>CM076467.1:18129532-18447032 GCA_038419695.1 Scomberomorus guttatus
CAGGAGGTGGAGCGGGTCATTGGTGTGCTCCAGGTGATGCAGCTCATTGCGTCTCCTCTGCAATTCATTAATTTCCTGCCCCAGCTTGTTGAGAAGCTCCTGTGCTTTCTTCTCAGCTGCCTCCTGCTTCTTCTCGATATCCTTGATGAGTAAAGCCTGGTTTCTCTCAATGGCGCTTATCACCATGGTGACGACCTGGACACTCCTCTGTATCTCTCTTTCTTTGATCATCTGCAAATATGGAAAAATGTATGTTAATTAGTGTATAGAATAACGCAAATATGAGAAAGTAACAAAGTTGCACCCTTCACTGGATGAATTTGAATGAAACAACAAATTATGAAGAGTTTGAATTAGCTTTTGTTCTTTTGTTTATAAAACAGTGAAAGACAACACTCAATTCACATTTATGATCCTTTTACAGAAAGTACCACAAAATCCATACATTCAATTTACAGGTAAAGTACTGGTAGAAGACATTAGGTACAGATATCCAGAGGTTATTATTATAATCACCTCTGGATATCTGTACCTAATGTCATTGTAATCCATCCAATAGCCATCCATGGCTAAAAACATCATATGTAGCTTTGTAGTAGCCATATTCATTACTGCTTTTGTTCTTTCTAGAGCTGGTGAAAGATTATTTAGTTACAAAATAGTCTCCAGTAGACAGTTTCTGTCACATAAATGTTCATGTAAAAAACACAACAATGCAAACTTGCTTTGCTCATCTCGACTGAATTTTTGATCTCCTGAATCTTTCTGATTCTGTCCTGAATCATCTGTTGAAACTCTGCTTCAGTCCTCTTCATCTGAGTCTGTAAAGATCAAAGTTGTACACATTAAGTTCAAATCAGATCACTTTTGATTTAATTTCCTAAATTGTTACACTATATTTGTAGACTCAGCAGCATTAAGTTAGTGGTACTGTATGATAAAATGCATTATCATGAAAACTCAGTGTACAAGATACAGATCACAACATAAAATAAACGTCTCTTCCTCACCTTGATCCTCATGCTCTCCTTCTCTATGGGGACGATCTCATGGTATTTATGGTCCCTCTCTGTGCATTTCACGCACATGGGGGTCTGGTCTCCCCTGCAGAACATCTCCAGGGGCTTTCTGTGATTTTTGCACAGGTGACCGTTGACAAAGGTGGCCGGATCCGTCAGCCTGTGTTTCGTCATCACTGGATCCCTCAGATGAGACATCAGGTGAGATTCACAATAAGATATCTGGCACACAAGGCATGACTTGACCGCTGTTAACTTGTTTTCGTGGCAGATGTCGCAGGGAATATCATTGGACTCTGAGGAGTGTCTTGGGACATGTCTCTTTGGTGCCACAGGGGCTGGCTTGTATATTGGCTTGTCCTTCAGAGACCTTTGGATTTGATACAGATAATTCAAGTCACACATGGAAACTAATGTGCCTAAAATAGTGCCAAAAGCCCATAACATTAAAACCAACAGACCTTTTAAATTGCTCCGTGATGTATTTTAAGTCTACGTTGATCCTGAGTTCTGGACGGTTTTTGAAGGTCTCTTTGCACAGCGGACACTCAGCAGGCTTACGTCGTCTTGTATCCCAGAAGCGTTTGATGCAATCCAGGCAGTAATTGTGCCCACATGGGATGGAAGCAGGGTTGTTGAAGGTATCCAGACAGATGCTGCATCGAAACTGCTCATCAGACAATGCAGAGGCCATGTTTCTGAAAGGAAAATAACATTGTTACCCCTACATGAATGTGCAACAATTGAGTGGATTTCTTGTATTATAATGTACAAAATGCCTTTTAAAATAATTTGCTCATCCTCTTAGGTTTTTTTTTCAAGTTTTCTATGGAAATGGAAAAAAGCGAAACACCCAGCCTTCCAAGATCATGTTTTCTCACCAAACCAGGTAAGAGAAATACCAGAGAAGTGATTAATTACTTAAGGACCACTCTGACAAATAGTAAGTGCGATTTCTCTTTCAACTGTAGATGGAAAACCTTTTACAAAACATAATATGCGCACAGAAAGGAAACTTAATCATACTGTAACTGTCAATGCAGAAGAAGTATTTGACCAGAAAGGAAGGGTATATGTATTTGAGGTACTTCAGCCACTTAACTAAACTAAGTTCTCTATAGAAATCTACAGTTAATATCTTTGTGAATCAAACACAATCTTTGCATCATCAAACCTATTTAAGGGAACAAAGAACAGTTGCCTTCTGTCTCCTTCTGTTTTTGCACTGATATATAGAGTCTTCACTGATATGTAGTACCCAAAATATATGGTCACATAACAATAAAAAATGTCAAGAAATCTCATTCTATGCAGAGGATATTTTGTTTTATCTGTCAACCCCCCCTCACACACACACACACACACACACACACACAAACAAAACTATCCAGGTAAAACTATCCATTAAACCTCATCTCAGCTCCATAAATTCACATTTTGATTAGCCACAAATTTACTGTATATAGTTAATTAACTTGCAATTTTACACATTTGATCAATAGGTTGAAATACAAACCAGTGCTGGAAACCATGCCACTCTCTTTTAAATGTTTCTACCTAAATGATGCTGTTCTGCCAGTAACTGAACTCAATATTTCTATTATTAGCATTTAAAAGATTATTTGCCAATTCACTGTAAAGTCCATATGCAGTATCTATCATTATACACATTTACCTAGCTGTCATATATAAAAACAGGACTAAAAATTGTACGGGACACTATTGTGAATGAAATCCTGAAATTATGCTTTTCTTTGAATTTCGAGATTCTCCTTTTTTTTTATTACTTTGTATTATACTCACCCTACACTCATTTGTTGCTATATAACCATATATCTAAATCGGGATTACCAAGTTGATCTAATGTGTCCTGCACAATTGATGTGCTGCCTCATAAAAATAGTTGGTCACTATTCAGATGTGTGAAGAGAAAAAGAGATGAAGAAAGAGGAAGAAACAACAGTGTCGGTGTTTGTGCCAAGGACTGGGGCAGGGCCACTGTTTACAGCCTCGAGGAGAAAAACATGTAAAATGTGCTGAATTCATGACTGCATTTGTCCTAAAAGATATTCGACTAAGGGTACACACTATCCAAACAGTCTAGGATGTGTTCCAGTGACTTTTTGTTACTTTTACACTGCTATCCACACAAAGTCCTTTGGTAACCAAGAAGCTGGCTGATTTGTCAATTTTAGTCTACTGCTCTGAGTAAAATGACAGTGTACATAACAGTTCATTTCTTTTCAAAACTATCTAGAATCTACACAGTTACTTGAACCTGTATTCATAAATATTTTTGATATTAACATTTGAGTGAATATTGGACTTATCAACAACATAATAAGAAATTTGACCTTCCTTCCTTTAGGGTGTCGCTACAGGATGCTCAAAACAAAGACACGACACAGTAGACTCGCTTTTATCCCAATAGTCATTTAAATGATAAATCTCTTTATGTAAAACAGAGACTGAACACCTGACCTTTTTCTTTATCCTCCACTGAACTGCACTTAATTTGATGTGAGTCTTTAAACTTCCACTTTATTCCAGGATGATGGAAATGTTGCTATCGTTGGCTTGATCTGCTGCTGTTTTTATCTTTCTTTAATGTGTGTATATGTATAGAATAGAATGCTTTTATTGTCATTGCACATTTTCAGTACAACAAAATTACTTTTGCAACTCCTGGAACAATAGATACAACTAAAAACAAGAACATATATTAAAAGACAGTATAAAACAATGCTGTATAATCCAGCAACAATCTATAGTCATAAACATATATTGGCATTTGTGTTTCTGACTATAGATTGTTGCTGTTCATTGTGTTCTCCACTGAGATACTAAGTTACAGAAACACAACTCCAAGTGAATGCTAGGTGCCACAGTAGTGGCTGTACAGTATATCTCTTGTTTTAATGTATTTCTAACCTTTAGTGGCTAAAAATAAATGAATGCTGCTTAGGGTAACTCCTGTATTCTAGTAAGTAAAGTGTGGAAGTATTCACAAGAGAAGTTTGTGTTCATTTCACAATCTCACATTATTGTTGTGTCTGTACATGTTTTATCTAATCTTTTGTCTGAGCAGACGAAACTTGTGTGTTATGATCACTGTCTTTAATACAGCAGATAATGTAATTTTAATGTTGCCATTCTTGAAATGTGTAAAATCTTAAAGGTTTAATGTACACATTGTATGTTTTGTTCACGTTTTTCTGCAGTGTAACTAATAAGTTGTCAGATGAATGTAGTGACATAAAAAGTATCATTTATCAATGAAATTTCTTCAGTTTCCCACTTTTTCCCACAAAACATACAGTATTAAGTAACAGCAAGTCAAAACTGAACTGTAAAATGTACAGTATTTTAGCTAATCTTCCTACAGCAGCAACCATTTCACTGATCAGTGTGGGTTCAAAGCCTGCAGACTCTTGTGCCCTCAATGATACAATATGTTAAAATGAAAGGGTGAAGGAATGTTACTGCACAGGTGAAAATAGAGTCACAGTTCAAAGAATATTAATGGAAAATTTTGAAGCACATGATTGTTCAGTAGGAACAACTTAAAATGGGAGTGTCAGAATGTCTTAGTGGCAGAGTTGGCTAAGATCAAGGCCAAGTAATTGGAACTTTATAGGGTTCAATGTGACACAGGAATGTTGCACTGCTGCACAGTGATTGTATGTTTACCTTCAATCTTTTCTGGCATATGCACAAACTCTAACAAAAGCACAAAAATACTAGTAAAATTGATACAAGGTTTTTGTGAAAAAGTACCTCAGATAAAAATGTAGTAATTCTGGTGCATTTCTGGTCCTGTAACATATTTAAACACACAAATGTATCTGTCCTGGTATGATGAAAAGAGCAAAGAGTGCATGTTGTTGTTGTTTACTGTTGTTCAGTAATGTTTACTCTTATTTCTTGACACAGATGTTACTAATGTCAATAAATATTTGTCCTTACTTGTCCTCTGTTTTCTTAGTATAAAAAAATGTCTTACCTGTATGGGCCGAAGAACAGATACTCGTTAACAGACGTGTAGTGTGTATGAATATGTTCAAAACAGACTCTTCCTAAAATAGCACGAGATAAAAGTTCCGCCCACTTTGACAAGAGTTAAACAGGTAATTCTGGCAGGGGCACATGGTCCATTAAGGGCACTAGGGTGCAATTCCAATTGTAAAATATATATTTTAATGAAAAAATGGTTTTGTTATTGTTGTGTTGTGTGTGTGTATAAATTTCAGTTACTATGTGAGTTACTCTCACATAAATCATACATAAAATTACAGAAATGTACAATGACTAATGAAAAAGTGTTGCCTACAATCTTCGTCTGTGTGCCAAAGGGTGTACTTTTCTCTCCTCGTTGGCAGTATGTGTGTAATCTGTTCCACTTTTCCTGGTGGCTGAAGTTACGAATATCAGCATACCAAATCATCAAATATTTATTTTAACTTTAGAAGAAATAGTTGAACATTTTAGGCAAAAGTCGCTTTCTTTCCATAAGAAGATTGTCATCAATCTCACGTCTATGCATAAAGTAGCTACAGAGCTAGAGTCAGTATATGGTTAGCCTAGCTAACGATAACATAAAGACTGGAATCAGGGGGAAACAGCTAGCATAACATTTCAATTTTGTGATACATGAACATAAATATAAAAAAGCTAGTTTTTAGTTTTTGGAGGGAGTTATGTGTTGGAGCTTTTTATACCAGCTCAGCACTCCTGTGCAGCATCTCCAGAAATCTCTGGACAGGCACAATAGTAACAAACCTGGTAACCTCCACTGTGGTGACAAGACTCTGGAAAGCTGTGTACAGTCCACTGCACCTGGCTGTTGTTTGCCAAGAAATTGTTCCACCGTGTAAGTTTTTTTTTTTTCATTTTTGTTTTTGTATGATAAGCAAATGAGATACAATGGGCCTCATGCAAGAACCACTTGTACAAACAGAATTGTTCTCAAGTTGCACATACAAGTGATTTAAGAGTAAGAGTATTTGTGGCATTCACCAATTTTCCCTTAAGGTTGAACAAAATTCATGAGTGGCTCAGACCAGTCGAAGAATAATGCATTCATTTGAATGACTTTGGAATTTAAATATGTTACAGAAAACAACAAAAATAAAAATAAGAGAAACTTTGTAAACTAATATTCTGATTATGATATCATCATGATGGCTTGCCAATTACCTGAGAGGTTCATCAAAGCTTTGCTGTGAAGTACTTATTTTACTCTTGGGTAACTTTTTTATGAATGAAACTTGCCCACACATGGCGCAGAACACCTTAACCTTGTATGGAAATTTAGGGTTGTTGTTAATGCAAATGATCAAATCTTAATGAACAGGTGGCATTCATCAGGCTGACATGACCGATTTACAACAAGTTTGTCCATCCATACTTCTATCCATTTTCCACCGCTTATCTGGGACCGGGTCACAGTGGCATCAGACTGAGTAAAGAAACCCTGACATCCTTCACCCTGGCAATGCCCTCCAGCTCCTTCTGGGGGATCTCAAGGCATTCCCAGGCCAGAAGAGATATGTAGTCCCTCCAGCATGTTCTGGGTCTGCCACAGGGTCTCCTACCAGTCGGACGTGCCTGGAACGCATCCTAACCAGGTGCCCAAACCACCTCAGCTGGCTCTTTATTGTGCGAAAGAGGAGCGGCTCTACTCTGAGCTCCACCCAGATATTTGAACTCCTCACCCTATCTCTAAGGCTGAGCCCAGACACTCTCCGCAGGAAATTCATTTAGCCTGCTTGTATCCGCAATGTCAGTATTTCAGTCACCACCCAAAGCTTGTGACCATAGCTGAGGGCTGGGATGTAAACTGACTGGTAAATTGAGAGCTTTGCCTTCTGGCTCAGCTCTTTCTTCATCACAACGGTCCTGTACAAGGCCCGCATTACTGCTGAGGCTGCACTGATCCATCTTATCCTCACTTGTGAACAAGACCCTGAGATATTTGAACTCCTCCAAATGGGGCAGCAACTCACTCCCAACCCAGAGGGAGAAGGTCCACGAACCACTTTTTCCGGCAGAGCACCATGGCCTCAGATTTGGAGGCGATGACTCTCATTCCAGCCGCTTCACAAGTTTGTACAGTCATTGTATAAAAAAAGTGACCTTCAGAGTTGTTGGTAAGTGTATTTTTGATGTTTGGAGAGAGCCATGCTAGCTGTTTCTCCCTGTTTCCAGTCTTTATGCTAAAGCTAGGCTAAACACATCCTGACTCCAGCTCCGTACTTAAGGCAGCCCTGAGATTATTATCCAGAAATAAAGCAAATATGGACATTTCTGAAAATGTTTTTAAATATTATAAAGACCAGCAAAAGCTCATGCAGTCAACATAGTCTTGAAGATTGTTATGTATCTAAATGAATTAAATTCCTAATTTTCACAATTACGGTCGTCATGCAGTGTTAAAAAATAAGGATGATGAAAGTCATTTAATATTCTGTTTTAATTGTGCTGTCATTGTCAACTTTACAAGGTATATAAGGAATCATCCCAAGGTTTAGCCGAAGCATAACCTCAGTATAAGAAGGCTTATTAATAGCTACAGTTTCTTCTCTCAAAATCTTGGCGTAGTTTTGTTCAATTAGTGGCTACAGTGTAGGTCAACCACATTCATTTTAACACTTCTCACTTTCACAAACTTCACCTACAGGTCTCACAGGTTTATAATTTGTTAATCCATGCTTTAAATCTAACTCTGAAACATTTTTGGCGCACGTATTTATCTCTGGCAATCACTGAGTAGTTTTGACAGTTTTTTTAATCAAGTTATCTTCACCAGAAATACGACAGCATTGATTGTTCTTCAAAGGGCTTTTCCTAATAATCGACCCTTTGTGGTTGACCGTGATGTTGATGTTAAACCACCACTAAAACTCTCAGGAGGAGGAAAAGGTGGGTGGATGGTTACTGTTCTGGTTCTGTACTTTTACAGAAGACTTTTACGCAAGTTTTTATGCGACTTTTACTTAAGGAGTATTTTATACTTTTGTATTTTATATTGTATTTTATATTGTGCTATTTTAACTTAACTGTTATACTTAATACTTCTTCTAACACAAATGTTCCCTTTTATCTCCATAAATGCCTTTTAGTCCAACCTATAATTACATTCTGTAGTATTTACATTCCATTAAATTACAATGTATTAATGGTTTTTGACCCCTTTTTGAAAAGTTATGAAACTATGAAATTAAACATCAGAAAACTTACTTCTCTGCTTATCTTGTGCATTATTGCCACCCAGTGGAGCAATCAGAACATTGCAGGAAATGCTTCTATATTAATGAATTACTGTATGTGACTGTAATTATTATGTAAAATGTCCAAGATGGGCCAGGATGCATGTTGTTTGATAAAGATACTCTTGTCCATTGAGGTTGGTTTGTTAAGAAAGATCATCAGCTAGGCTCCTTGAAATGTATGGATGTATCATCTTTCAGTTGAAGCAAGTGCACACAAAACAACTACTCTTACTAGCATGGCTCATATTGGGTTGTCATGCATATACATAGATGTTTGACCTGATTTAGACCATTAGATTAGACCATGAACATGAACCCAGAAGCAGTCAATATACTGTGCATATATATATATTCAATAATGTTCATGCTCATAATATCATTGTGCATCAATCAGTAAAAGTCTGACACATACATTTACACCAAATATCGCTGTGTAAATGTAAACTCTACCCACATGGACCCACATGTTAATCAATCTTTTATAAGCCAAACGTCAGCCAGTGTATGCTGTTTTTATGTGTGTAATTGTCTGACATCACCCTCAGTGTCCCATGTGTAACAGAACATGTGTTAGCAGAATCTCAAGTGTAATTTTATGGTTTGCACACTCGTCCTAAAAGGAGACACCTCTCAGTTCAGCCTACAGTTTGCATTAGACAAGACAACATGGCTTTACATCTGTTTTACAACTTTGTATCCATTGAGATTATAAAAAAAAAACGGTTGCAAACCATGCATGCCCCATTGAAACCAATACTTACACTTCATTGAAATGTAGGAGACAAAATGTTTTTGAGTTCTTTTGAATGACTGTCCTTCATTTCATACTTGATACTCAACACATTTGCAGTAGGAGTTTAACAAATATAAATATTAATGATATTAGTTTAGTATTTTTAGTAATTAAGCTCATTACAGTCTGTGTGCATTTTAGTTTTTTTTTTTTTGCAGATACGCTGCAGTTTTGAGTGGCAGCCTTATTAATGTTCACAACCTGAAAATAAGACAAACAGAAGATGAAGTGTGGATTAAATATGTATCTGACACACTTGATCCTGGGGTGATCTTACTTTCTCTTTCAAACAAAAAATCTCTGGCCGAATGGGTCAATTTCTGAAAGTGAAATGACTCATTTCGTGGGGGTTGTGTGACACTCAAAACAATTTATCCACCGTTTTACAGCCACAGCAGTAGCCTATGATGTAAGCACGTGTCAACAGTGTTTTTTGTAATTACTCGTACTGCCAGAACGGGGAGACATAAGTCCCGCACTCTGGCTTTAAATGTGTATTTTCATCAGCTGCTGAAATCCTTTATAGCATAACCTGTTTGTCCTTTATGAGCCTCTAAAAGGTTCACACACCTGTCACATGATCTCTATCTGTAAATGAGCCACCAAATTAGGTGAACTGGTCCGGTCACAGACATTATCTAACAGGCAAATTGGGTATATAACAACCACTCCTGCCTTATTAAAAAGAGTATACTAAATTCTTAGGGATAATTATAGCAAAATGTATGTTTCTTTAGAGCGAGAAGTAAGAAATAAAGCATTTAACATGTTATAATACTCTTCTATAAAAGCATTGTGTAATGCAATGCAGACCTGCAGCATTCCTCTGGTCAGGTCTACAGTAGTGTATCTCAGGTGTGTCCCAAGTGGAAAATGTTAACCATTGGACTCAAACACCACACCCAGGAGGCAAACACACTGCTTCCCTGTGTGAGAGCTACTATTATGTATCCCCGTGATCACGCATGCACACACACACATTCATACGAAGGTTGAGTCACAACACGGGAGCATAATACAGCTGGATACTAACAGTAGGGTTGTGCAGTAAAAGCTGCTATTTTAAGATCAGGTAGTTAGAGTTAAGCAGACAGGGAGACCAACGCTGGGCTCAGGAGAAGGAGGGTTGGGCTGATGAATAACTGTGTTGACGTTACATTTTCCTATTGCACAGTTACATATTCATACTCATTCATGCAGCAGGAGAGTCACCTGCTCTGCCGTCACTAAGGACAGAAGTGTGACTGACCAGCTTCAACTAAGAGTCGTAGCTGTAAGTTTGAGCAATATGCAATATGACCTCTTAGAGACTAACCAGGTGAATGAGAGACTAAAATTTAGATAACATAAATTGTTTGAATGGTGGAACATTGCTTTATAGGAAGTTGTCAGTACAGTTATGCACTGAAGGTTAGTCAGCAGTGTAAATGTAGCGTATATACATGGGAGGAGACTTTCTCGATATTTTACTGTATCCTGTCTTTTGTCGTTGTTCAACATTCAGTGTTTAAATGTTTTACAGTCAGAAATCAGCTTTATTTCTGTGCTACTGTACTTCAGAACTTGACTTGTTGTCTTCCAAATAGCAGTTAAATTAATATGATTGTAAAAATCGTATGTCCTGGTTGTTTTGGGACTGAATGATAGGATCTGTTGCAGTTATAGAGAAAGTATACAAGTGTCTTCCTACAGTCAGAGAGGATTTGAGGAATCAGCTTTCCTCTGTTCGCCTGTGAAAATACCAAGAGATAGTTTGGCACATAAGCCAGCATAAAAACCACAAATTGTGTTTTTACACTTTCGGTTTTTGTACAGATCAAACAAACAAGATACAACATTATACTGCGTTTTAGAGGTGCTAGTAGGAAGATTTGTTTGTAACAAGGCCAGGTCAGTTATTTCCTCCTGTTTGCAGTCTTAATGCTAAGCTAAGCTAATTGGCTGCCGGCTACTATACAGATATAAGAGTGTTATCACTCTTCTCAGCAAGAAAGTGAATAAGCGTATTTCATAATCGTTAAGTTCTGAGTCAGCGTTCACCTGTTTGTTGAATTACCCTGGCAGTGAATCCATACTACTTCCATAGTCACTATTTTGTAGGTGAGCTTAGTTTCTGTCTAGTTCAGGAGCCGGTTGCACGTCACTAAATTAAATTTGGCTGCACCACACAAACTAGTTTTTACATAGTTGTTACATAATATTTTACACCAAGTAACTGCCGGCTGTTGCATAGTGAACTGACAAAACATTAGCTTGATAATATTTAGCTTATTTAGCTTGAAGAGAAAATGAGGTAATGAACTATGGTTGAAATCTGACACTCAAAATACTGTTAAATAAAAGGATTTTAAATTATATTTCCCAGAAATAACACAGTACACATTACAAAACATTATGCTAATAACATAGGACAAAATGACTAGTGTTAAATAGCGTTTGTTAGGTTAGCATAATTTCCCACTCATTCTAAACTGCATGAATGCTATTAACTTTGAAACACATTTCTACATGTACGCACATATGAATAAAACTAAGTAACATCTACATTTACAAAGGACTGGAAGTTTAATATATAGCTAGGGCACCTTAAATTATTATTTTTGACAGTTATATTGCAAAATGTGATGCTACAGTAACTTTCTGTTTACACAGCTGATTGCTATCGAATGGCACTGATATTTCCTGGAAACTAATTTACACCTTACTTAAATCTTTACTAGCTAAGACATTTCTTAAGTTTAGTGAATCACTTGTTCGAATCACTCAGGGAAGACTTTAAGCATGAACTTAGTATATTAAATTCACAAATAGCTGGTATTTCTTTTTGTTGCAAGTAATAATAACAATATTATATCTAACTTGAATATTATTATTAGATTTTTTTCATCAGTAGTATGGTATTGGTGTGCTGGTGTAATTCAGTGGATATTTCCTGTGTGAAGTGTGGGTGTGTCTGTGTATTTAGCTGAGAAAACAATGCACACCGAGCAGCGCAGGGTGTATGAGTCCTGAATTTCAAGACATGCATGGGTCTACATATTTACACAATTACAGCATCTTTTACCTATTTTACCTATCTTCCTGAGCAACAACATCAACCAACTTCCTTTTTCTCTTTTTTATTTCCTATTGTCCTGCAGATAATGGCTTCCTCAGGTAACATTATAGCAGAAAAACATTTGCAGTGCTCCATCTGTCAGCAAGTGTTCACCGATCCAGTCACCACTCCCTGCGGACACAACTTCTGCCAGGCCTGCATCCAGAGTGTGTGGGACAGCAGCGAGGTCTGCCAATGCCCCAGCTGTAGCAAATCATTCACACCCGGGCCTGAAATAAGCATCAACACAGCCCTCAAAGAGCTGGCAGACATGTTCAGAAAGATGGCAGTCAGCCAGTCAGCTTCACCGACGTCCACAGCCAAGCAAGGTGAGGTGGTGTGTGATGTGTGTGCCACCACGTCTCTGCAGGTGAAGGCACTGAAGTCCTGCCTGGTGTGTCTGACCTCGTACTGTGAAGCCCACCTGGAGCCTCACCAAAGTGTTGCCACCTTGAAGCTGCACAAGCTGATCGATCCGGTGAAGGACTTGCAGGACAGGATGTGTAAGAAGCACGAGAGGCTGCTGGAGATGTTCTGCAGGGACGAGCAGAAGTGTGTGTGCCAGTTCTGCACCGAGACTGAGCACAAAGATCACCAGGCTGTTACAATAGAGGACGAGAGTGGGCAGAGGAAGGTACACATAGTATAACTCTGTATTGCATAATAGTCAGGGAGGAAAAGCCTCTGAAGTACGTGTGAAGCAAATAATCTCAACTACTTAATAATTTTCTCTGGGCTTTCAACCGCATCTTGTTGTAGCCCCTGACGTGGTTCAAGTGGTCTTTGGTGTTGGGTGGCCTCCTTGATCTGTTCGCTGATGAAGACCGTGAGATGAGGTTAAAAGCTCAGACAAAACTATTAAGTGGACTTTTGATTATATTGTAAGACATTATCTCCCCAAAGTCAAGAGATAACTTGCTTTGTACCATCACAGGATAATAAAACTTGATTGTCCAGTTAAAACACAAAATAATTGCACGTTTCAAGACTAAAGTTTGAAAGTAAAGTCTTACCAAACACTATGACAAAAAAATACTATCCTTTTTATATGGGCATCTCTGGTGCACATTTATAATATTTACAGCAGTTTAGCATTTAAGATCCAGTGCTGTGTGAGAGCAAAGGCAAACACATTACATTTAATCATATCCAGCACTCAGCTCGACTCTATTTCTCTCTATATAACTTCTTTTTAGGCATAAATCTTTACATGAAATAATTAATTCACAAAAACACAGTTGAACAAGGAAGTCCAACAACAAAGAGTTTTTATGTAAATGTAGTCAGGAACTTCTGTGATAGTGATGCAGGGAAATATATGATATGAAATTGAATGCTAATGTAATATGAACATATGTAAATACTAATTCCATGTTGACAGTTAAAGAGGGCAAAGTAATACCCCAGATCTTGTTCTTCTCTCTAGTATTGTTGGTGACAAGCTTGCAGTCTGCCAGCTCATTTCTGTTCTGCCTGTTTAGGTCCAAATGAAGAAGACTGAGGCAGATTTTCAGCAGATGATTGAAGAGCGACTGAACAAAGTGGAGGAGATCAAAAACTGCATAAAGCTCAGCACGGTGAGTCCTGATGGAAACGTTAATCGCTGTCACGAAACATTTGGGTTGTTTGTCATTTGTCTTGTTTGGATTCAGCTGGTGACTTGGAGTTTTATTCAAGCCACAGTAAGACGTTTGTCTCAAAGTAAAAACAATCAACAAATGAAACAAATGAAAAGATTCAACAGATGACTCAGTTTACGGCCTTGAGACGAGGCTCTAAATCAATCCACTGTGAATGTTTTGTAGGAAATTGATAGGTTAAAGGAACTTTGTGTGCCAAAAGGTAAACAGAAATGACGTCATCTAACTGTTTGAGGGTGGAAAACATTTATAAATGAGGGTGTCTTCTTCATATATGACTTTCTTTAAAATCCTCAACCAGAGGAGTGCAGAGAAGGAGATGAGGGAGAGCGACCATCTCTTTACATCTCTGATTCGCTCGGTCGAGGAGAGACGGGCTGAAGTCAATGCAGAGATCGAGGAGAAGCAGAAAGCAGCAGAGAGGAGGGCAGAGGAGCTTATCAGCGAGCTGCAGCAGGAAATCGCTGAGCTCCAGAGGAGAAACACTGAGATGGAGGAGCTGGGGAACACAGAGGACCACCTGCACCTCTTACAGGTGACAATCAACCTTAAACAGCTATTTTAACTCACTGGGGCAAATCCAGTTTTAGTGTCAATTGCAGTCAACACTTTTTCAGCATGATACACACTGAATATTTGCATTTTTTTGTTTAAGATAATGAATTTTTGCAGAAAATATAACCTTATGGACTTTTTAGCTGTATTATTGACATTATTCAGCAAGAACTGTCATAGAAATGAATTTATCTTCTGTTTATATACACACATGTGTGGTATATCTCTTTCAAAATCAATGCACAACACAAATTCATACAGTAATATTCAAATTTCATTCACTATTTTCTCTTCGTGACAGAGGTCGCCCTCTCTTATGTCACCTCCACCCACCAGAGAGTGGATGGAGATTGGCGTCCACCCCAAGCTCTGTGTAGGGACGGTGAGGAGAGCGCTGTCAAAACTGGACGACACCCTGAGGAAAGAACTGGATGACCTGAAGAAAGAAGGTAAAGTATATTGTAGGCTATCTCTGTGGACAGAGCAATTTCATGTACCTACGCAAATGGATCTTTGAATAAAACTAACCAATATCAGACAAAAAACAGTATTAGAGGAATTAGAGGTGACAATGGCATTTTTATACTGTATTCACAAGTGTTTTCTAAAGTTTTGTTTTAAGTGTCTCATTGAAACTGGCAAAACTAATTGACCATATTTATCTTCCCGACAGAGATGAAGAGGGTGCAGAAATACGCAGGTATGTTTGATTATTGAATGATTAAAGCTGAAAGTAGAATTTGAACATTTCTGACTTTGGCGCCCTCCAGTGTTAGTATCAAAAAAGACCTTGTGGCACCTGGGACACTGAGATACAAGGATTAAAATGAACAAACAAACTGTACTAATGTTCACCACAAGTTATTTGTCTATAAAAGTTACAGCATGACATTTTGCTCACTCATTTAGTCTCTCAACTACCTGCTCATTTATTCATCCATTAACTTTGTTCATTATCTTTCAATTATAAACTGACTAAAAGACAAGAACATGTATAATCACTCAATAAAGGTTGTATACATGTATATCTGCCTTTTATCAGTTATAGTCGTAGCAGAAACAGTAGTAGTATAGCCGTACATATTCCAAGTCTGTTTTTTCCAAACTAACAAAGGTTGACAAGAAGTGTATCTCTGAGTTTTGTGAAATTACAGATGGTAAGTGTCTGAGTCTTCTCTATAGAACTTGGTTAGTTGTTCATCAGACCCAGGAACAAATATTTTCTCAACACTGAAAGTATATTTGCCATATGAATCATTTCCAGCAACCACAACAACCATTGCATTTTTTAAAGGGGAAGCATTTTGTGATTTTGAGTTATTTTTATACTGTTATAATGTCTATGTTAAACATGGTCAAAGTTCTAAAACTTGAGGTGAATGTATGTAAAAATCTGCCAGAAAGTCAAAAGCCAGGGCTTCATCCTGCTTACCTCTGCTTCCTCCATGATGTCAGATTGTTCACACGCGCCCAAAACCAGCCTTTGTTGCTGAGGTCGCTGATAAAGTTGTTCCATGGGTTGTTCAAGTTGTCCACTCACATATTTTGGCTCAAACACGAATGGATGTATTTGAGACGTTTGACATTTTGAGCAAAGAACAAGAAAGGCAGCTTCCGGGAGCTGACCAATCAGAGCAGAGTGGGCTCATCAGGAGGGGGGCCTGAAAGAAACAGGAGCTACAACGGCCTGTTTCAGACAGAGGCTGAACTGAGGGGCTGCATAAAGCGCCAGTATACGTTTTTTTAACTGTAAATCATGCAAAGATATTCCAGTAGAGCCCCATATAAATATAGAATATAAATATAAATATAAACAGGGAAGTAGCCAGCTGCCACTAGACGAATCTCATGAATCATTTTCAGCCTATCTATGACTAGAAAACTTTATTGTTGCCATACCCGCTGATCAATCCACATTAAAGTGAGGCTTGGAATAGGTTTCCATCCTGAAGTGCCAGCCAACAAGTGTCAGTAATGGTGGTATTTGTAGTTAAACTAGTATTAATGGACCTTCTGCCCATGTTGTCATCCCAGTTGACGTGGTGTTAGACCCAGACACTGCCCATCCAAACATTGTCCTGTCAGCTGACGGGAAGCAGGCGGGCCGCGGCGAGCTGCTGCACATTGTGCCTGACAACCCTCAACGCTTCGACCCAGTCATCTGCATTCTGAGTAAGAAAGGCTTCCTGTCCGGGAGGTTCTACTTCCAGGTCAGTGTCTTCTTTTTTTGATGGATTACACAAATCACAGCAACCACAAGATACCAGGACTCCGAGAGACAAGAATAGTTTTTAGAATAAAGTTATTTTGTGGATTGTTTTTATCTAAAAACAGAGAAAAGGACAATGCTACTGATAATTTCTGTTGATAAATGCATCACACAATTGCTCTCTCATCAGTTTATAACATAAACCCACAAGTGGAATCACCTAATTTTGAACAAATTATTAATTCTTTATCCTAATTCAACCCAATATCTTGTACGGGGTCACACAAGCTTCTTCTATTCTCTTGAATTGTTAATCAGGTTGCAGTGGGGACAAAGACCTTCTGGGACCTGGGCGTGGTCAAAGAGTCTGTCAACAGGAAGGGGATGATCACCTCCAAGCCGGAGAACGGCTATTGGACGGTGCGGCTGCGGAGCGGAGATGAGTACCGCGCTCTGGATTCACCCTCAGTTCCTCTGTCTCTCAAGGAGAAGCCGCAGACTGTCGGAGTGTTTACTGATTACGAGGAGGGGACGGTCTCATTCTTTAACGTGGACTCCAAGTCTCACATGTACACCTTCACTGGGTGTTCGTTTTCTGAGCGGATTTTCCCCTTCTTCAGCCCGGGTGTTTATGACGAAGGGAAGAATACAGCACCATTGGTCATCACAGCTGTCAATCACAAGACATAGGCTTGTGGATAAGCCCTTGACTGTGATTTAAAGCTCTAGGGGAGATTATAATAGTAAAATCTTTGTTTTTTGACATCTTGGCATCTTTCCTTGGTGATAAATATCATATCATATCAAATATCAAAATCATTTGGGTAGCATCAAGTTCTCTACAAATCATATTTACTAATAGTATATATACATGTTTTTAAGAGACAAGATTGATCAGACGGACAGATTTCTCAAAACCTTGGCAAATAAAACCAAAGATATTGTTTTTGGCATTGGTAAATCATAAATGAATCATCATACCTGACATGTTTTTGCAGTTTGTTGGGACTATGCAAGCTTTGGATAGTATTTTACAGTATGTTGGCAATGCAGATTTTTAACTGAATTTAGACATTACATGGACATACGGGGGTTGCTGATTTATTTTCTGCTCAGCTTTAACCCAAATAATCAATAAATCATCAGATTAAAAATAAATATCATGAGGATAACGCCTTAGCTAACATCAGTCAGTGTTTCTGCAGTGATTTGATTTTGAAATAAACATGCATTCATTTTTTTTTAAAACTCTTGGACAAGAAACCTTTTCTGTTTTGCAAAATCTTCGGTCCCATCAGACCTTCCATGGTTCCATGTGCTTTGCATTGTTACAGGACACAATCCAAACCGTGCAAGGATGACATAGAAGGAAACATCCAGCGAGAAACTTTAATAAACACTGTAAACTCTATTGCTAAGTGCCCTCATACAAGAATGCTTCTGTGATTCTGAGTTCTGAGCTCTGTCCTGCTTCTTCAGACATCAATTCTTCTTCAAAGGCTGCACACCATCATAGCTTTTAAAGTCGATGTCTGTTCAGCTCATGTTTACTTAAAGGATAGATTCACAATTTTTCAAGTCTGTCTTAACAACAGTCAGGTGCCTATTTTGAACACAGGAAGAGGTTTTCCTCGCTGTAATCATTCCTCCTCATACTGGCTATTAATAGATCCCCTCTAAAGGCGCTTTCAATGTAAGTGATGGGGATCAAAATCCACACACAGTGTGTCCACACAGTCTGAAGTCCAAAGGTTTAGGTCCAAAGTTTATCTGAAGCTTATATGAGGCTTCAGCAGTCAAAGTTAGTCATATCAAGTGGATATCTGCCACATTTACAGTCTTTTTAGAATCAAATTCCCTCTTTGTCTCCTCAGACAGTGTTTCCCTGTTGAGCTGTGGAAGTATAGTAACGAAAAAAGGGACTTTGGCACTAAAAGGACTGAACAATTGAAATATATTTACTTGATTTGACTAAATTAAATGGCTTAAGCTTCATATTAGCTTCAGATAAACCTTTAAATACATTACTGCACAGAAGGAGGACTGTTCAGAGAATCAAAGTGCAGGCTGCCTGTTTTGAATATACAGTGGCCTCTAGGGTGTGCTGCTTTAAAAGGAACAATCAAGAAACAGGAGAAGACAACACCAGGAGGTCCTCACATTAGAGATTGTCTGCTTTATCACAACTAATGATGATTTGGATGATGCTATTTCCCTTTCCTAGATTTGTCTTAAAGATAACCAGGCTTGTTTTTTCTTCATGCTGTACATCCGTTTGCATTTTCTTATAGTGACCACAAAGAATGGAGAGAGGAACGTTTTGCATTTTGCTTCTTTCAGGTGAATATCTTTCAGTAAAACCTGATCAAGATACTCCTCTCAGTCCCTATTAAGCCGCCTGGTGAAAAGTGCATATCAGAAGAATAAGCAAATAAATGATAATCTTCCAAATCCTTTCTTTTTGCATGATCCACAGGTTTGTTCCATTTCTTCTCCGCTCTTCATCATCGTCAGTGCCAGTACATCAATGACCCTAACACATGGCATGAAGCCCAACAATACTGCAGAGAGAAGCACACTTGGCCACTTGGGTTTTAACTACATCGAGGCATTAAAGCCCCTAAAAACTTGGTTTCAGATCTTAAAGCTGCCATAATCAATATTTTTCGCATTTTTTCATGCATGTGCATGTCAGCACATCATCATTTTTCTACTTCACCTTCCTACTCAATACCCTAACTTTGTGTCCTAATTTATTTATGTGTCTAGTTCGCACTGCTTATGTCATGCTTGTTTCTGTTTTATCACTACACATTACACTATTTTTAAGTGTCTGTGGTCACTTTTTTTCAATGCAAATGTACAGTAGAATTTTTGTATTGTCTCTCAATGAAATAATAGTACAGGAATAAATGGAGCATGGATGCTTTGGGACATTTTTTTCAGAATCTCAATGGAGATAAAAGAGATACAACAGATGTAAAGCCATCCTGTCAGTTTGTTGATCTGAGACGTGTGGATGAGTGTACAAACCATAAAAATAAAATCTGAGATTATACTGACAAATGTTCAGTAACAAGACACTGACAGTGATGTCAGAGAACAAGTTGGATTTATATGCGACTGAACAATGCCATATGTGCAATATATATGGATTATGTTGTGGTTCCATTTTTGCTTTTGAGATTGAGATTTTGAATTAAACATTAAATTTTATTCCTTTTTTGATTGAACCATTAGATTTTGATATTTCTCATCACTTTTCATGACATGAAGTTGTAAATGAAACACTCAAGACTCAATGGACTAATGTTTCTATTATTTATTTTGGTTGAATATAGTAACATCTATCTGTTCAATTGAAATTTGAGTTTTATTAGTAGCATAGTAGATGCTTCATTGATCTCAGGTTTTTGGACATATATTCAGACAGGAATACACATGTGACCGACCAGAAAGCCACTGAAGGTGGTATGTTCCTCAGCTGCCCAAACATGATTATTTGCAAGCATGCGCACATACACCTGATCCCCTGGCTGCAGCTGCAGGCATACTGCATTTCCTCCATTATCAGCTCCATCAGAGGCTGATTTGTGATCAGATGTCATAACAATGCTGTCGCAGTTCTTCATCAGTAGCAGCCTTGATGAACAATGTCCTCCAGCATGATAGAAGAAGGTAAAATGATAAACACCTGCAACAGGTGCACTGAAGATACCTGCAGAAACAAAAGGGGATTTTTCAAATGTTAAAGGTTTCTGAAAAGCTTTAAAAACATAGGATTAAAAAAACCTTTTGCCTTAATGATTGGATCAAATTGAAAGTATATGTTTTATCACACAACACACAAAACCTAAAACTGGTCCAAAGAATTCCTGAATCAGAAATGAAATTAGCACGAAAAATGCATTGAAATCTGAAGTGTATAAAGTACCATTTTTATTTGTATTATTGATCATTTTCAATTCAACACCTCTGTTTTTGAAAACTTAAGAAGTTTAAATAACTAACAATTAAGATAAAATGACAATACCTGCATAATGACATGAAGACATAAATACTGTTAATACTGTAGAAACCTATAGCATACTGATTATATGTTGGGTTTTCACAGCTTTGTGTGATCTTTAGGGAGATCTTGTTGCAATATCATTTGCAGAAAGTTCTGATCATGTCTCTCTTTAAAGCTGCATTAATTACTTTGTTTGGCTCCGATGTGAAGTGGTTATGGCTAAGAAGTCTATTATACTTCCAGCATACATGAAGCAGCATCAACATTTATTTTGGGTTGGGTTTCTGGCTATCTGATGAATGAAAGTCCAATATTAACTCCCTGTTTTTGCTTTGGTTCAGTCTCCAATTCCTTAGAAAAATATTGTGTTTTTCCCTAACTTTCTAGGTACTACCTTTTTTTCTCTGCAGTTTAGTACAAATGTAAGCAGTGAACTGAACCAAGTTGTGCAATAAATCTCTGACACTACAAGTGACTGCTTTCACCTTACGTAAAGTTAAAATACTCATGTTTCAAGTTTTATTGGTCTAGAATTGCACTGGTTATCAATTTCTGATATTTTTCATGATATGTAGCTACAGTATATTTATTAAGTCAATATGGAAAATGTCTCAACAATATTCAAACCAACCAATCAAATAGGTGATTATGACTGGGGCGGTATATAATGACCTTACCTGTACACTTATTGTAGGCACCACCAATGTTTGTAAGCACTGTGTTGTAAACCAGAGTTGTGTCCTTGGCGAAGGGTCCATGGGCCCCACCGTAAGATGCCAGGGCACTGAATGCCACCTTGGTTTTCTCTATATAAAACAAAACATTTTCATCATCATATTTTGTAAATGCATTCTTTATTCTGCTTCATATCTTGTGTATTTTGTCACAAGCATTGCTTAAAGAGCACCATCTTCATTCAAATCTTTAATGAGAAAAATTAATTCTACCTTTTTTCTTCAGTTCCTCAATCTGGATTTGGTTGTCCTTCACCTGGATTTCCATAGCTTCCAGGTATTCTTTGAAGGCATCCATCTCTGTCAGTTGATCACTTGTATTGGGATAGCAGGTGGACTAATTTTCTTTTTCTCTGTCTCCAAAGCTGTGACTTGTATGGTCACTGTGGCTGCTTTTATATCGTTTGATCAATGATAATGTGTGGTCACATGCCTCCATTACCCAATTATAAAGAAACTAAGAAGAATTCATTAACCTAAATGCACCACTGTGCCAAAGGGCAACCTTGAGCTATTGCTCAATCAATCTTCTGCAATTGTATAAACAAGTTGAGGTGG
The DNA here is from genome assembly GCA_038419695.1 of Scomberomorus guttatus. Classification (NCBI taxonomy): domain Eukaryota; kingdom Metazoa; phylum Chordata; class Actinopteri; order Scombriformes; family Scombridae; genus Scomberomorus; species Scomberomorus guttatus. The sequence goes on from CM076467.1 coordinate 18,151,421, forward strand.
GGTTGTATATTTCTATAACTTGTGAATCAGAAAACTAAGAAATATTTCCCTATGAGATGCAGTGGAAGTATAAAGTACAATAAAATAGACATTGCTTAATCAATTAAAGTACAAGTGCCTCAAAATTGTACTTGGGTCAATTCTTACAGTAGGTACCTTCTACCACTGGACTGCAGAAAGAATGCATTTTCAGCTATTGCTTAATCAATCTTCTGCAACTGAATAAACAAGCTGGTGCAACATCACCCTATTGGTAAATTTATTCAAAAATCTTATCAGCCACAAACACATTTTCCCATCAACAACGATCTCCCGTAGTGTTAGGCTAAATTGTTGCAATTTTTGGGACCTTTTTTCAGAATCTCAACGGAGATAAAAGAGATACAACAGATGTTAAGCCATCCTGTCAGTTTGTTGATCTGAGATGTGTGGATGAGTGTACAAACCATAAAAAAATTAGAGATTATACTGACAAATGTTCAGTAACAAGACACTGATAGTGATGTCAAGTTGGATTTATATGCGATTGAACAATGCCATATGTGCAATATATATGAATTATGTTGTGGTTCCATTTTAGCTTTTGAGATTGAGATTTTGAATTAAACATTACATTATTCTTTTTTTGTTGTTGTTATTGTTTGGATGAAAGCTCAAAGAGTGTCTAGAATAAAAGGGTTGATATTCTGTGAACCATTAGATTTTGATATTTCTCATCACTTTCATGACATGAAGTTGTAAATGAAACACTCAAGACTCATTGGATTAATGTTTTTAATATTTATTTTGGTTGAATACAGTAACATTTATCTGTTTAATTAAAATTTGAGTTTAATTGATAGCACAGTAGATGCTTCATTGATCTCAGGTTTCTGGACATATATTCAGACAGGAATAAACATGTGACTGTACAGAAAGCCACTGAAGGTGGTATGCTCCCTACGTGCCCAAACATGATTATTTGCAAGCAGGTGCACATACACCTGATCCCCTGCCTGCAGCTGCAGGAATACTGCATTCCCTCCATTATCAGCTCCATCAGAGGCTGATTTCTGATCAGACGTTTTGACAGTGATGTCGCAGTTCTTCAATAAACCCCAAACCTTCAAAAACTGTGTAACTGTTTTTTTGTTATTGATAACAAATCTAATTTGTGGAGACACACCAACAATGAATTGATCCTACTTACAATTATTGTTTGTGTATCCAAAGCCTGATTTATCGTATTCCTCTGTGCTGTAGACCTCATACAACATGTCAATGAGCAACACTCTTACACTGGGTGACATGTTCTTTTGTTTTTGGACAACAACAGAGGTCTACATCGAAGAGGAATAATATATATCAGGCTTTGGATACACACACAATATTTGGAAGTAGGATGAGTTCATTGTTTGCTTTGGCTCTGTACATGAGGTTTGTTGACAATAAGAAAAATAGAAAGCAGTGTACAAAAAGGTTTATACACATGATATGCCTTTTTCAGTGTGAAATATCTGTGCATTTTTCCCCCTGTGCTTGTATTGGACAATTTAAACAAAATTAAAAGATAATATCCAATTGATTTGGATGTGCGAATCCCTTTTTCTGCTTTGGACTTTGATTTCATGGTTACATGCACCCGAGCTTTCCCATGTCTCTTGATTGCATGTGATGTTTTTAATTTCTACATTAAGAAAAATGTAAAAAAAAAAAAAAAGGCCAGCCTTATTCTTTAAGGAAGAGTTTCAAGTCTGATTAATGACTTGTGTGGGTGTTTGACATTTGACACAGCTATTGCTCAGTGCTTGGTGAATCTTCTGTAGAAGACACTTTCCTGAGAAATTTATCTTGAAATCTTATCAGCCAGGAACACATTTTCTCATCACTACTGATCTTGTGCAGTTCGCAGTAAAAATATTTCTACTTTGCAGATTAAAAAGTTATATATATGTGGCTGAAACTAACAATTGTTTTCATTGTGGATTATCTCAAATAATAAATTAGTTGTTTGGTCTATAAAATATCAGAAAATGGTGAAGAAAGCCCAAGATGACACAAACAAATGTCTTGTTTTGTCCCAACCAACAGTCCACAATCTGAAGATTTTCAGTTTACTGTAATAGAAGATCAACCAGAAAACATTCATTTGTATGATATTCATTTGAGAGGCTGGAACCAGAGAATTTTGGACAAAAAAGCCGGCGACTAATTTTCTGTCAATCAACTAATTGATTAATCAACTAATCATTAGTAAGAAATATTTTCCTCTGAGATGCAGTGGAAGTGTAAATTACAATAAAATGGAAATAGCCTATTTAGTTAAAGTACAAGTGCCTCAAAATTGTATTTGAGTCAATTCCTACAGTAGTTACTTTTTACCACTGGTCAGCAGTCTGTAAGCAGTCTAGAAAATTTGATTTTCCTTGGAATAGGGAGGGATATTTTTGTAAGCTGTACTTAATATTATTGAATATTTACTTACCATTTACCATGTTTTTATTTTAGGCCGATGTATGTAGAGTGTAGACTATACTGTCTATTTCTTTTCTTTTTTTTCACTGTAGGCACAAAAGGTTACTTCAGAATGAATCATGATCTCATCTTATTATATTTCATCACCTTATCATATACAGTAGTAGTAGGAAGTCTTGTCAAAGTAAAATCAGCTGTATCAGTAGTGATAGTAGCAGTAGCAGCATTTTGGAAGCGTTTTTTTTTTCTTCTTCTTTATTATATATACTGTATATAATTTCAGGAGAAATTCAATCAAATATTACTTTTTATGAGACGAAAATTAATGTTAGAACGTCTGATATAGTTATTTGGAACTGACCAGCAACTTTAATAAAATGTCTGTACATTGTACAAGTACAAGTGCATCACATACCTGCATACTAATTATTTTTTTTGGAATATAAAACATTCATTAACAAATTATTCTTTTGGTTTAAGCAACAGATAACCAGTAGTACCAACTTTCAAGTTCCTTTTAAAGACATGTTCTCACAGACACTCCTTTGTCTTAATGATGTTCTGTTAATTGTATGTCTTCATATTGTATTATTGTATATGTCATAAATTCCCATATGTCAACCTAAAATTTTCTTTATATAGTTTTGTGTGAGCTTTTTGGCTTCTATGATACTGTACTTAGATTTAACATTGCTTGTTTTTTGTCTTTGATGTTCAGGGAAGTGCTTACCTGATGTTGTGAAAGATGCTATACAATTATTGTTCATTCTTATTCATATTATTACCTGCAGCTTAATATTTACCATCAATAAATTAGGTTCAAAACACTGTCTGTCATTACTTCTTCATTTTACACCTAAGACATTTTGCTGTTGATTTTTTTTCACGTTTATGCTCACGAATCCAAATTCTTGCTCACTTTGTATGTCATGAACCAAAAGTAAAATGTTTTATCATTAGTTATAGCCTATTTTTAATATCAAGGGTAATTTCTATTATTTTTATTTACATACACAATTGCATGTTTTCTTGTGTTGTACAAAACAAGTAAGGACATATGTTATATGATTAGGAAATTTACTTTTTATTGAGACTGAAATATCTCAATAACTATTTGATGGATTGCCCTGAAACTTTGTAGAGACATATATAATTGGTTCAGTCTCCATCAACTCCTGAGAAAGGTGTTGTTTTTTTCTTTAACTTAACTTTAACTTTTCTCTGTAACTTAAGTGCTCTCTGTTTATCAGCTAGCCACTACCTTTTTTGCAGTTTAGTGCAGATGTAAGCATTGATAAGACTGAACAACTTCTGCAATTGATCTCTATCACTATGACTGACCACTTTCACCATACATGAAGTTAACATATTCATTGTTGATGTAAAAAATGTTGATGACTCAAGATTTTTGTTTTAGAATATAGCTAAGTTTTATTGATCTAGAATTGCACTGGTTATCAATAAACCCCAAACCTTCAAAAACTGTGTAAGGACAAGCCATGATAGTAATTTGATTACCGATATGATTTATGGTATGCAGCTACAGTATATTTATTAAGTCAATATGGAAAACGTCTCAACAATACTCAAACCAAACAATCAAATAGGTAATTATGACTGCGGTGGTGTATAATGACCTTAAATGTACAGTTATTGTAGGCACCACCAATATTTGTAATCACTGTGTAGTAAACCAGAGTTGTGTCCTCAGAGAAAGGTCCATGGGCCCCACCATAAAAAGCCAGGGCACTGAATGCCAACTTGGTTTTCTCTATATAAAACAAAACATTCTCATCATCATATTTTATGTATTTTATTACAAGCATTGCTTAAAGAGCACCATCTTCATTAAAATCTTTAATGAGAAAGATTCTTTCTACCTTTTTTCCAGCTGGGTTTCCATAGCTTCCAGTTTTTCTTTCAAGGCATCCATCTCTGTCAGTTGATCACTTGTGTTGGGATAGCAGGTGGACTCATTTTCTTTTCTCGTCTCCAAAGCTGTGATTTGTATGGTCACTGTACTTGCTTTTATGTTGTTTGATCGATGATAATGTCTTGTCACGTACCTCTCTTACACAAATATAAAGAATGTGTGGTGGTGGGAAAATATGTTCCTGGTTGATAACATTTCTGAATAATTTTCCCAGTAAAACATGGGCTTGCACCAACTTATTTACTGGATTGCATATGGCATTTAATTAGTCTCAAAACCTGCGCTCTCGCATGTCTTTGGTTGAGTGTGTTTTTTACTTCTACAATAAGAAAAATATAGAAAATCGCCAGCCTTATTCTTTATGTAAGAGTCTGAAGTCTGATGTCTTGACTTGAGTGGTTGACATTTGACACAGCTATTGCTCAATGCTTCGTCAATCTTCTGTAAACCACACTTTTCTGAGAAATTTATCAAAAAAAATCTTATCAGCCAGGAACACATTTTCACATCACCACTGATCTTGTGAAATCAGCAGTAAAATATTTCTTACTAAAAAGTTATGTGGCTGCAAATAACAATTGTTTTCATTGTGGATTATCTCAAATAAGCGATTAGTTGTTTGGTCTATAAAATGTCAGAAAATGGTGAAAAATGTTGATTACTGTTTCCTAAAGCCCAAGATGACATCCTCAAATGTCTTGTTTTGTCCCGACCAACAGTCCACACTCAAAAGATTTTCAGTTTACCGTTCATAGCCCTGGTCTCATTTGAAAGGTAACAAAAAGTCATAATGAGTATAAGTGATCCTGAACCAAAATTACAGAGGCTAAAGTGTCTCACGGAGGGGACAGTTTCATTTAACAAGTTAAAATGCTGCTTACACATTATATGTAAGTATATTCAAATATACAGTACGTACATAAATATCTACACACACACCCACATATCAGACAGTGGAACTAAGTGTCTAAGGAGCTAAAGGGCGTTGTTGGGGTGAAGGATGTCTGGGTTTCCTTCCTGGGAAAATGGATGGATGGATGGACTGTAAATGTGGCAGATATGACTAGCCTAACTCAGACCGCTGAAGCTTCACATAAACTTCAGATAAACTTTTAAATGCATTTTTGCACAAAATGACACACTGTGGATTTTGTCTCCCATCACTTACATTGAAAGCACATTTGATGGGATCTTTTAATGATCGGTGTGAAAAATAAAAAAAATTGTGAAACTATTCTTTAACATTTACCTTAAAGCACCAATTTTCATGCAGGAGTTTTATTTGTAATGTTGTATTTTTATATTGCTGTATTGGTACGTTTACTTAAGGATCCGAATACTTCTTCCACCACTGTTAGTAGCAGTAAGCAGCCAGTGACCACTAGAGGCAGCCGAGCCTCGACTCTCCTCTTGAGACTGACGCACAGAGACGTGTTGACGCACAGAGAGACGTGTTGACGCACAGAGAGACTTGTACGTAAGGAAGAAAGGAGTAGCCTCTCTCCAGCATGGCAGCGACCATAGACAACAGCAATGCAGTACAGGCGACAAAGAGAAAGCATCTTGGGATCCCTGAAGCGGTGTTTGTGGTGCGTAAACCTTCTGACATGTCGCACTATAACAGGTCGGCAGCGTTAAAAACACGCGTTTGTACTTGTAACCGGCGTGTGGGCGCGTCATGCTAAGTTAGCTAAGCTAGCGAGAGAGCTAACACAAGTGGGGCGGCTGCTCACTGCCATCTATGGACACAACAGTCTGTACCTCGTTTCCACTTTACATTTTTAGCTCATTATAGCTAAATAAGCGTCTGCCAGTCAGCCTGGCCGTGCTAATAAATCTGCTGCTGTCATTTGAAGTAGCGTTAGCTGATTGCTCCTCCTCCATTCATTGTTAGGTAATATATCACAGTGGAAGAGCCAGGCTAACACTAAATATAGACTCTTTATGCAGGAATAATTTAACATTTTTGAGAATTTCTACTTAATTGGAATAAAATTAAGCGTTTAAACATGTTTGGGTTGTTGGCTGCCAGGTGTATTGCCACTTGCAGGAGATGTATCATGCACATTTCCATTTATATTTATATTCTGGGGCTCTACTGGAATATCTTTGCATGATTTACATTTAAAAACTCCTTCTTTATCTTATTTAGCTCTTGATGCTGCTCTTCAGTTAAGCCTCTGTCTGAAACATTGAGGTTGTAGTGGTTGGTGGTGGTGGTGTACTGTCTTGAAACAACAGTCAGGAGCCCAAATGAACATTGAAACGGGTTTTTCTGGCCATAATCATTTCTCCTGTTCATACTGACCATTAGAAGATCCCTTCATAATGCACTTATAATGTAAGTGATAGAGGCCAAAATCCACAGTCCTCCTTCTGTGCAAAAATGTATTTAAAAGTTTATCTGAAGCTAATATGAAGCTTCAGCCGTCCAAATTAGTCAAATCAAGTCAATATATTTCAACATTACAGTCTTATTAGTGCCAGAGTCTCTTTTTGATACTTTACTTCCACTGCAGCTCAAGGCAAGTTTATTTGTATAGCACATTTCAACAACGAGGCAATTCAAAGTGCTTTATATAAAATACAAAAGGCATCAAGACAAAATGTAAAAGACACAAGATAATATTTAAAAAAGACATTTAAATACAATTCAAAAGAGTTAAATAAAAACATTAGTCTTCAGCCTTGATTTAAGAGAGTTGGAGCAGACCTCAAGTCTTCTGGGAGTTTGTTCCAGAGGCCTCAATTATAACCACTGCGTACACACAAAACAGGCCTTGAAAGATACGTACATCACTTCCCATGAAAAAGTTAGGATTTATTAAAACAAACTTGACGGGAGAATGTGCGCACCTGTACGGAAACTCTGACCCATGTGTATGAAAAAAAATTGGACGCAGGAGGAATTGGCAATGCTGAGCAGATGGTGAGGTGGTGAATTGAAGCCATATTGTATGATGATTCCTCTCACATGTAATGTCACTTCATATCACACATTAATTATAGATCCACTTCATCATAAATATCCAAGCCAGCAGTGTTGCTTGTGCTTGTAGTGAGCCATAACTATTCCAAAGGCACCTTTGTGATTTATTATTGAACTATTAACTATTAACTGTTTTGATGTTAAACAAAGAATCTCGTCTGATATATGATTATTGTCCCCATTCAGTGTCATTCCAGCTTTGATGTCTTGGCTCACTGTTTGTACTCTGCTCTGCTGGACTTTGCAGGAGGATGTTGACTCTTTTATGAAGCAGGCAGGCAATGAGACGGCAGACGCAGCGCTGAGGAAGCTGGACGAACAGTACCAGAAATATAAATACATGGAGCTCAACCTGTCTCAGAAGAAACTCAGGTAAGACCAACTAAACACACACACACACACACACACACACACACACACACACACACACACACACACATGAATTTTTTAAAATGTTGATGCAGGTCTTTGGTCGCCAAAACTCTAAATTGGTTGTTGGCTGCCTCACTGTGAGGATTGACGACCAAAGATTTCACCAAGTTTCTCTGTCAAGATTAACTCTGACAAGCTTTTGTCTGGGACAACCCAAAATTAAACAGTGTAAAGGGACCTTTAGTCATTTGCAAATAGAAGAAATATTTATTATAAATGTGAATTGTTAGTTTAAATTGTATTTACATGTGATTTTTACATCATGTGATATTTTTCGTGTTTTCTTTTCCTGCCTGAATCCTCTCCTTTCTCTTGGTACATAGGTTGAAAAACCAGATCCCCCAAATCACACAGACGCTAGAAATCCTACGGCACATGCAGAAGAAAAAGGTGCGGTTTGTTTTTGTGTACTAACTTTGAAATGTTGTGGAAAACAAACTGTTATCTGCTGCTAGTTGTACTAAACATGCATGACGTCAATATATTGTGCTGTGAGATGGCGGTGTGGTGGGTACACGTGTTGCAGTTTTGATTTGTTGTTGATTAATGTGTCTGATTAACACACACACTGATGGCACAGCCTTCGGGAGCAATTTGGGGTTCAATATCTTGCCCAAGGACACTTCGACATGCGGACCGGAGGTGCCGGGGATCGAACCGCCGATCTTCCAATTAGTGGACGACCCGCTCTACCTCTGAGCCACAGCTGCTTTGTTAAAGAAAATAACCGAAAAGTCTGTTTTTGACCAAGTTTGCTGTCATTTTTTCTTTTACACAGGAGACCACAGAGCCCATGGAAACACACTTCCTATTGGCTGACAATGTTTACTGCAAGGCCTCAGTGCCGCCCACCGACAAAGTCTGCCTATGGTTAGGGGTAAGTAGAGCTCTGATTTATTTATGTAGCCTTTCAAAGAACTTTATGGATACAGAATATAAGTCGCAAAAGACAAGAAGGAGGTTTAAGTTACTTTAAAAAGGATGAAGGTTAACGTAAAAATGAAGTAACAAGAATTCTCAGGAAAAATTGGTTTTAATCTCGACCTCATTACAAAATGAAACACCATGTGAGGCTGTAAACTCCCAACTTCATAGTCTTCTTCCACATCATCATTCACTCCTCCCCGCCCCAACATTTTCCCTCAAAGGCTAACGTCATGTTAGAGTACGACATCGACGAAGCCCAGGCTCTCCTAGAGAAGAACCTGTCCACAGCATCTCGTAACCTAGAGACACTTGAGGAGGACCTGGATTTCCTGCGAGACCAGTTCACCACCACTGAAGTCAGTATCCTTCCACCTGGACCTGTATTCCACGCAGGTTTGGCTCACAGCCGGTTTAAAGTGACAGGAAGTTCAGTGAAGCTGTTCCTATTCACTCATATGTTTTACTTTATTATTACTTTACCAAGTTTATTCTCTAGTTATGCCCCATCTGAACATTTCGATTTTTTTTCTTTGTTTAATAAAAAAAGGTAAGAATAATAAGGTAAGAAAAACAAAATTAACAGAATTGGGTCAAATCTGTTCTTTTATGTCGGCATAATTCAATTTAAAGGTCCTATAAAATACATCTTTACTTCTCATGTAATGTACCGATTAGAATATAAGACGACCCCCCCCCCCCCCACTTTTTGGAAAATACTTTCTGAAGATAAAACACACTTTTCCAATTGTCCTGTTTGGAAAGGGAAATACCACCATTAATTAACCACCATTGAGCTCCTCATCATGTGTGACAGCAGTAATTCTTGGCGGCCTGATCAGCCTGCAATCTGATTCTAAAGTAAACTCACTCATGAATTTATTTCCTCCGTTGTAGAAAAACGCATTACACAAGCCTTCAGAAACTCCTCAACTGAGCTAACCAAACACTTTTAGTACTGACTGACTCTGACAGACTCACTATAAACTGACTGGAAACACTCGGTAGGGTAGCAACATCAAGGCTACAAGCAACACATGACGAAACGCTCTCTGTAGGAGCCGGTGTTACAGCGGGACTCTCTGCATGTAAAAAGGATCTGATCTCATGGACAGATAATGGTCTAGTCCTCAAATATAAGACGACCTCCACTTATTTACAGAATTAAACATCGCCTTCTATTTGGGCCAATACTGTATTTCTCTAAAACAGGATGTTGTAGGACAAAGAACACATTGCACCTTTCATGCAAGACTGTAAATAAGACAATAAATTGCACATTATTGATGGATTACAGATCTGTTAAATTGATGAAGTATACCCTGGCTGATGCTTGATTTTTGAGGTTGACACCACTATTGATATTTTTGAGAGTTTAAAAGATGTTTGCTTTTTTTTTTTTTTTTTTTTGTTTTTTTACATGAATACATAATATAAACAAACCTTTTTAATAAGGATCCATCTTTTTTCAAGACAAAGATGTAGGTGACTAGTACATGTACTAAGTGGAACATTACTGTTAAAAAGTAAACTTCAGTGCTCTCTGGTGGACAAACTATATAATGGAGACACTGTTTCTATATTATCTCTACCTTTATCTCTTATGAGAAGGTATATCCAAAGATTTTAAAGGGCCAGCTCACCCACTTTACAGGTAGTTTTATGAAAATGTTTTTTTTTTTTATGATTTGGGTGAACTGACCTTTTAAATCTATTGTTGAGGAATAGTGTTATAGTAGTTTGCTGGGCACGTTTGAGTGTCCTGCGTGCACTTTTAACATAACAGGGACCAAAAAAAAGGAAACTACAGCTACTGTAAGTCTTCAGGTCCAACACTAAATGGTAAACTCTGTTTTTACTATGACTAATCATCATGCTGTCACTGTGCCGCTGCTGTTCCTTAACCCAATGCTCCCCTCAGACATGGCACGAGTCTACAACTGGGACGTGAAGAGAAGGAGCAAAGAAAACCTCCTCAAATCAGCAGACAAGTCTTAATATTGACAAAACAGCCTCCACATCCCTTCTTGCTAACTATCTTCTCCTTAGTCAATGAAAAACAAACCCTTGTCCCCCTCCCCCCCACATCATATGTTTGTTCACCCCAGAGCTCAGCAGATAGAGGGCATGTTTAAAATATTTCTGAATGTTGTGGCGTGCTTGAGTTAACTCTTGTTTGGAAGACAAAGCCGGTTAAATCAAGCACACTTTCATAATTCTGTTTGATTTTGAATATACCCTCTCATCATGTCTAGCTCTATCTACCACAACTACTGTTTTCTGTTGATTTGTTACTTTTTAAAGTATTTTTTCAAGTAAAAACTAACAAAAAACAAAGGCAACGAGGCAACTTTTGTATTCTTTTTAATGATTTAAGTATGTTCCTGTTATTTTTGGCAGATTATGAGTGAGGGTTCTCTCGCATCGTCTTTCCTTCATGCATTTTTTTTTCTGACTTACTGACCCGGCACCTCTGTTTTTTGTTTTTTTGTTTTTTTTCTCAACCTGCAACAACATTCTCACATGGGACTTTTACTTGAATTGATTATTGTTGAAGCGCAGTTGCCATTATACTCAGTAGAATCGGGCTTGTAGGATGGCAGAGATCTCAACAGAAGAAGAATACAGAATAAAACTAGTTTTGCCTTGTGGCTCCAGTTTTCACTTACTACAGGACTTTTAGGAGTTCAGAAGGATCGATGACTGTTCCCGTCTGTAGTCCTGCTCCAAACCTGCTGCTCCTCCTCCGTCCCTTTACCCGCCACACTCGACCATCTCTTCCTCTCCTCTGGTTCTCCTCTTTCGACGCTTCCTCTGCCCCTTTTACCGCTGTTCTGTCTGTATTTATTTGTCTCTCACTGTACTCATTAAACAATGAATGAAGTAAACGAAGAACATTGGGCAAAGAGATGAGACCTTGACCTGGTTCTCTGTGTGTTATTTATCTGACGAGAACTCCCTAACAAACCGGTTGGGGGAGGTTAGAAAAGAAGCATATTTAACATTTAATGATGTTGAGAGTCAAGTACCTGCATGCAATCGTGTGGGGTTTTCTTTAAAACGGAACATTTAAGCAGAATCAAAGGTCTAAGAGTCAACTTACAATGAGCAATATATAATCTAATACAGTGAAACATCTATTAAAAGTAACTACAGTTGAAGACGTACAGCATTTAACAAGGTTATAATTTCCGCCAGTTGAAAGTAAGTTAACTTTATTGCTTGCCGCTGTAATGTTGTCATACTCTAAATTCATCCCTCCTGTTCTTTCCCCCAGAGCTTTATCCTTAACTTTTCCCTCTTCCCAAAAATGCAACCCTTTTCCTTTTCATTAATCCTGTCCCCTGTCAGTTTCAGACTCTGGGTAGAGAAGCCAAAATAAGCAGTGGGTAGAGGAGACATTGTAAGGCCTTTTTAATTGACTGAGAGAAATAAATTGATATTACACAAAAATGTAATTGAGTTTCGGCTGTAGAATGCAGCTCTTCTAGCATTTCAGCTGATAGTTTATCAAACCTGTGCTGGTCAGTGTCTTCAGTGTTTCCACCCAGTGGTGATGTAAGGAAACTACAGCGCATTTCAAGAAAAGTGGTGCAGATCTACATCAGCTTATTTGACCTTTTTTAGTTTTTCACTCATCTGTTAAATCTCACTAATCCACATCTTATGATTAGAATCAGCGTATTTTTAGTGTACTTAATTACTCTCAAATGGCATTATGTGTGTTCTTTGATCACACAGTGCATGTATACTTGAGAGGAGAAAATAATGTTGGGGGAAAAAAAAACGAATCAAATTTTTGGCAAAATATAAAAGACCTGATTTTTAAACATGTGGTAAGATCTATTAAAGACTCCTCTCGCCTTGTTTTAAGACTTATAAAATACTTTGTTTTGACTAATAATTTGTGTCTGATATGGTTTTTCCACAAAAAAAGTTCAATTAACAGGTTAAAGATTCTTAAAATGGCATCTTCTCCTTTTCCCTCATTGAAAAATACAGATTCTGTTAATATGTAAATATTTTTCATTTCAAAAGTTTTAACTGCTAGGCACAAGATGTCTCCTAATTCACTGTAGAGTCCATTCTCAGTGTATCCGCACTGGAGGCTTCAAGTTTCAACATCACACTTGTATAAACTGCATACTGGACCACGACTGGCTCCAAACTAGTTGTGATGTCACAAGTCAAGCTTTGTAAGTACCCCCCCTTAAACTCAGATTTTTAACGTGTGCAGAGAAACTTTTCACTTTTCAGCAGATTGAGTGGAGGGGGGGGATTAATTACTGCATATGATGTATGGCTTAAACCTGTCTCCAACCCCAACTACCACTCTCTGTACATCGTGTATCTGGTCACCCCGTTCAGCGTATTGCACACTGCAGACTACACATGGCAGCTTTGTTATATGCACAACCAGGTGACCAACCATCAGGTAATTTAGTTATTTGGTTAAACAACTTCATTTAGGAATATGTACCATATAAACTAAAAGGTTTTAAAACTAGTTTCACACAATGCCTCTAAATTTAGGTAATAATGCATGTCTCACTTCAGTTGACATTGTAGTTTAGTGGTGCAAATTCCCCAATAAACTGAAAGAAAAAATGTACATGCAGTAAACCTGGGACTTTGGCTCCCCTGAGAGTCTGTTTCCCACTCTTCACGGTTTTTAACTACTTCAAATATCCCCAAAACTGGCAGCAATTTTTTTTTAAGGTCATGAATAAATTTAATAATATATTATTAGTTTTTCCAACATCCTGCTTCTGCAGTAGATCACAACATAAAAAGCCTAAGATGGGGAAAAAAAAGCAGCAACCTTTTTTTCCAGTCACATTTTTATTTTTAGTACATTTCAGTTTGTTGATAGATAACTAGAGCAGAGGAAGAGACACTGTCCGCTTTTACCCAGCAGGATTAGGGACAGCGATATACAGTATTTTCTGTACAGCTCAGAGGGTTGAGACGAAAAGTGAAAGATCATTTTTATCGTACTGTGGCTCCTGTGAAAAGAAGGGTTGAGTTTGAGGGCAGCGAGTAGCTGTCCTCGCCCACCAGATACATGCATTTAAATGCGAGGCTGACACATTAATGACATGTGTAGAGCTGCAACGATTAGTCGATCAACAGACATTTAATATGCAACTATTTTGATCGATTAATCCTGCGGGTACCTTTTCAAGTAGAGATGCAAAACATTTGTTCCAGCTTCTCAAATGTGAGAATTTGCTGCTCTTTCTTGTTACATTATAGTAAATTGAATATTCTTGGATTTTGGACAGTTGGTTGGACATAACAAGACATGATGGCATCACTTTGGGACCTAGGAAATTGTTTTACTGTTTTCTGATTATTTTTAGACCAACTGATTAATCAATGACAAACTGTAGTTGCAGCTCTCAACATGTTACTCGTCAGAGTGGCAGAGTAGAAAGAAACATCTACTGGTAAAACTCAGCAACAGTCCACTGGTAGATGGTGTTTATTTCCCACTGTAGTTTTCTCGGACCCATTCAAACAATGTGTGTGTGCAAATTCAAAGAAAAGGATGGTCTGAAAAGTCTCCTGTGCAATTTGAAATATTCAGACTAAAAACAGGGACATTATTATGATGATTAAGCTTAAAGGAATACTTTGACATTTTGTGAAGTAGGCTTATTTGCTTTTTTGCCGAGAGTTAGAAGATTTATTACCAGACTCGTGTGTGTGGTTAGCTTAGCCATTAGCTGGTTAGCTTAGCTTAGCATAAAGACTGGAAACATTGGAGAACTGCTAGCCTGGCTCTGTCCAAAGGTAACAAAATCCGCCCGCCGGCACCTCCACAGCTCACTTATTAACACATATCTTTTTTTTGTTTAATTAGTACAAAAACAAAGTGTAAAAACTAAGTTATGATAATGGCAGGCTAGCTATTTCCTCCTGTTTTTAGTCATTATGCTATGCTTAGCTAAGCAGCTGCTTGCTCACCTTTACTGTACAGAAATGAGATGTGGTTGATCTTTTCATCTAATTCTTGGCAAGAAAGTGACATCCAACATTTCCTTTTCACAAAGGTGTAAAAAAAAAAAGTGACAACTGAGCCTAATTTTTAGTTCTTCTGAGGGTTTAGTTGTGTTGTTAGCAACCTCTTTACTGAGAGTTGAAGTGACTCCAGCAGTGTTATGTATTCTGTGTGCGAAAGCAGCCTTAGTGAAACCAAATGCTGCCAAGGATGCTGGCAGAGACCACCGCCGAGTGTCCGTAAATCACCCTGTACGTTTCTCTGGTAATGAGCCAAAAAGCAGATTGCTTTATTGTCAAACATGAAAATGCTTTCCATCATACGAGTGGCTGCCTTCGAAGTGCCCTGCCTTAATCCCTCCTTGAGTCTTGAGGTGACTTTGTCGGCATCTCTGAATTTTCATATCATTGTTTTCACCAAGCCGAGCAGACTGAAACAGTTGATTTAAAAAAAAAAAAGAGGGAGAAACTTGACAGGGTGGACTGCAGGGCTCAGCCAAAAATGCCTCTTTCAAGTTCAGTAATGTCATGTGACTTACTAAAGATTGTGCTCAGGGGTGGTGGTAGGTTTACTCACAGACCGCAGTGTCAAGTGGAGGCTAAAACATTAACAGCCACTTCCAGCATGTTACAAGCTGATTGGGCTTCTAGGAAAGAAGAGGCCTCTCAAATGTAGGGTGTGTTTAGTGTTTAATTGCTGGCTGCTTCACACACTGATTGAATTGTGTTTTACTGGAATCAGCTGACAGTCGTTGTCGCATCAGGATTAGACTGACCTTTTACTCTTAAAAAGGACACGTATTCAGTCAATATTATAGTGATAAGATGTGTTGTTTTGCTGGAAATCAATATAAATCTGATTAGAAGACACTCTTTTTAACAGTGAACCAACAATAAACCGTCAACAATTTGAAGCTCATCCCAACTTTGGCAACATTTTAAAACCTTTAAGATGCGACAGGCTTCATGATGGATTAATCTCCCTGTTACGATAGTGTTGAAAGTGGGAAAAATGACTTGCAAAACAAAACAGTTTCTGCTTTCTTGGCCCAGATTTGGCTCAGAAAAACTAATAACCAAGCACTAATGGACGAAAACTGCAGATTTGGAAACATGTCTCAATTAAGCTTCTCTTCACCATAAAGAGCCCCTACAAGATGAGATTTAGTTTTTTCTGAAACACTTCTGCATTCCCTCGAAATACTTTTTTTGTGTTTCCTCATAATGCTTTCTCATTCCCTTACAATATTTTATGTTCCTTTGCGTCACTTTTTGCATTATGACAGGATACTTTACACCAATTTAAATTAAGTGGCACTGGGTTATGCGAAAGAAACGTGAGTCAAAGGGGTGTAAAAGTGTAGTATGGGAACACAAATATTATACCAAAGGAATGCAAAGATATTATTCAGAGGGAACAGAAATTTAATGGAGCACATGATGCAAAAAGGAAATTCCAAACAACCTTTTAGAGACTAGCGACTACTATATTATATTATTATTATTATTATTATTATATTTCAGACTGAAAGCGAGTTAATACAAATGTTTGAGATATCCAATTGAGTGCGGTACAGCAGAGCTGATCTACCGGCTGGCTGACATCTGGTGAAAAAATTTTGGCAGCCCATAAGTAGGAGACACATACACACAGGAGACTACATCCACACCCACCCACGCAGACTTTAACACTTCTGAACCGTCTCCTCCATGATGTCCACTTGGGAACGTTTAAAAGTGTTTCGGTAGAAAGTCCTGGTGATGATACAGCGAGGCAGAGAAAGGAAAACAGACTGTTTTTTTTTTTTAAAGCTGTTGTGGGATTTAACGTACCCCGATCATGCCCTTGAAAAACCTCCTTGTCAAATTTCAAAAACACAAGAGCATCCGGGAGAATGTCGGTTTCTGTATTTTTATTCCTGGAAGGTTTTTTGAAGATCGACCTTTGTCTGGTATCAGCATTTCACTCACTTCAGAAAGGAATAATGTGACCTGTACAGCCATGGGAATGATGGACTATCATTTGAATAATTTCCACTCAAGTCTCAAAACATTCTTGTCAAAGCTTTTGTAAGGAAAAGGTAGTGTTACTTCTACTGGAAATGTTTCTCATTCACACATTTCTTATTTGACAACTCAGTGTAAAATCACCTTTCTTTCCCACCCGTTTATACATTCATGTTAAAATAAAATGACAAGCAGAACTCTTTGGAAACACATGAAAGAAGGCAAACTGTGAGAAAATGATGCACTTACAGTATCCACACTGACCTACAGAGGAGTGTAATGATTAAACCCCAAAAGGGCAAGTGTTGGATACAGTAAGTTACTTGTGATTATAATAAAAGAAGCTTGAAGATCCTGCAAAAAGATTTCTAGATTTACACCAGGCTATCTAGATACTTGAGGTACATTAAATAACAATGCTACAAGTCTCTTTCTGTCCCTTGTCAGTGTTTAAATGACAATAATTTGTTTAATTTTGGCAAAGAGCCAAATAGGTTGTCTTGGCTAGCAAAAACAAACATATTCATATATTTGGTCCAGCGGTTTATTTCAAAAACAATATGTGGTTTGAATGGGGGACTATGTTTCTTGAGAACACCATAATATGACATGTTTAATGTTTTGCCCTGCCCTGCTGCATGTATGCACAGTCTACAAGCCAATGTAGCACTATGAGTCACTGTCTCTGATCTTGACCTGGCATTTACAGGAACATCAGTAACTGGTCTGACGTCTAAAGTAACAGCATGGAAACATGAATGTAGCAGTAAAAATTTAAGAGGTAAATTCACACTGAACCACATAGGGCAGAAGATGGTAGTTTAAACCTTTAAGCATGTTTCTCCTATGGCCGCAATCCAAACAGTGATGTCATATCATCTGTTTTGACTTTCAGTAGTGTTGGTGAAAGCACCACGCATCAGAGCCACAGAGCGCTTACTTGATAGCGTTACATGTGGGAGGACCGTTGGCTAGACTGTGTCTAAAACCATCAAGTTATTTGAGCTATAGGCCTTTTTCATGGACGATATTTTGACCTCTTACAGTAGGAAAAGCACAGGAAAAAGCATGTGGAAATAAGCAACTGTTTGCTAACAAGTTCAACATATCGACTTAAAAGGTGATTGTGTTCACAACTTGTTTCCACTTCGCTTAATGTGGGTTTAATGTTATTTGTACTGTGTTTTTCCTACAACACGACATGGTAAGTCAAAATGTCTGCGATCAAAAAGGCCTTTTGAATTTCAATCTGTAATGCTTTTGCATTGTTTGTTTTTTGAACGTAAATTGCTTGCATTTACAGTTGAGTTTTTTGAGGCATAGTTATCGGATTCACCCAAGACGCATTAAGAAACTTCCCAAATAACTCTACATTAACCTGTAGCATTGGAGCATATTAAACTGAAAACAAAAGTTTGATGGGATATTAAACATGCACTCACACATAAAAAATGAAATGTAAACCCCCTGTGCCTTTATCTGTGTTGGATTTAATGCCTGCCAATTGGACCTTCTTTGCTTGATTAAATTGTGGTACACTTCAGTCCGTATGCGTGCGTTGTAGGTAATGTGGCTGCTTCTTTTGTGGAGTCTGTTCCTTCAGTTTCCCTCTGCGTGGTTTGGTACTTCCCTGTTTGCTTTGCTTTGCCTTCAAGAAATAAATTATCTCCAGTTTGCCGATTATCACCTTTCAAATGTCCCAAATGAGGCTCCTGTTATGTTATGGTGGACATTGGCTATTAAGGTGCTCCAACATTCCTATTAGTCCACCATAACAAGTTCCCAGTTAAAGGCAGGTAAGAGTTGTTAAGCTCGTCCACCTTGGTCAGTTAAGCTGTACAAGTTGTCTCTTCCTGCTTAAGGAGTCAGTTGGGAACTTGGATGTTGGTGTTTTGTTATAGGTATTTAGCAGATGGTGGATACAACCATGTAGTCAATGTCATTAAGCTCACTGGAGGGCCAAATTGTTCCAAAGAGAAATAATGTTGTCCCAACAAAATCACAGCTCTAGGAATTAAATCTGTCTTCCCTTGTTAAATTTGGGACCTCCAGGACTCCTCCATTGAGCTCTGATAGTGGAATGTGGAGCAAAATGTCAGCACAACAGAAACGCATCTCTAGTCAATGAGGGAGGTTTAATCTAAGGGTGCTGACTAAAATGTTTTGAATGATATGTGCTGAGAGAATGTTGGAGACCAACTTAGAGGATAAGGTTAAGAAGTAGTGGGAGGAGAGGTGAAGGAAGAGATGAACGGAGAAAGAAAGGTTAAACAAGTCAAGAGCGTATTTTGTGAAGAACCTAAATTGATCCTCTTTCTACAGCCTTTCTAAGACTTCCAAGGAGGGATTTTCAGGCAAGAAGCCCAAAACAAAACTAAAAGAACTGAATTATGGGAGCCCTCGCAATTAAATGAGCATTTGTGATCCTTCCTCTCCATGAAATCAAACATATATGAACAGAAATGGGCACAACCTCCGCGTTTAAGGTGTTCTTCATTGCTTTCAGCCAGCCTTTTCATTGAAATTCATCCTCCTCTGTATCCAGTCTGAAGAAAGAACAACAGAGGGTTACCAACAGTTTCAGTCAGAGGGCTGACACCTCAGTCCGTCAGCCACTCCCCTCTGAATCCTCCCTGGTTCCCTCCCCTTGTCTCCACCAGTCCCATCGTTCCAGCTCTTCCCAGATCAACAGAGACAGCGGCGGTCACTCTTGGTCACTTCCTCCGAGGAGTGAACCACGTTGGGGACGAACCCGCTCTTCACGCCTTCCCAGCCCTCCTGGATTGTGATGTCACCAGACCGCACCAAGGCGAAGATGTCCCTGGTCAGCTCGGTGAAGGCGTGCTCAACGTTGATGGCGTCACGGGCCGATGTCTCGACGTAGCGCATCCCGTACGCCCCCGCCAGCTTCTCTGCCTCCTGGCGGGTCACCTGGAAGATGAAATGAGATTAGAAGACAATTTCACATGTGGGAATTTGGCAAGTCAAAGGCTAGTAGACATACCACACACTCTTAGAACCACAGTAGAGATCAATAGAGGTCAACTTAAGCCCCTGTCGACCAAATTGTATGAAGAACTAAGAAACCCAGGAACTAAACACAGCAACTGAATAAGGAAATGAAAGTCCCTTTTGTGCACACTAATTGGTGTCTGATGAACCATGAAGATCAGGAAAATTAATCCAACAGATTTAAAAAGACATCTTTGTTTGAGAGACAAATTTTGAAACAACACAACACAAAATCCATCCAATAGTTCCTGGGCCAAAAGTACTACTACTACAAAGTGAGACATCAATCGTAACCCGTTCCTGGAAATCTTCCTGTGGTGGAAAAGGGTTATTAGAAGTCTCAAAAGAATCTAAAACACATGGTGGACTTGTGCTATTATTAACAATGATGTGATAACTTAGCTACTGGTACATGTGACTGTGTTTAGATGATGTTACATAATTCATGTTTTTGAAACACCTGTTGGTACGTTTAACTGTAATTTGCAGACAGCTAGTTCTTCCCCAGCTCTCCATGATGGAACCAGATGTTTGGATTTTTGTCGGAGGAAGAACGAGATTGGAGCCGAAACGTCGCCAATTAAACGAAGTTCTGATTCTACTGTGCAGGTACCTTTTAGTTTTATATATTAGTTTTGTTGATGTTTGTATCCAGCACTGAGGCTTTGTGGATGTACTGTACACAAGACTACCCTTGCTAGTGGCTGGGAGATTTATAACATGGTCCACTAAATTTGGCAGCTAATCACAAGATGGAAGTAAGCAGGTAACAGAGTGAGCTGTGAATAACCTGCTATAAAACAAATTCAGCTCTATTAGGACACGACTACACAGAAACCTATAACAAGTAACAAGACGGCAACTGTTTTGGTCAGGCAAGGGCATTAATGCATTGACTGAGTGTGTGATTATGTCACTTCAAAGTTGTTAGAGTCTTTGATTTTTGCCGATATGAGACAGACTGCACACTCAGAAATTGCTATAGATCATTTTGTAACATTACTGAACCGCATCAGACTGAACAAAAACACCATGCCACATACACTGAGTAGCACCACTAACATTTTTGAGATGTAGCCAGCTAAGTGGCAAGTAAATTAGCCTTCTACATTAACTGATTAGAGTGGACAGATCAAGACCAGAATGAAGTGGCTAAGACGGGAAAGCTTACATAATTTCCTGGTTTATTAGATTTTTATCCTGCTCGCACAACATTTTACTATACAAGTGTAGACACATTGTTGTGCAGTGTCATCCTGTAATGTCTAAATTTCAATGGTGATATTTTTACTTTCTCTCTGCCAGCTGCCCCAAGAGAATTAAACACTGAAATAAATGTACTAAAAATAAATGTACTAAATGTGAACAAGTGGTTATTTTTAATGCTGCAGACTTAATTGTATATTATGTAACATTCAGAAGAGTCACTATCCCCAGCAACACATTTTAACATACTACAGCCTCATGAGAAACTGTACCCACCTGGCGCTGTGCCTCCAGGTCACACTTGTGGCCCACCAATAGGAAGACGATGCTGTGGGGCTGGACGTGACTGCGAGCCTCCTCCAGCCAATCGTGAACGTTCTGGAAAGAACGGCGATTGGTGATGTCGAACAGAAGGAGCCCGCCCACTGAGTTACGGTAGTAAGCCCTGGTGATGGACCTGCAGAGGCCGGAAAATGGAGGGAAAGATAAAAAGATCAGAGCCAGAAACAATTCATTTGCCAAGTTTGTCTCAGTGATGCAGAGAGTGACAGGAAAGACAAAGGACTGTTATCTGCATTCAAGATAAAGAGACATTTAGTGAAGAGGCTAAAAAAAGAAATAAAGTCAGGAGGAAAGAGAATCAGAGGATGAAATGGATGGCGAGGTGTGAGAGAAGGGAAGATGAGAAGTGAGAGAGGTGTCAGGTGGAGCAGCAGAGAAGTCGGTAACAAATTAGATGGAGATAGCTGTGATATAATTTTGCCAGCTATTCTGAACAATTTAGTCTGTTTTGACAATTTAGTTGACAAAATTGTTTGATTTAATTTATGAATGAACGATCCATTTACTGTATACTTTAGGAGAGGATAGAGCAGGAAATGTGTTATTTTAAAAATGGTCCTTGGAGGGCAAAGTAACTTGATATACCACAAAAAGATTATATAGAAATTGCTAAATTTTGTGATTACTGAAAATGAGATGGAATAATATAACAGCACTGCCAACATACTAATTTTTTCCCCATTAATTACTACACAAACAAGTAACTGATACAATAATATCAATATCAGCCTTTAAAAACGCATATCAGTTAAACTCCAGTGGAAACTAGAATCATGTTTGATTTTACATAACTAACCACTGCAGCGCGACTGGGAGGAGAAGTACTGCTGGATTTTGACAAGATGTGACATCCTGCATGCACACAAACACACACCAACCCCCTCTATGATCACGTCTTATCTTCCCACAGTATCCTCACAGAGAGAATGTCAACATAACATATAACGAGAAGGAAAATTACAGACTTGAGTCAGAGACGGAAAGAGAGCCACGTCACGAAAAGGGGAAGAGGGGAGGATTAGTCGACGGAGAGAATACAGTAAGGAGGTGGCAAAAATTCAGAACCAGCGAGTGATTCACTTGATTCGACACACAAACACACACACACACATATGTGGAAAGAAGGACCACGCAGATGAAACAGCAGTGACTAAGAAGATATGTGCATCGTCAGTAGGAGAAGAAGAAAATAAATGAGGTGGATTAAAATCAGAAGAGAGGCTGTACACAGACCTTGATGCACATTGCATGAAGTGTAAAAAGGCAAAAATCAACTGCAGTGCCACAAAATCCCCAAATATGTTTAAAAAAACCCAAAAAACATCTTACATTCTTTCCCAAAATGGCTTCTTCAGTCAAAATGGCAACCTTATAAATACCTATAAAAGGACATTTTCTTGGAGCTTCATATCTGACAACCATGTTGCAGAGTAATAGACAACACAACAGGAAATTAAACAAATTAAAGTAAATATCTTTATGTGTACCATTATAGGATGTGGGTTTAAACGTAACGGATAAGACTGACATTATTCTGTACGTCTCTTTTTGTCAACATATCCCATGAAAAGCCCAAAACCAACAATGTGTTCCTGAGCTTGTCTGTGGCACTCAGTCCCTAACCCATTTGTTATCCCTGCCAACACTCACGATTTACGCAGGAGTCTCCCTATTTATAACCCTTTCTCCCGCTGTGCTCCCGATTGGTAATTTCTCCTGTTAATCCCCCGATTTCATAGTGATACAAATCAAGTGGATGTTTCTCAGTTTCTGTGTGGCAAATGTGTTGAGGTACCTCAGCCAGCGCGCTGTGGTTGTGTAAAAACATGCTGGTGGTGGATGGGACACTGCGGGCAAAGCAGGTGGAACTGGAACAGTGACAGGCGGAGTTGTCAAAGTTTTTTTGTGTCTACCCAAAATGGGTCACAAATGTATACATCCATTCTTAAAAAAGGCCAGATAGTTTCATGAAGTAGCTGGGCACTGTAGTTTTTATCAAACTTTACTCAAACAGGAGTAAATGATGCGTTTGTTGGGGACTATTTTCAGCTGTGGATTAATACAAATTTGGCACTCTAGTGAGTATTTCCAGCAGCAGAATGGCTTATATGGGATTGACTCAAAATAAACAGTGTTCATGTTGATGGTAGGGAAGAAACATGTCACCTAAAGCAACTGTGTGACTCATTGATGTGTTTTTAATAGTTTTTTGGACAACAGTGGCGCTCTACAGCACATACTGTAGGAATAAGATATATAGTAACAGACTTTGAATACAAACCAATACTTGTTAGTAGGATCAATCATTGTTGGTTTTGGTCTTTTCATGGAATTCCTCAATGATGACAAAAATATGGAATATTACCATACTTATCCTGACATTTCCTGCCACAGAAAGCAGTACGACATCCAAGATGACTAGAAACACAAGAGTGACAACCTACAACTAATTTCAGTTAGATCCTTGTGGTTTAAATTTAAAGCTCCAAATCAATCAGTCTCTATTGTTCTTAATGGCTTTAACATAACAATACTCTTCAGTACTCACCTACAAAAACGTTTAATCAATCTGAGCATAGGAGCTCATTCTTGACCTTTGGGGAAAGTATGTGTGACAAAATAATTTAAATGAAACTAAGAGATGTGGCTCAGTTTAGTGAACTTGTATCAAGAAAAAACACAACATAGATATTTCTGCAGTGAAGATTGAAGGTGTATACATAAATATAACAAGCTAATTTTTAAAACAATGCGACTTAAAGAAAAAGAATGACCTTAACATTTGTTCTTCAGTTTTTAAAACAATATGGAGGCTTTGGACTATATAACTGTAACATACCAGCACAGAAACCACTTTTCTTCAGATGGTGTATGTCTCATTTAACAGAGTTCTTCAAAAAGAAACAAAGATTAAGGGCTTCTCTGCCTACATCAAGTGACTCTTAAACTCATATCCTACAGTACGGTGCAGGATCACAAATCTAATCGTGAGAAACACTCAGAAGCTTCTCTTCAAAATGGCCTCTTGGTGTTCGCATTCTGGATGAAAAAGGTCCGTCCTTCGGTCTCTGAGGGACATGCCACAGTTGCCATGGAGACACTAATCATGCTGACAGGTGAGACCGGTCCCCTTCTGTCAAGATGATGAGTTGAGCTGTATGTACGTGTGTGAAGATGCATTTTAGGCTATGAGACATAATTTGTTACAGCGTTTGTCTACAGACTGCAGGGTTCTTACATAGAACATTTTTATTTCAGCCCTTTCTTTACTATTCCTTCAGTTTCCATTTACTTATTCATTAAGTTGATAATTGTCTTACTCTTCTGTACTTCTGACTTTTTATGGACTCTTCTTTTTATGGCTGCTGCTGCTGCAGCGTTTGAAACTACAAAATTTATCAGCATATCATCAAATGTATTGAATCACACCTATATACACTCAAAAGTGAGCTAATGACAAAATATAACAAGATCATAAACTATTTTTTGTTGTATTCTGATATTTTTTGTTATTTTTTAAAATAAGAATGTTTCTTTTACACTTTGTTAGCATGATCGCTAAAAGAAGAACAAAAATCACACATTTTGTGCTCACGCAGTCATGCATTGAATGTAAAATGAAAATGATTGACACAATTTTTTTTTTTTTACAGCAATGCAATTTCTAAAATATTGTCAAGTTTCCTGGAAAAGAACTGTAATTTTGCACTAATTATGGGGAAAATAATGATGTGTTCAATTGGTACACTTCATATTATTTCATTCCAATTAGTGGCGAGAAAAAAGTCTTTCAGTTAGTGCACAGCAGGTCTGCTGGAGATGAAAAAAATGTGAAATTTGTCTATAGACAAAGTTTTCAAATATAAATAAATAGTTAATTAATATTTACGTGCATTTAAACTGGGCTTCTCTTTCAAGATTCCTCTGCAATTACTACCAAATTACACAAGCCAAAATGCGCTGGCGTGACGATAAAGTCGCTCTTTACGCTAATGTTGCTGTAGTTATTTGACCTCTTTAGACTGTTTCTCTGCTTCATGCACATTGGAAGAAGGCGAAGCTATGCCAGAAAGCCCTTTTATACACGAAACTGGACTCATAAATAAAGCGTTACATAAGTGGATGATGCAAAAGTACTCATACTTGATGAGTTACTTTAAATGAAAACATACTGTAACATACCTTGTAGCGTAAAGAACTAATTAAATTACGTTCAAGTTTCCCCGTCTGTCTGTTATTGTATATATACGGTATTTCTTACCTGTTTTTAAGATATTTTATCTTAGTCATACAGTTATAACCTCACAGCTTAAGTTGGTTTATGAAACCAAATGTGGTTGATTAACATAATTTGAAATGTGACAACAAACCATGTTCAACTCCTTTTCAGACCTTTTTCCTCAAAAATTATATTAGACTTCCAGTTGTGAGCTTGTCAGAAACAACCCCCCCCCTGGTCGTATGCTCTGCTTGTATCACCTCAAACGCTCATTTGAATAACAGCTCTTTCTCCTGCCCAAGCAAACAAATTAGTTTCAGGTAGTAATTCAAGTTTTGAGACCCCCAGGCTATATCATTAAGTTCTGAGCACTTAACCAGTATTCCCTAATATTACCTATTTCCTCAGAAAAATACACTTTAGACCCTGAATTTGGGGTTTTTGGATGTTGAGGTGTAAACTATATGAATTCTCCAGTAGTTTAAGATTTATAAATAAATTTCTCCTTTATGTCTTTAAAGACAGAAATTTATACTGTATATATTTTACATTTTGATATATTATAACATATTATATGTTAGTCTTGATATGAAAGTTTAGTTAAATTAAATTAAATTCTTTGTCTGGTGTCAGCTGTTCATCTTTCTGTTCTTGTTAATTGATCTCTGTGAGAAAAATCAATTATTCACTTTCTGAGAAGAGGTCAAAGGTCAGCTTCAAGCCATCCCACGAACGGAGATCTGAGCATCTCTCAGTTCTGTAAAAGCAGCTGGTTTATTTTCTAATCAATAAATCCACAAGAGATCTTGAAACATTTCACCCTGGGTGACTTTTTCAGTTCCCAAATAAATCAGAATTGAAGTCGTGAAACTCATCTTCCTTGTTTTCGTCCATGTCAGCAACATTTCCCACAGATCACTTAACTATACTGTAAAGTATCTACTTTCACTTTTATTGGTCACCTGCTCATGCTTACTACCCAGTTCTTCTTCTTGTTTTAACTCCAAATGAACCACTTCTGCAGGAACATACAAAGCATTACCTCCTACTGTGCAGTATTGACATTTAACTAGAGAAGACAGCAGATGCTTCCAAAGATGGCAGATGGTGACGCTCTAACAAAGACACTATTGAGTTGTTTTACTGTCCTTTATGTCCATTAGCAATTTGCAAATGCTATAGCACCCTAAAAGCTGAAATGATTAGCTGATAAAGAGAATTAATTGCGACTATTTTGATAATTGATGCAATGTTTAAATCAATTTTTGAGAGCATCCACTGGTTCCAGCTACTTCAATGTGTGGATTTACTGCTTTTTTCAGTTTTACATCATTGTGAATTCAATATATTTGGGTTTTGGACTGTTGGTTGAACAAAAAAATCATATAAAACAACAACAAAACAACTAAACAAGTGTTGACTGTGCAGGAGTCGATTTAGTTGTTTTATGTTATTGCTTTTTCTCCCACGAACCTGTTAGTTTACAGGTGTGCAAAAACTATACTCCTTCCTTTGTACTGTTGTATTGGACAAAACAAGACATTTGAAGGCACCATCCTGCTCTAAGAACATCCTGACATTTTATAAACGAAATGATTAATCACGAAAATAATCGACAGAATGAGAAATAAAAACTAAATAAAAGAATCTGTCCTTCTCATGCTGTCATTAGAAGTTATTGTAGGATTATTATAAGTACGCTATGGAGTAATGAGTCCATGGCAAATGACAGATACCATAAATTACCTCACAATTAAGCACCAAGGGCACACTGTGGTTACTAATGACATTTTATAGGCCTATCATGAGATAAAACTCATTATAATGACTCAGTATAGTCACAATATTCCCCATAACACTATAAAAATGCAGAAGTGGTCGTAAAAGACTACATATTACAATAACAAATTCACTTATATGCATGGGCGTAGATTTGGGTATGGATGGTAGAGACATGTCCCTACCAATATTTTTACCTATCTCAAACAATCTAGCTGCTTTAACTCCACGTAATGTTAACAGTAAGATCTCTGCAGAGGTGCCAGGTTTGTGTGTTTCCTGCAAAAAAGTGCGCTACTATGATAAAGAGTGAAAGAGTAGGATATGGGGGATACTCGACCTGATGATCTGGCAACCCTCCACCTCAAGCTGTATGCATTGTTGACGAGCAGCAGCAGTAGTGGAGTCGAACAACTTTACTGGGCAAAACTAAGATCATTTGATATTATATTTAATTTCAGGTGTTACGTGTTATTAGCTTATTTGTGATTGTTGCTCAGTCATGTGTCAGTAACAGTTGAGTTTAGTTAATAAGAATGTTCTGCAATCAGTCCAAACATTCATCTTTGAAGTTAGGTGAGCTGCAGCCTCTCAGGTGAGCTCTGATGTCATAGATCCAGCCATAAGTTCAGGAGCTGATTGAAAAGTAATACAAATAGTTTTTGAGTTGATTTAAAGAGAGGTTTGAGCATCACTGTGGCTGTCATGAAACTCACCTGAGAGACTGCAGCTCACCTGTCTGTGTGTCTCTGTGCTGCTCAGGCTGCTGCTGACAGGATTTTCATAATGAAATGATCAAAGACTTATATGTTAGGATTAATACTCCTGTCAGTACCCCTGACCACTGGCACTAGCAAAAAGAACTGGATCTAGTCCCAGGGAGCTGCACTGCGGCTGTCCACTGCTCCTATACTGTGACAGTCTATATGTTATTTTTAAATATTAATTTTGGTCTCAGATTTATAGTTGTCTATCAATAAAATAAAGTCTGGTTTCAGGCAAGTCAGCAAATGCATATTCAGTAAAGTAACATTTTGCAGAGTCAGGCTCTTTATGTGTGTGTGTGTGTGTGTGTGTGTGTGTGTGCACATGTGCCTATGAAAGAGAAGAGTGATAGAGAGCAAGTACACATAAACAATTATCTTGGCCGTCCGACAACAAATGTCCTGACCAAAGTCCAAACCAAACCTCCGGCCTTGCTTATATGCTCGCTATAAAGCTGCACGCCCAGCTGTTTCTCACCTGAAGCGCTCCTGACCCGCGGTGTCCCAGATCTGCAGCTTGATCCGCTTGCCCGGCTCGATCTCCACCAGCCGGGAGAAGAAGTCCACGCCGACGGTGGGGTCCGACACCTGGGCGAAGCGGCCCTCGGTGAACCGCCGGATCAGACACGACTTGCCCACCGTGGAGTCCCCGATGACGATCAGCCGGAACTGATAGAGCCATATCGCCTCCATGACTTGGCTTGCCTGTCTGTCGCTCTGTGACGGTCTGTCAGCCCTCGTGTAGGATGTGTGTGTGTGTATGTGTCTGTGTGTGTGTGTGTCTGTGTGTCTGTGGAGGTGTAGAGCGGTGGAGAGAGAGAGAGAGAGAGAGAGAGAGAGAGAGAGAGCATTAGAATATCTCTATATGTTTGCAATTAGGATATTCCTATAATATTATCCTGCTAATTTGCAATACTCATACTTATTTGATCGATAATAATCTAGCCTATTTTCTATAACCTATTTACTTTATGTTATATATGTTTTTTACGCTGTAGCACTTTGAGATTCCCTAAGTGCTGTAAAAATTAATCGCATTATTATTATTATCATTATTATTATATTATTATTCATGTGTTAGAGATCTTTTTATTGAATTATTCCCTCTATAATATCCCTACAATATACCCATTGGTAGTAGGCTAAGACATTCAATAATAACTTTATAGCCTAGTGCTCATATATTTTATTATTCTTCTTCTACTCTATTGCTGCTGTTGAATGCATTTGGGAAAGAAAGAAACTACCGAAACACTACATACTTTGATTCAATACTGAAATGCAACCTTTAATTGGCTATTTGCCCTCACACACGCCTCCCTCCCGTCGCATAACTGGCTTACTGTGCTTCATTGTGTTCTGTGCGTGATTCAATTAAAACCACGAGATGTAAGAGAAAAGCCGCTTAGCCTACATGCTTTTCACTTCACTTGATGGCGTCAATTTTTAATAAGCCTGCTCTCTGGATTATTGGCCGTACGGCCCAACAGCCTTTTTTATATGAGGCTTTGGCATCTGAATGCTTTTAGGCGTCGTTCCCATTCAGTTAGAGGGGGCACGTGTCCACTCAAATATTTGAGATTGGATGGCTTTAAAAGTTGTTAAATTCTATTTTCGCTTCTATTTGTTTGTAAATAAGCTAATAATATAGCATATAAACAAAAGTCGTTTTTCTATATGATTTTATTCGTATTTAACTCTGCCTGCTACACACCGTCACCCCCTCTCTGTTTAGGCTACTTGGTTTCTTCCAGCTAGCTAGGACCGTTAACCAACGTATAAATGTGACGTATTAATAACCAATTTCAGCTCCCGCCATAAAACAGTCTGACTTGAATGAATTTGTAAATTACTTCACAATCTCTCTATTTAAGTGACTTTAACGTCAGTGGTTTTAACTACAACCTACAAGTAATTAACATTAGTGTTAGCTTGTTGATCCTTTGCTATTAATAGCAGCTAAATTAAAGAGTCAAAACCTAAATAGTGTCATAAAAAACAGTAGCTACACGTTTGTTAACAACAGTGCTGGCTAGCTAACCAGCTAACGCTACCATTTACTTGTTCAATATTGCTATTAAATGCAATATAGTGCAATTATAGTTCTCGGTAGACTGATGGTATGGTCATAAACATAGAAGCCAAAGCAGATAATTACTGGTAACAACTTGGTTTGGTGTCAACATTAACATAATTCATTGTGAAACTGTGCCCCCTCAAAAAAATGTACATGTTATTGCTAATATATGCATTTTCTTTTCATGACATAACTCCTACAAGAGATATATATTTTAGGGGAATTTCTATTGTTAGTTAGATTTAGTACAGAATAAGTTGAGTGTTAAAAACAAAAAGAACAATGTCTTACCATATAGCTTGACTATACCACCTTCACATGTGTTGAGATCACTTTTAAAAATCCTTCAAAAATCATATTAACACTGAGGTTAAATTTGCATGCAATAAGTAGCCTAACTTTAAGATGTCAAACTAGTGAAACTGAACTTTAATACATTGAAGGAACACTTTAAATATTGCTTTCTGGTTTAATGCTTGCCTGAACTTTAAGGCATATTTAAGAGGATGATCTTCTGATGCAATGAAAGGGGAAGTGGGCCTTAAATTCAGTTATTTTAGAAATGCAAATGACTGTCGGGTTGCGTAGCTCGGTCGGTATGCAAACATTAGTGGCTGAATCCCCGGTGAATAGCAGCCTTATGGGCTCACACCGGATGCAATTTGGAGGTCCACCACGGAACACAGCATATCACATATCCAACATTTACAGATGTGAATGTGCCTCAAAAATATGTCAAATCCGAAATATACATCACTAGATATTCACGTGGGGACCTCTTACAAATCACTTATACAGAAGCTAGTTGTGGTGATTTTGTGCAATGTGGTTGTGCTGTTTTGATTTTATTGGGACATATGGTGTGAAATATGTTTAATCTAGTAGACATCAAAAATTAATCAACATTCCTGAAAAGCGACTTCAGTTGTGACACTTGTGAGGACTTTTTTCCATATATTTGTGTTTTCACAGGTCACGTGAACTATAAAACGCCTTTATGAGCTATTAGAGTCTGACACATATTAGGATATAGGCGCAGAGTGTGTAGGCCTACTCATAAAAACGTCTTTTAGCAGATTGTTTTCATCACAGGCTATTATTAGACCACACAGTGCACATCATGACAGAAGCTAGGCCCGTGTGTTCACTTTCACGCTTTCAAGCTGATTAATAGCAAGACAGAAAACAGAAATACAGAAAGGGAAATGCTTAAAAGAAAACATACTTGGAGCAGGAGTGAAGTGTAGCCTAATTCCGGTCAGAATAGTTGTTTGTTTGCGCCGTTCAGGACCAGGCTGATGTGGGCTCCATGGCACCGACGTGTGTGGCTGGATGGATCCGCAGGACGCAGCAAAATAACCGAAGCAGCGAAAAAGCCTCCGGGTGTCGATGTTTGTCTCACAGCCCGATGACAGAGGCTGGTGTAGGCCCTGGAGTCAGGGCTGATTTCCTTGTTAATGTCAGGCCCGAGAGCTGATAGAAACAGAGAGCAGGTGCAAAAAGAAAAAAAAAAGAAACGGATCTTGCGCTTTCACACGCAGCCACGAATAAACCACAAAACAAGTCTCTGTTCTCTGTTTCGATGCCTGAGAAGCGTCGCTGTTTAAGAGAGCAGGATGCTCGCTGTCAGAGGGAATCCCGCCGTATCATTTGTGTGTTTGGTGTGTGTTTGTAGGTTTTCGCTGCTGATGAAATGGCAGCAGTAGCAGCAGCATCATATAGCCTGACTCATCCCGCATCAGTACCACTACCGTAAAGGACCGTGCAGAGGCGCAACACCGAGGAGAAACAAGCAGCCGATAGCGCTTAAATAGTGATAGAACTTAAATAGCCTACATTTTATAGACATAAGAAAGAAATGTCACAGGAATAAAAACATCAGTCCAACGGGATACTGAGGATGATAATGTGAAAAAATTGGACAAAATGACAGATAGTGTCAGTATAATTAACGGAAAACAGAAATAATACACATTAAGTAGGCTGCTTGCCTATATTTGACTTTGGCGAGGACGTGATGGCTGCACAAAATCTTAGATATCCACAGAACTATATAATAATCCTGTTGTGATAGGAGACAAACTCATAATAATTATTATAAACTACTATACAATTACAATGGAGTACCACAGACACTCTAGAAAAGTAATATGATTGTATTTATATATTTTTTAATATGATAAACTAATGTTTATTTTTGGAAACAAGTGAAACAAGAGGGAAGCTGCACTCTCACTGCGCCGTCCATGGGCGCAAATGCAAGTGCGCAGACACGGAACTGGACACGCTACTGGGAAATGTAGTTTTTTTACACATACAGCACGAAATCGTGTGTGTGTGGGGGTAGATGTACCAAAGATAAGGAGAACATTTTTTCCGGTTCTTAAAAGCTTTCATGAGTAAAATTATGTTAAGATTTAGAGTGTTTAGAGAATGTGAGTTGGCATTTTGAAGGAAAAATAGTCCACATATAAATAAGATAATGTGTCTGAGTCTCAGCAGAGAAGTAAATATATACATACAGTATACATATACATGTGTGTGTGTGTGTGTGTGTGTGTGTGTATGTGTATTATTTCTTTGTTGTAACAGTGCTTCTTGGCAATAAATCTTATACTGTCAGAAAGCCTGTTTATTTCCCTTTTAAATGGTGCCACATTTGTAAGGAACATGCATTTGTGGGTTGCACCGGGGAAAGATTTTCCGAATCTTCTCTGCCATTGCCAAACAGCTTATTTTGCTGTTTCTATTGACACTTGTTTTGTCTACTACAGGAAAACATTTTAATAACATGCAGACTGTAGCAATGAAGGGACACACATGACTGGCAACAATGCTTAAGCACACCTTGGCCATAATAACGCTGAAATCAGACATTTTATGTAAATGAATATATCTTTATAATAGCCACCTGTATGATGCAGTCTGGGGAATTTTGCATTCAAGATGCATTTACATTTACTGTGGTTGGAGACTATATATTGTCTGTTTTGTCTCTATTTTGAGAAATTATCCATGTTGTTGAGTGGCACCTGATCTGGTTGTGCCACCTAACTTTACAATTTCAGTAAATAACCAATCAACAATATCATCCTGTTGATTGCATCAGTGGCAAACACTTATATATGTGATTTAAAAAAAACAAAATTAAATGGACATAGGCTACAGATATGATCAAACTGCACAGTCTTAACAAACTTTATGAGATTCACCATTATGTTGTAAGGTGTTTCTCTTATTGTGTCCAGCCTCTGTGCATCTTGTTTCACTCAGTCATGAAACAACAAACACTCCTAAC
This sequence comes from Scomberomorus guttatus, assembly GCA_038419695.1. Classification (NCBI taxonomy): domain Eukaryota; kingdom Metazoa; phylum Chordata; class Actinopteri; order Scombriformes; family Scombridae; genus Scomberomorus; species Scomberomorus guttatus. The sequence goes on from CM076467.1 coordinate 18,184,860, forward strand.
AAATCAAAAAACAATACAAAACAAAGATTTAATCAATAAAATATAATATAATAAATCAGAGGTTTTCAAAGTGGGAGGCAGGCTCCAAACAGTTTCAGGGGAGGCTCAGTGAATGGAAGTGAAAAAATATTACATTAGTTATTACATTAGTTATCAGAAGGAAAACACATAGAATAGCATAAATGTGTGTGATTTGGTTAAATAGATAGTTCAGAGATACAGTAGTTTGGGGGAATTTTACTGTTTTTCCCACTTTCCAAGAGTCAGAAACTAATAAATACATTAGGACAGACTTTTTAATGTATTTAATGTAGTCTGAAGTTATGTCAAACAGCAATATTAGGCTATCTTGGCTCAATTGTTGAGTGTCAAATAACACAATCATGATCCCATAGGCCTCCAGGAAGTGAGTGAAACTAAGCAAGTAAAATAAGGAGGGAGTTAGGGACCTTTTCCCAAGCTTTGTCTGAAGGGAAGCCCACAGTCTCAGACTTTGAAAAACCCCTGTAATAAACAATGTGTCATGCATAAAGCTGAAGCATGACATAGAATAAAAACACAAGTTTTCTATATGTGCTACTTTGAGTTGCAGCCACATGATTTGCCTGATGCTTTCATTTAAATGCCGGTGTACCTAATACACACACACACACACACACACACACACACGTACATATCAGATCATGGTCACTTCTAGACTTACATTCATTTCCTGGAGACTTACCCTAACCCTAACCATAACCACTACTCACCTAACCCTACCCCCAAATTAGTCCCCAAAAGTAGCCTATGACATACACATGCACACACACACACACACACACACACACACACACACACACACACACACGCACACACGCACACAGTGCGGGGGTGTGGTCGAGCATTCAGCTCTGCTGCAAACTGCTGACAGGCTTCTTCATCGCAGTCTCAGTGCGCTCTTGTGATCCTCTCTCAGGACGTGATGGCAGCAAACCAAACAGTAGAGGAGACGTGCACACACACCGCAGGCTAAACACATAATCATACTTCCTTGACTTGGCCACGACGGCGTTTCACATCCAGCAAGTTCTTCTTTTTACTACTGTAAACTTTGCGACAGCCACGTTTGCAGACAGACAGACAGATACGCACCATTTCGGTAGAGGGAGGATGACTCTTCCTGTGCGGGTTGCTTTTCTATCTGCGGGACTCAACAGTGAGTTTATAGCGACTTGTTTTCAATGCTGCTTATATCACAGTTATACTGAGATTCAATGTTTATTATAATTGCTCATCACTAGTGCGCATTTTGCCGTTTACTTTTGGTAAAATTCACTTTTATCTTATTTTGCGGTGACTTTTGCACGGATAGAGCTTATTTTGGATCAAATATGATTTATAGGCGCTTCGGTGTTTCATCTGTTTGCATACACTCATCCAACAGGGCTGCTGTCAATGGCCAAACCCTTCACATTTTCTAATCGTCTCTTTTTCACGCGCCACCCATTAATTGGAGACATCACTGTGCCATCCGTTTAACGCGCGCGCGCTCTCAACCGGAGCAGTTATGCAGCACGAGCGCTTGCTCAAAGTGTTGGTCATCGGCGACCTGGGAGTCGGGAAAACGTCCATCATAAAGCGCTACGTCCACCAGGTTTTCTCTCAGCACTACCGGGCCACCATCGGAGTGGACTTCGCCCTCAAAGTGCTCAACTGGGATCACAAGACGGTGGTGCGGCTGCAGCTCTGGGACATCGCCGGTGCGTAAAAGTGTGGCTGCATGCAGGGAAATGTGAAGGAGCTGTTACCTTCAGATTGGGGTTTTATTTGCCAGCAACCACCAGTGGTGGAATGTAACTAAGTACATTTACTCAAGTGCTGTACTTAAGTAGGAAGTTTGAGGTACTTCTACTTTACTTGAATAGCCTATTTCCAGTGGTGGAAGAAGTATTCAGATCCTTTACTTAAGTAAAAGTACCAATAAAAATACTCCATTACAAGTAAAAGTCCTGCATGAAAAATCCTACTTAAGTAAAAGTACATAAGTATTATGAGCTTGATGTAGTTAAAGTATTGCAGTAAAAGTACATAAGTATTATGAGCTTGATGTAGTTAAAGTATTGCAGTAAAAGTACATAAGTATTATGAGCTTGATGTAGTTAAAGTATTGCAGTAAAAGTACATAAGTATTATGAGCTTGATGTAGTTAAAGTATTGCAGTAAAAGTAGTGGTTTGGTCCCTCTGACTGATATATTATTATATATGACATCATTAGATTATTAATACTGAAGCATCAGTGTGTAAGCAGCATGTTACTGTTGTAGCTGCTGGAGGTGGAGCTAGTTTCAACTACTTTATATACAGTTTAGTCCAGTGGTTCCCAACCTAGGGGTCGGGCCCCTCCAAAGGGTCAGCAGATAAATCTGAGGGGTCGTGAGATGATTAATGGGAGAGAAAAGAAGAAAAAACAAAGTTCTGATACACAAATCTGCTTTTAGTTTTTTCTCTAATCTTTGATTTTTGGTGAAATATTGGATCATTTGAACATTTATTAAAATGAAACCATGTGAGAAGTTTTTAATGAACACGTAGAGTTTGTGGATTCTGTCAGACTTGTAATATTTGCTTTGTATATGCTTGTAGCTGCCTACAAGTCAAAAAACACATGAATTACTCAAATATGACACCAAACATAACATAAAGTGACCTCTATATGATGTTATAATCCTGTAAGGCATGATAGGGTTCAGGTTTTCTAAAAACTGGTATTGAGGTTAGGTTTGCATATAACTTAGAGAATCAAATATTATTAGCTATAATTTACTATGTATAAAGTTAGCATTTTATCATAAATGTTCATGGCTCCTTGCAGATTCCTACATATTCGGTTTTGCATATGACATATAAGCTGAAATGCATGTTTATCATACAAAGCATAACTGAAATCTGTATGAAAGCGGTTATATATCATGTTAGACAGTGTTGTATTGTCTGTTTGGGCATGGACGCAGGAAATAATAGGAAAATAGAAAGAATGTAATAACAGAAATCTTGAATTAAAGTTTTGTCTAGTCATAAATGCATAAATACGAATCTTTAAAATGCCATAGCTAATTGGCACTTGGTTGAACTTCTACTATACAAATACAACCAAGAAGCCGACCGTAGGAAAGCTGCATTATCTCCCTCGCTGGCTGCATTTTGCTGATGCATCTAACAATGACGATGCATGATGTGAGTTGTGACCGCCTAGAAAATGTGGTTAACCTCCATTTCTGCAGATGAAATGCTGAGTTTACCCTCCAGTATTACCCGACAGATTGGGTGTTATTAAAGAAGAAAAGCTCTTTGTATTCTGATTATAAAACTAAAGATAATTTGATGTACTTTTGGAAGCGCTGTTCTTCGTTGTCTCTCAGCTCTCTCTCTCTCTCTCTCTCTCTCTCTCTCTCTCTCTCTCTCTCTCTCTCTCTCTCTCTCTCTCTCTCTCTCTCTCTCTCTCTCTCTCACATATTACAGTTTATCTTCCGTGCGTGTTGAGCAACATGATAGCTGATAAGAGGCGTCATTTACATGAAGATATCCTGTTGAAGCTGTTAGCCAAATGGACTTTATACCAGCAACCAGTGATGACTTCATACTGGAGCCACTGGAGTCACTGTATGGTGGCCTTTAAACTGTGACAGTGTGTCTTTCTCACACACACAGAAACACACACACACAGTTGGCAGATTATCCTTGTCAGCGCGTGAAAGTGATAATTGCATCACTGGTTTGTGTGAGTGAGTGTGTGTTTAACTGGATGACGCTCACTTGTCCATTAGTTCAGTTCAGACTAGGTCACAAGGTGTTTACAAGTCAAACTTTTTTACACCGCAGCATTTGAAATGTTTTATCAGCTACAAGCGTCAAGATAAAAAATAAGTAAGTTAAGTTAAAGGCCTGTCTTTCTGAGTTATCCAGTGATGATGTCTTCTTGTTGACCAGTGTGGAGGTGAGCTTCACGTAATTAGCAGATTCCCAATCGAAGTTTTGTATTGGATCTGTCACAAATGAATACAACTTCACTTGTGGTGAGTGCAGACTTATAGTGTGATATTTCGCATATTTGTGTGATAAGATCTCCAAAAATCAACCACACTTCAGTTAGTGTGTAATACAAATAGACAGATACTAATGTACAGCTTGGAAATAGAGATATTTTGGGAAATTCACTATTCCTTTAACAGGTATCATTTGTGCTCTAAAAGTAAATCTGATTTAGGCTTATGTGACCCACATACAGACCTACGAGGGGTTATTCTAGAGTCTGAACTGTTAGCACTGATCAGATAGTGTTAAGAGGTAGTTTCGAGTCTCTGTCGTTCTCATGCTCTGTTATGGTGAGTGAAGCACGAAGATAACATTTGCTGACAACTCTCAGGCTGGTTGTGTGTGTGTGTGTGTGTGTGTGTGTGTGTGTGTGTGTGTGTGTGTGTGTGTGTGTGTGTGTGTGTGTGTGTGTGTGTGTGTGTGTGTGTGTCAGATGCTCACTTGTTGATTCACCACTATATTAGGATCATGTGGAGGAAGTTAGTTTCCAGGATAGAGACTTATTCATATATTCAATATGTGTGTATGACGCACACAGTCATACACACATACTTAGATTCAACAAAAGCTGTATTTTTCTGCCGTGCACACGCTCACGATTGGACAAAATTTAATTTTACTCTGTTTTTGATTCTTTCACATTTTCTTATTCAGTCAACATATCATACACCATTTTCCTCCAATTTATTAGCCATATATATGTTTCACACATAATAACATTTAGCTGTATTTAGGATGCAAGTCAGCAATGTGCAAAATATAAAGTGTTCGGCATCGACAGTGACGCCTACTCTTCAAAAAACTTACCTGACTAGTTAAGGTTTGAGTTAAGAACATTTTCAGGTATCTAAACAAGTTTTATGAAGTCTCAGATGGGCTTTGGGGTCACAGCCACAACATGAATTTTTGAGATCCCTTTCTGAAACTGCTGAATGGTTCAACTGATTACTCACAATGTTGCTCTGATCAAATTTGTTGCTGATAATTAAACTTTCTCTTGATCAGGTGTCCGTAATGATAACAAAACCATACGCAAAAAGTAACCTTGGAAACGGTATTTACTCTGTCATCTTTTCGTCTGTTTTTTCTCTCTAAAGGACAAGAACGCTATGGCAACATGACCCGTGTGTACTACAGAGAGGCTGTAGGGGCTCTCGTCGTCTTCGACATGACCCGACTCTCCACGTTTCAGGCCGTCCTTAAGTGGAAAGGAGACCTGGACTCAAAGGTAAATTGGGAAGGAAACAAGTGAAGGAGAGAGAGAAGGAAAGGGTTAGAAAGGGACTAGGAAAAAAACTGAGCAGTGTAAGCGTAAAGAAAACATCCACCCCTCTAATTAGTTTTACAGTTGCTATTCATTGCGATGAAGCAGCTACAGAGTTTGACATTGGGTGTTGGATGCACTATAATTTGTGCAGTTATGCTTTTCTTTCAGCCGCTTCCACCGATAAATGTCAGATTAAAATATAAATATGTGACTGAAGGCAGGAAAGCGTTAACCAAATATCTGACATCCAAGGTAACTTCAGTCTGGTCTGTCAGTGACTTCACTTCACCTTACTTAAAGGACAGGTTCGCATTTTTTCAAGTCTTAAAACAGTTCTCAGGTGCCCAAATGAACATTGACCATGGCCATTAACAGATCTCTTCATAATGCACTTTCAATGTAAGTGATGGAGGACAAATTCCACAGTCTGCCTTCTGTACAAAAATGTATTTAAAAGTTTCCTTGAGGCTAATGTGAATTTTCAGCCGTCCAAATTTGTCAAATCAAGTCAATATCTTTCAATATTAAAGTCTTTTTATTGCAAAATTCCCTCTTGATGTTACGATCCTTCCACTGCAGCTGAACAGGAAAACTGTACATCAAGACACAAAGACGGAACATTTTACTAAAAAGACTGTAACTGTGGAAGAAATCCACTTTATTTGACTAACTCAGACACCTCAAGCCTCATATTATCTACAGATAAACTTTTAAATACATTTTTGCTTAACACAATACTGTGAAGATCTTATAATGGTCAGTATGAACAGAATGAACAATCACATCAGTGTTTATTTTTTTTCTGCACATTTAGCCCATGAAAATATAAAATGAAGGATTTTTTTTCTCTTTTTCACTTATATGACCAGTGGATTGAACAGTGGATTATTAGATACTGAAGCCTGCTAAAGATATATCCATTGTTGCACTGCATTTCTTGGCTTCATCTATAAAAGCCTTTAAAAGTTAGACAGACTTTGCTGCTCCATCATGATGTATTTGGTAAAGAAATGCAGACTTTGTGTGTTCTGTGTTGGATTTCAGAGTACATGCACATTACCAGAGTAAGTCACCTTTCATTCCCTCATCTGCTTTTGTTAGGTTGCCCTGAGCAACGGGAGGCCGGTTCCAGCTGTCCTACTGGCCAACAAGTGTGACCAGCGGAGTCACGGTTTGTGCCCCAAGCTGCCCAAACTGGAGAACTTCTCCAGGGAGTACGGATTCGTCGGCTGGTTTGAAACCTCTGCCAAGGTAAGACCTGATTTTCTTCTGTGTGTGTGTGTGTCTGTGTTAATGTCACCATGAGGAATGCAAATATTGTTTTAAACTGTGATCTGTTTCTTTCTCTGTTCTCTGTCGCTGTCTTGTCTTCGTTCATTTCATCTGCAAACAAATGTCACCGCATATTTTCTCAACGCATTTCTCAGCGCCTGTGTCACACACTCCTCTGCTTCAGCTAGCTGTTCTTTTCTTTCTATATTTAACTCCAGTCTCTTTTTCCTTGCTCTTGTCTTCATGCCAACTCTCCTCCTTCTATGACCGCGTGTGTCTAAATGTGTTTCTCAGTTTTCAAGCTGCACTACTTTAATGTGAATATATACTTGGCTCGTGTGGCAAGACCACAAAGACGTCCTTTCTACACTCAGGAAGTGACAAATTCACACTGAAGAACTGAAAACAAACCTTGTCCCTAAACCTCAGACAAAGTTTACCCTGCAAAGTAGAAAAGGAAACATTCAGCTCAGACAAGTGTCAGCTCATTTACTAACACTGCCTGGTTTCTGGAGATAAAGCGGCTCCTTCTTGCTGCCATTTGTTGGTCGCCAATTAATATGTGCAACAACGCGCTTACCTGCTGCAGCTAAAATTCCCAACATCCCACCAAAAATGACCAAAACCATTTTTATTTGTAACTGAGAGTCTAAGAGGAGTTTAAAGGATTTTCTCCCTGTTTTTTGGATATGGACAAGAAGCTTATTGTAGTATAGCTGTTCTCTTTGGTTGATTAGATTTTATTTATCGACTTACTCAATTGATCTATATTTGAATGAACAAGTTAGAAACACAACTATTTATAGTGCACAAATTAGATGCATTATACCTTTAATATGCTTTCATGTCCTTTTGCTTGTGTTTGCTTTCTAATTCTCACAGTAAAGAAATACGTTTAACACAAAGATGGTTTATCTTAGTAATGTCACACATTAGTCAGTCTCTACACTTATGGAATATGTTTAGTAACTGGGTGGAAAGATAATTATAATAAAGTTAATATTATAATATAATATAATAAAGTTAAACTGAATTAACTTAAGTTGTTTTTTTTCGGTTGTAGTTGCTGTTCAAAAGAATATTTGATCAATTTACTGATTTGTTAAAGTCCCCCTCCACTCAAAAATATGTTTTGCTCGTTGTTCCTTCAGTTGGATGTTTTCAGCGTCACTGTGAAGAATGACGCATGTGCAGAGTTTGACACTAGAAGGCTGTTCTCACATTCATCTGTTGAAGCTGGAAAGTTTCTCTGTGCTCACTGAAAATCTGTGTTTAAGGTGGAAAAAACTGTTTGTGGGAAAAACATATTCTGCCTGCACTGAAAACAGATATTTTCAAAAGTCGTGTTTACATGTAAACTGCTTTTTCAAATTTAGTCCGTGTCTGTTGTTACATCTCGCTCTCTCCTCCCCTGTTTATGTCTCTCCACCTCCATCATCCGTCTCTCACTTTCACCTCCGACCTCTCAGGACAACACCAACATCGACGCGGCCATCACGTGTCTGGTGAAGAACATTATGTCTGTGGAGGAGGAGAGAGCCTTGGGTGACGCTACATCCAAAAGCGAACCAGAGGGCAGCGTTCTGGTGCTGCCTCGCTTCGACTACAATGTGAAGGAGAAGGGACTCGGCGGATGTTCGGGATGCTCCAGTCTTAAACCCAGAGACAGAGACAACGACTGAAGGAGTGATCGGTCTGAACCAACAGACTGGATGGAGACAGAAAGGATGGAGTATACTTAGTTAAATAATTTATACGTTGTAACTTAAAGTTATATCCCCTAACTCCCTCCCTTTGTCCTCTCAAATGCATTTCTTCAGAGACGGCAGACGTAATAGTTTGGGCTTTTATTCCAAGACAAAGATTTGAAAAAGTTAAACCTTCTTCCAAAGTGCTGGAAGCCTTTTAAGGATTTTTGTGAAAAATCCATCAACCATCTTTTCTACAAGACTGTAATTATTATACTTTTATAACAATAGAGTCAAAACAGTTTCATTGTTACAAAACTTTACTGTATTATTTTAAAATGTGATGATGAAATGGTTTACAAGTTTGAACGTTTAGGGCTCAGTAACATTTTTAAGGCATAAAACATTTACAAAGAAGTTGAATTTCTTTTTTTTGTGATGACATGTTGGAATTCAATCCGTTGGCTTGTCAGTAACAGATTAAACATCTAACTGTAAAAACAATTGCATATACATAACAGTGCACTTTTAATCCGTCACGTCTAAATGTCTGAACATTTTGATTGTCTTTCTTTGGCTTTGATGAATGTTTCAACCCAGTCGCTGGAATAAAACGTTGGCAATGTACGTTTCTGCAAACCACGGACATGTTGAATCTCTACGTTTCAATGTTAAACGCACTTTAAGCTTTTCGTGTGTCATTTAACGCCACATTAAATGGCCGTTATTAGTTGAATAATTACGTTTAATGTTGTGACAATGCTGTGGTTAAGGTCTGGCTAGGTTTAGGCACAAAAACCACTTGGTTAGGGTTAGGAAAAGATCACGGTTTGGGTTAAAATACCTGGTTTTATCGGTTGAAACGGGAAGCAAGCAGTGACCTCAAACGGTCTCATGCAAGTAACTTTCTAGCCAACGAACCAACCTGCCTCCTCCCAACATGGAAGTGAGCTCATATAGATGTCATCTGAACTATGTCACTTTCCCTGTGATACATATTGTAGAAATGTTGATATGTTACGTATTAAATGTACTGAAACTTAGAGATTCAATGTATCCATTGTTTGCAGAAACGTACAATCTCAACATTTTATCTTGGCGACTGGGCTGCGTGTTTCGAATAAAACACAACAGATGTTTTAAAAATTCAATGTCTAGTTTTTGGCCTGTAAACAAAATGCAAATTACTTTATGTATTTTTTTAGAGGCTATGTACATAAACAGTAGCAGCAGGATTTCACTTCTTTTTTTTGTTGTTCTTTATTTGAAATGGAAATTTCTCAAACACATCTGTACATGTTCGAGCCGAAATATGCGAGTGGACGACGCCAACAACCAGTGGAACAACCTTAGGCTACAGAACGGATAGACCGAACAATCTGATGTCATCACGAGGAGGAAGTAGAGGTAACATTGCAAACCAAACGTACAGAGGGGCCTGAAGCTGCAGGATGGGGTGTTTTACATACGTTCACCTCAAGTTTTGGAATTTTTGCCATATTTAACGTAGACATCCGACATCATAACAGTATAAAAATTTGGAGCTTTGGATAAAAGCATCTGCTAAATGAAAGCGTAACATTGTAACAGAAAAATAACTGAAAAATCACAAAAAGCATGAAATGTCCCCTTTAAGTTACAGGAAATCACTTGAAGGCACCCTTTTTTGACCACCAGTGGCGCTGTGGAGCAATGTTTTTACAAGCTGATCCTCATTTTTGTTTGCAGCTCCACCAGCATGTGGATGAGGAGGCACATGTGCTTCAGTACACATTCTTGCTGACTGCAGAGGCCAGTAATGCTAATGTGTTGTGCATGCAAAACACGCTACTCCACTGATTGACAGCTGCTGGCAGAAATGCACCAAGAAACTTAGCAGTAGTTAAAAAAAAATGGCTTTGCAAATGTTTAATGGGGAATGAAATAGATTTACACCACAGGGTGTCTTTAAGTCTCTGTTTACTGTCACTGCTGTAGTGTTTCTGCACTTTGAGATCAGCTGTCAGTCATTCAGTGTGGGTGGGACTGTGACAGACTTGGTGTTTCCTTTATGATGTTTGAGTTTCTGTATCTCCTCAGGCAAGGCGGGTTCAAGGTTTTTGTTTTTTTTTTAATTGTCAACTGTTCCAGGCAGGCTCCAACAGTCATGTAGGACAGAATACAGTGGAAAAATAAATAAAACAGATAATGGCGAGAATAACATTACAATAACGATTCAAATAAGCACTAAAAATAATTATCTTAACATCTATTGTTCAAACTCTAGTATTGATTTATAAGGTGCTGTTGAAAGGTGACATGAACTTTCTATATAAAATATACAGATTCAAACTGTTCACGTTTGCTGTACAATGTTGTGAACCAGGTTATATAATGCTATAGCTGCTAATGCTAACTACTCGTTTTTTCTTCTTCTGTTTATTCCACACAAACAATAACAAGTTTTCCATATAATCTGTAAAACACTGACTGTTTCATCAACTGGATTCTGGTTATATTACATAATATATCACATGATCGATTGTGAAAACACGCAATTAAGTGGAAATATTGCATTACTTTAACTTGCTTCATATTCTTTAACGTGCAAGTGTCACATTCTTTGAAGACGTGTCTTTTATTTACTCAGCTTCTGTCAGCGTCCACTCACCTCTCGGCTCTACAACAAGAAAAGCAGGTATGACTATTAAATTAGAGTGAATTCCTTTTCTTCTGTTTTTGCTTTGTAACTTACAGTGTTTTTGTTCTCTAAAATGTGCTTGCCAGCTCTTACAGCTATAGTTAAAAGCTTGAAAACCGATCCTAATTATATAGGCGATTGATAAAAGCAGTGTGTGTGCGTTAGCGTGCGAGTTGTTCAGCTCAGTCTCGCTACTTGCTGCTCTGCCTGATGGGTAATGCACTATAATTATGCGCCCACCCATGTATATATTCCTATTCACTGTGCCAGAATGTGCATAATACTCGTAAAGTGTTTCTTTTTTCAATCATCATCCTGCATGCATTCACAGTCCAAGTGCTTTAAGTGCCTACTGGGAAAGAAATGAAGTTTTTGTCAGAGAGGAGCACCAATCAAATTATCTGATAATTGATTTTAAAAAAAACACACACACACAATCTCTCACTGTGGTACACTGAAAATAAACATTTCATCCTGTCAGATAATAGGTCTTCTTGGGGTGTACATGTATTTTACTATAAACTACATATAATTAATTTCTTTTTTCCTGGAAAACAGTGTGTATTTAACAATGCCTCATGCTGCACCAGTAGACAGAAATAATACAAAGTTGAACCAATAAAAGCTTTTTTTGAACAATCCCTCCATTCCTTCTCTATTAAATACAGGCACATAAATCCAAATGTTTTACATTTCAAATCATAAACTTCCTTTGTTATGTCTTGCACCAACCCTTCAATTCAACTGCAAATACATCCCATGAAGAAGATTATACATGATTGACTTTAGCACTGCTGTAATTCTCTCAGTTTTTTGCAGAACACATGGTAGATTTTGATGTCTTTGTTCTTCACTGCAGGTGAATGGACCAGTGAACTGACCGTGTGAGCTTACATGGGCTTCTTCATCCTTTCCATATGTCAACACAGCAGGTGGTTGTGGAGATGCTTTGAATAATTTCTCTGCTTGGTTTTGAGAGTTTTTTTTATTTATTTAAAGACCTCTTGAGACATTTTTCAATCACTGGTGTTAGAACAACAGTTTATGCGTTGCTTTGAAAGATTATCTATGTAATGCCACCACTAATGAGCATTGCTGGATTAACCTGCTATTAACCCCCCATTTCCTTCCACTCTCTGTGTACAGCTTTTCTATGCTGCAATACAATATAGCCTCAGGTTAATGGTGTAGTAATTTGATTAAACACAAATTTGTTTTGTATTATCCAATACAGAGCACAAAACTGAAACAGTGACGGTCTTGAGGAGGGACTCTCTGGAGGAAAGTGCCTGAAGATGGTGATAAAGCAGGACCCAACTTAAAGGGGACACATCATGCACATTTACAGCTCTATATTTATATTCTGGTGCTCTACTGGAATATCTTTGCATGATTTACTGTTTTAAAAAACTCCTTATTTATCTTATACTGGCTCTTTATGCAGCCCCTCAGTTCAGCCTCTGTCTGAAACAGGCCGTTTTAGTTCCTGTCTCTTTAAGGCCCCCCTCCCGATGAGCCCACTCTGTTCTGATTGGCCAGCTTCAGGTGACTTGGGAGGCTACATAAACTAACATTAGTAGTAAGATTTCACTTCTTTTTCTCGTATTTTACTCAAAATGGAAACTTATCTAATACATCTAATATGTCTTCAAGCCCGAATCCAATCCGAAATATGTGAATGGACAACATGAACAACTCATGGAACAACCTTAGCAACAAAGGCTACGTAATGGATGGCCATGTAGGATCCAATGTTTTTGAAGCTTGATCCGTAACAGCGAACTAAAAGTCAGGATATCTCGGCCTCTGCTGCTTCAATTTTGACCATTCTTTCTTTAATCTCTCTCTTGTAAGTCCCCTAACTTTAGGAAAGTGCAATACTAAATCGCTCAAGAACTTCTTTGAGGCCCCTTTAAGTTAAATTAGCACAAACAGCAGCATACAGTAAGACTGGAGCTTGTGGAGGTCTTCTTCGCCCAGTTGGTAATCCTGCCAGTATAGTAGAAGAGATCCTCATAAAATAACAAATCACACATTATATGGATGAGAATACAAATACTATAATGTCAAGTGTTTTTATTTTACAGAATCTATACATTTCTAGTTAATGTGCAAAAAAAGAAAGTGTCACATTGTCTCCCACCGGTCACATCTCTTGAAATCACAGATCTTTGGAAAGGTGTCTGAGGGCGCCACTAGAGGGAGCAACAAGCTGTGATTTCCTTCAAAAGTGGAAAATGTGTGTACACAATCATTCCCAGCTGACATGAGAAGTTGTAGTGTGTATGTATACACTTAAAATGATTAATGTTTTGGATGTTATAGTCTCCATGTTGCATTATTTTCCTCACTGCTTCACCTCTTTTTTTTGTTTTTCCGTTCAGTCATCACTACTGCTGGTGTAGGAGTGGAACCTATTATATCTCTTTTGCCCCAATAGCTTCTATTTTTGGATGTAGCCTCTCTCGCTCACTCTCTCACACATCCCCTGTTCTTTCCAGTGCTCCTGATTCCCATTATCACACTGCTGCAAAGCGACGTTGACCGAAAAAGAAGCAAGCAAGGATCAACCCTGAGTGGATCTTCTCAGTTTCCTCACAGCTCTTCCATCACATATGGAGATGGGCTTTGTCTGAGCAGGATGCTGGCTGCTGAATCTCCCCGCTGAATTGATTTCTTTTCCTCAGTCCTTGAGAGGAAATGGATAATTGATGTTTTGTTTTGTTTTTTGCAGTTTTTTTGTTGTTGTTGTTGCTGAGAAACCTGTTGCGTCCTAGAGGACTGGCAGCAGCACAGGAAGGATATCTCACATTATTGCTCTGTGAGTTGGTGCAACAGATCTTTCTTGTTTCCGCTTCTCTTCACACACATCCACCTCTTTCTTGTTCCGAGTCACCGTAAGTTCATTTCTTTGTTGATTTCCATTGTACACTCCACAGGGCTCAGGGCATAATCACATTCAATTGGAGTTGTGTGATGTTTTGTGGATTTCCACTCATGGTAATTGAAAATCTTGGCGTGTTTACTGACACAACAAACCTTTGACAGAATCAGGAAACATGAAAAACTCCACACAAACAATAACAAGTTTTCCATATAATCTGTAAAACACTGACTGTTTCATCAACTGGATTCTGGTTATATTACATAATATATCATTAGTTGTTTTAAGGTTCTCGCTGGCGTCTGAATGACTGAGAATGATTGAAGCCTTGAATTTTAGTTGTGCCTCTCTTTTGTTACATTTATATTCTGCCTTAATAAGAATAATGTCCTTTTAAAAAAATCTCCATTAACAGAACAGACTTTTCCTCACACCTCTAGTTGAAGTATAATAGGTCGCTTTTCTTGTCCACATTTCCATATTTAAGTGTACGTGAGTTAAATCTCTTCCTCATATTCCTCTTATATGTTTATGATCATTTTATTATCTATTTTGTTCAATACACAGCATCCATAATATCATTAGACATATATTTGAATATAATAATACAATAACACCTCTTCTGTTACAGAACAATATTAAAGAAAGCACAAAATGTGTTTGTTTTTTTGTATTCATTTTCATCTTTACATGCAAAGTCTTTATAAGCAGGTAATGTTTTCTATCTTCCCAGTGAACCCAGTCAACCATGAAGATGGCTGCTACTATTAGGATATTCATCAGTCTGCTGCTTATTTTACACTTTAGCAACGGTGAGTCCTTCTCAGCGCAGTTTGTTATATAACAGGTTGTCCAGCAGGTAATCTGGTTAAAAACGGGCTGATAATTGTATTTATACTCCTGTGTGTTTCTAGTTTGAGGTGACGTCCATATTAATCTCATCATCACAGTGGAGTACATTTATTAATGTTAGCTTTATCACTATGCAGGTACTGTGTAGTGACACTGCATGTTTACTGTGAAATTTAAAGCCCCCCTCCACTCAAAAATATGTTTTTCTTCTCGTTCCTTCAGTTGGATGTTTGAGCTTCACTGTGCAGAATGATGAATGTGCAGAGTTTGACACTAGAAGGCTGTTTTCACATCCATCTGCTGAAAGTGAAAAGTTTCTTTGAGCTCACTGAAAATCTGAGTTTGAGGCCTACGAGCATGATTTATGACATCACAACTAGTTTGGAGGCTAATCGTGGTCCAGCATGCACAAGTGTGATGTGGACAACACAGCCCAATACTTAACAATATGTTTTGTTTATTTCTTTTAGTTCATTCAAGAATGAAATTGATTTATAAAACACTTTTAGGATTGTATCTGAGAGCAGATGTCATAATGCCCATTAGTATCAGAGTGACAGCACTTATATTGATACTAATTGATATTTTATCCGCACACAATGGCCTGATTCATTTATGGATGAAGCAAAGTGCTGTCGTTTATATTGTTTTCTACTGTAGATTTAAGAAGAGGAACATAAAAGTCGTAAAAAGAAAGATTCACACACACACAAGCACACTGTTTGTGATTCATCTTGCATTTCTCTAACAAGATGAAATTGTTCAGCTACAGGGGAGCCTAATGGTAGAAAGAGATTTAACTTTTTGAAACGTCGATGGCTAATGTCAGGTTTTCTATTAGTCCCAACGGGCTTCTCGCCAGACGTGTTTTGCAGCAGTGTTCAACAGTTACACTGACAGAAATCATTTTAGAAATTAGGATTCAGCAGGATTTTCATGTTTTCATTAACATGAAAAAGTAAAACTGCATCAATGGAAAAGAAGAACTTTACATCCGCTGGTGCATTTGATTAAAAAACACCAAGTTGTGTCAAAATCAAACTGCCCACATCAATGAATATACACCTGTATATACTCTCACAACTACTGTATACTGTATATCAATGCATACACAGTCACGCCCAATACATACACACATGCATATATTGATGCACACAATCTGTTCAATCTGTTCTGTTGTTTTCATCCTGAATCTGTTTGTTTAGTTGATTTAACCTGAATTTAAAAGCCTAACCAGGGACGGGCTCTGCAAGGCGAGGCGAATTTATTTCACAAGCACAAAGTGCTTTACAGAGTACATAGGCAAAAGCACACAAAAAAAAAGATGATAAAAACAATAAAAGCAAACAAGCAAAAGCACAGAGAATGAAAACAAACAAACAAATAAATTTGACAAGAAAAATAGATCAATTTGTAGAAGCAGGCCGAATCATAAGGACAATAATAAAAAGTGTAAGTTGGTTTGTGATCCCTCGTGCACATATATAAAATTGTAGACCACATAAAATACAGCCAATAAGCTTCAGCGAGATGCCTTATATACCTCACATCTGTTGCATTACTTCTTCATATGTTTCTCTGTATTGTCTCTATTAAATATATGTAACAAATAAATGAGGATAAAGGTAAAAATGCATCCACTGTTTTTCTTCGTTTTGACCTTACATCAAAAAAACGTTCCGCTTTTTTAAAATCACCAATTTCATGATGCAGAGTAAAAGGAGAAACCAGATTGTGTGGTCACGAATGACTGTCATTCAACAAGCATTTTGTCAACAAGCCTGGCATACTTCCACTCCACCACGGCATTGAGAAACCAATTTTCTGTCGCCTTCGACTCTCTCTATGATCACATACCATCATGACTGAATTAACCTGCAAGGAAGCCCTGGGACTAAAATGAGTTCTGAGCCTACTTGACCACCCGCTTCCTCCCTCTCTCTGTTTGTGTATGCACCATGACATCCTCAAGTACCCTTCAAATACAGTGATTGAGGGTCTCTGTGCGCCCCAAGAATTTAAATGAGCTTTGATTAGATGGTAGTATTCAGGGTGCCATTTTGAAGAAAAAACAGAGGGAGGGATGTTTTTCAAACGTTTTTGCCTATTAGACTATTTCTTGCAGTAACATTTATAAAATGATTATGAACTGTAATGAAACAATATTAAATAATAACAATAATAATATTTTAATTCATTTAAATGTAATTCATCAAGTAGCGCTCTGAGTGATGTGTGTGTTTATGCCTTGTCCTTTCCTCATCCGGACACATAGGGGATGTGATCAAACAATAAATCAGAAAGGTTAAATGCTACTTTAACATGCCAGAATTAAATCCCCCAACTCTCCTTTCAGTACTGTGGATAGCGCCACTTGGCCAGATGTGCCAAAACACTTAATGTCATTCTTGCATGTCACTGTTTAAAGGTGCAGTGTGTAGAATTTAGTGGCATCTCGAAGAACGGACTTGGCAGAAATGGAATATAATATTCATAAATATGTTTTAATTAGTGTGTAATCACCTGCAAATAAGAATCGTTATGTTTTCGTTACCTTAGAATGAGCCCTTTATATCTACATAGGAAGCAGGTCCTCTTCCACAGAGCCCGCCATGTTGCACCGCCATGTTTCTACAGTAGCCCTAACACTGACCCTTTTCATGCTGACCAGTCCCACAAAACTCTAGCTGAACTTCATCAACTTCAGACAGGAGACAACAGTGATTCAGCGCAGGAAGCATAGCAGTACATTCCTCCACAGATTCCATGTTTACTACTGTGATCATGGAAATGCTCTGATTAGCTTCAACTAGCCTATATCGCCTCCTTGAGGACTGAGATTGATCGTCTCCACTGGTGCGTAAAAGCGCATGTTTCTGGATGCTTAGTAAAATCTCTGCTTTGCTTTCTCTTTCTAGCCCAGAAACCCAGTGACGACTCCTTCCACACCTCCCTCGTCATGCTGTTCAGCGTGAGCTCCCTCTCCCGGATCAGCCTCCTGCTGCTGGGCCTGACAGTCGTCCTGTCTGGCAGTGTCTACCTATGGGTCCTCAGATACGTCTGCATCGGCTGCTGCCAGCCAGTCGTGGTCAGCCCTGAATCACAATCCCTGGCTGGGATGGTTTAAAGTAATCAGCCCCTGTCTGAGTGAGTTTCGCTCGCTCATACATGCTATGCTAACAAGTCACACAGGATATTTCCCTTTTTCACAGCTAAAAATGACATTTTTCACACCTGTGAATTGGCTCTATTCACAAGAGAGAAGACTTTAATGAAAAGAGATGTCTCACATGTGACATGTCAGGCCAGGATGTGTGACAAAATGTTCATTTATAGTTGTTGTTTTTGTACTTTCTAGAAAGCATATGTGAATGTTGCATTTTCATATGTGACAGAAAATGTAAGTTGTAAGAAATGTACAGAGCAAGTGCAGGAAAATAAACTACTGCATGAAATTAGTAGTTTGTGCTCTCCAATTGGTAATTGTTGCGTGGTTCAAGACCAGCTATTTCCCTTGTTGGAAAAACAACCAAGCCAAAACGAGCTTTGTAGGTGCATTAAGACAGGGGACAACATCTTCCTGTGCCAAAGAAGAAATGGATGCAGCTTCACAGGTTGTTGTAAGTCAACAGAAAATCTACTAATTGGCATATTTTTCCAATCAAACAAGAAAAACATGACTGTGTCGACTGAGAACGTCGACTGAAAATGTCACAGACTTCAGATTTGGGAAAAATAACAAACCCAAAAACACAACTGGTGACATGGACAAGATGTCAGACTAGTGAAATAAAACAAAATTACAATTCAGTTTAATTATCAGGCTATAGCAATTAATGCTCTTTAATTAAAGCAGTGATTTCCATTTTTTAATGTTTTGGCCAGTTGGGAGCAGTGAAACAGGCTGTAAATACAACATATGACATATTACGAACTTCTAAAATAGATATGGTGGACATGTTAGCAAACTAATGCAAACACAGAACAACATTAGCATAGTGTGTATCTGGCCATCCAACCAAGTCCAATATTCTCTCCTTTAAGATTTGTTTTGGGCTCCATCAATTCTTTAACTGCTAAATGCTACACTATGTTCACCAGCTAGTCGCTAACTTTGTCTGTCTGCTGTTTGGTGTCGAGCAAGCAGCATAAACTGTATTTATTTGCGCTTTTTTGCTTAAAAAAAAGAGTGATGAGAGCTGTGAGAGTGAACCAAAACAGAAAACCAAAACAATGAGCTGAAAGATGCTAAAACTTTCAGCTGTAAAAAGAAAGATAAGGCAAAAAATGCCCCCAAAAATGATTAGCGCTGCAATAATTCATGTGCATGAATAAGTAATTTAGTTTCAAAATAATTAATTTGTGCTCACAAGTAAAACCAACTCGTGTGTGTCAAAGTGACAAGGACAAAAATGATAACCTAATAATATTCATATAAAAGAATGGATTCAGTATTTGTCGGCACCTCAACTCCAAAACACAGCTGCTAGCATGTCGCTACTGACCAAAGTAGCCAGAACAACCTGTAACTTTAGTTTCTGCTGCAGCAACTTTACACTAATTCAGAAACATGGATTATTATTTTATGTGCACATATTAAATAATTTGAGAGCTGTAATTACTCATTTGTGAGGACAAATAGCTCATTCCTGCTCACAGATTAATTTAAGAGTAGTGCAAACAAAGAAATTTGAAAAGTTTTACTCCTGACACCTGCTAGGCTGCGTAAAAAGTCCATCTATGATCAGCCTGAACAATGTGTTTGAATGAACATACCTTTGTCATACTGAGTAAAAAAATACATCCTCTATTTTTTACTGTACATGTGAAAGATTAACGAGGAATAAATAAAAATAAAATAATGCAAGGTCATTCTCACATTTCCTTATGTTTCTCTATGTGTCTAAGATATAAACACAAACACATATGGTGATTTGTATACTTGACTCTACCTCTATCTGTTTTTCAATTAATTTTTAAATAAATCTTCTGGGTACTTAACATTGCTCCATCTGACTCTCAATATTGTCTGTATCTGTCTTCCAATGAATAAGAAAATAACATTACAGATGAAAGATGAGTCATCTCACAGTCTGCCTGAATAATGGACAGAAGCTATCAAGTTTGCATCTTAACGGATCCAATTAAATTTTATCAGTCTCATAATTCAACAGCTTCATATCCCTTTAAAGCTCAATGAATGAATAAGTGATCTGAGAGAAATCAAGAGCAGCCAGAAGGCTTCACAGAGGTTTAATATTTTAGCCAGGAACACGCATACAAACCGCCACACATGACGTGCAAACACATGTTGATTGAAGGATATTTCTCAATGCTGTGCAGCAGAACATAAATGAGTGAACTTTTTGAAGCCCCAAATGTTGACATCTTTTATTGATTTTTACAGTTTTCAGCATTTATAGATCAGACTGTTCTGAAATCTGAAGTTCTGCCTGAGAGAAGCTTGACATGACTGACAGGGAAGGGAAAAAAAATCCCTGCGTTAAGCATCGTCCAGACAAATACGGACTTTACACAACAGCTTGTTTCTTCTAAGTGATGTAAAGGTGCTCATGATTCTTTTATTGACCTCTTTTATTGCTATGGTTTGGTATGCAGCTGGTGAGATCTGGGTTGTGTTGTTGTGCAGATGAAGTGTGTTGACTTGAGCGTCTCTACGGACCTGATCTGTAAAGAAAATAACTGTGGCACTCCAGCTCGCACAAAAATTAAGAAAAAAGGGGAGAAAAAAATGATATTTTGGTTCAGCTCACTGTACTTAGCATTTCTAGTTTGTTAAAAATAACTTTACAGAACTGAAAATCTAGAGATCAACCCTTTCAACCCTCTGGACACAAACTGTATCAAAATTATAATAGATAAAAACAATGATATGCAATTATTAACTGGGCAAAGCAGGCAACTGCACCAGGACTCTCTGTCAATTTAAAGTACTTGTAAGTAGGATTAATTGATTGTTGGTTTGACTCTGCACAATAAGAAATATATAGAAAATGGCCAGCTATGTCCTTTAAGGCAGCTCTTACACTTTTATCCATTATTTTGGCTCTATTTTGTAAAAAGGGCAATGCATCAACATATAGTTTTAGGACTTAATTCCAGAAGTTCCAGTTGATTTTCTTCTTTTTTTTTTTTTTTTTTAGGTTGATTTACCGTAAAATAAAGTGAGTGTGTCAATATATTTTTAATGCTTTTACGTCCTTGACCATAGACGGTTGCTGTTAATGGTCATTTGTGAATGCGTCTGACCTGTGTGTTTAATGCCTGGCTGCAGACCAGAATTTCCTTCGGGATATAATTAATTTGAAGTTGATGTTGGGTCTTGGGCATGTAATGAAGGGTGTTGGGATTAAGGGGGTGTCACGGGGTGGATGGGGCCCAGTGTAAAGTTTTGCCCCGGGGCCCCCTCACACATAATGCCATAATGAGATGATCACGTTGTAGGATTTTACTTAAGACGACATTAAATGTCAGCCTTTCTGTATGGAGTTTGTATGTTCTCCCCCGTGCATGTAGATGTGAAAGGTTTCCTGGCTGTATGGCGGCCAGTGTGAGGACAAGCAGGTATACAACATGCATAGAGGAATAAAAAAAGTACCCTCAAACATGCATGTTACCATTTCTGAGTCTGGATAAACTATACCTGTCATGAAAATTACAATATCTATCATGCCTATAGCAAGACGTATCATTAGCCTAGATATAAAGGAAGTGAGACACAGCTTTGGGATCAAGAGGTTAGTAGGTGCATCTAGTCATCTTGATACTGGCAGTTTAAAAAATATATGTGTTATGAATCATCAGAAAAGACTACTGTAGTACATCCACCTTGTTCACACAAGGGAGGAAAGGTGGAGAAAGAAAAAGATGATTATAGAGGAACTACAAGAAGGAGGTGGAGAAAGTCACCTTGTTTTGCTCCTGATCCCGATTTGAATGCTGATATCTGTCAATACTGAGCTGCATTGTTATAATCACGGACTCATAATCAATCCACAATTATGACGATCCAGCTCCAGATGTTGTGTAATCATGTAAAACTGTTCAAAACTTAATTATACTACTCTAGTGAAAGCTTTCCTGCCGGTACTCATGCCTCAGTAATTGTTGCCCAAGTAAAGGCCAAGACACCTGAGAGATGTCATTATATAGCTCACCTCGCCGATGCCGAGCTAGTGCATCGATCATAATTATGGTATCACACTGAAAACTATCCTCTCTAGTCCATTTACACATTGCGGGTGAAATGCGTGCATCTCTCTCTGTCTGTGTCTCTGCAAGTGTTTTCTGACCCCGTCCCTGTCAGTGGCGTGGTAATGGATTTATTTCTATCTCTCTGAGCACATTGGCCTTGGGCAAGGCAGTGGCTCATCCGTGATTGACAGCTGCTGATAGGACTCCAATCCTGTCCAAGAGCCTGTTGCCAGGGGCTACGGGGGCACCCCGCATCCACGCAGTTGCCATGGAAATAAGGGAGTTCAGCTGTTCCGCCTGCAGATGGCAACAGACTCCAAGTCAGGAGGGAGGGTTGAGTCCTCGGTGGCTGAGAGGTGAAATGGGTTCGAGAGCTGCACGGCGTTTCAGGGGTTGGCAGTGACGCCTCATAAAAAAAAGCAAGATGTAGGTTTGATTTCATGGTTTGCGTGGTTCACCCTGAGTTCACCTTAGTCTCCTCTGGGTGCTGCAGCTCCCCCCAATTACATGCAAGTCAGGTACAGACTCTACATTCCCTGTAGGCATCAGTATGACTGTCTGCCTGCCAATCTTTGTGCTGCTGTATATCAATTCTTTATGTGCATTGCTAATTTTTACATGATTCTATAAAGTAATGTTGGTATTGTTGGTAAAGACGAGATGAAAATGAATTAAAAAAGCCTTTAGACTAATTGCAGCAAGAACATAATTGGAAATCATCTTTAATAATGAAAAACAGTTGATTTAGCCTGGTGTTGCAGCTGTTATTGCACATAAAAAGGGTACTTTACACAGTGCATGTTGGCATGCCGACAGCTGTGACATAAAGCATATAAAAACTGGGAAGTGAGCCCTATTTGGTGGTCTGTGCAGCTTCCATTTACTGTGGTTGCACTTACTCTGCTGCATGCACGTTTTTCACCACATTAGCTTTGGCTGAAACTTGTGAAAAAAAAAAGACCAGATGAAGACAGTTAGGCTTACAGTGGCTTGTAGGTGGATTACATGGACACTTTCAGCTTCCAAATGCTGATAGATTCTAGCTGGTTCTGTGGGCGCACGTGTTTCTCATCACGCGCTCTTGACAGTTGATCTTATCAATCATCACATCTTGGACAGTCTGGGAAGGAGAGAAGACGGGAGGTGATCAGGAGACGTGGAGTCCAGGAATTCACCTGCTGCTGGGGTCAGTTTGCAGTATTTCACACGTGGGTGGGAAATACTGCAAACTGCAGCTGGTTTTTTGAAATGGAAAAGAAACTTTCTGTGTGGCTAAAACACACACACACACATGCACACACACACATGCACACACACACACACACACAACCTACACCACCAACAGTCATAGGGCATGTGAGTTATGGTATCACTCATACAACCACTTTCTGTCTCTGTTTCATGCCCTGATGCACTCTCAGTCTCAGGTCATGCGCACGACGTCTTTACAAAATCTGATTTGATGTAGGTTTATTGCATCATGACAGACTGCTTACATGCATACAGCAGCTGTAATCAATGAGAACCACTTATGGTGACTGGGAGCAGCAGCCAGGCATCTAATTACATCCTATACTGTGTGTGAAATACGGTCGGCTGCCGCCAGATATTTGATTTATTCAGCTCTCAGATCCGGTGTGGTACCCACCAGGCTGTGCTGTGCAGCATGAGCGGTTCCCACTGATTTTTCAGCACACCGTGTTCCATATAGTCTGGAGTCAAACAAGGACACGGCGTCTGAAGAATAATTTAATACCACCTTAAATTTGTATTAGTGCGGCACGAAAATCGCGTTCATAAAAGGAGAACACAGAGGTTAAAGTCAGTCTGTTGCCGTGTTGCAATAAAAACGTCTTTGTGATACTGATAGACGTGAAATTTGATAATTGGTTTCATAAATTCCGCTACAATTTAAACTGTACACCTTAAAAGCTACACTCGCTCCTCAGGTCTTAACCAATATACTAAGGATGCGTTCAAGGGCAGTTGGAAATGTTAGACTTCTAAATTGAGCGCACACGAACACGGATAAAAGTAGTTACAAAACACGATTGCTAGTGACTTTTTTTTGACAATTAAAATGTCAAACAATGGTGAAAAATCTCGATCATTGTTTCCCAAAGCCCAAGTTGCAACCTAAAATGTCTTGTTTTGTCCCGACCAACAGTCCACAACCTAAAGATATTCAGTTTACTATCAGAGAAGACTAAAGGAACCAGAAAATATTCACATTTGAGAAGCTGGAACCAGAAACTTTTGGCATTTTTTCTTAAAAAAACGACTCAAAATGATTAATCAATTATCCAAATCGCTGTTAATTAACCAACTTTAATTTATTTTAAGATGTCAGAAAATAATTAAAAATGTTTCTCAGAGTGCAAGGTGTTCTCTTCAAATTGCTAGTGACATTTTTCATAGGCCTAATAAAAAAATGCTGTCCTTGAATTTTCTGTTGATTAACTAATCAGTTAATTTACTAATTGCTTCAGCACTGTATGCAGTCAGTCACAGAAATGTTTTAAAGTAGTGAATGGGTGGCAAAAATAATGAAAAAGGACGTTATTAAATAAAAAAGCAAGAGCACAAGTAGAAGGTAAGGGATGGGTTCACAATTTTTCAACTCTGTCTTAGAACAATAGTTGCTGTAATCATTCCTCCTGTTCATTCTGGCTATTAAAAGATCCACTTCAAATGTGCTTTCAATGTAAATGATGGAGGACAAAATCCACAGTGTGTCCACACAGTGATTTTGTGCAAAAATACATTAAAAACTTTATCTGAACCTTATATGAGGCTTCAGCAGTCTAAGTTAGTCATATCAAGTGGATATCTGACACATTCAGTCTTTTTAGCATCAAATTCCCTCTTTGTGTTTCCTCGGACAGTGTTTCCCTGTTGAGCTGTGGTGGAAGTATAGTAACAAAAAGAGGGACTTTGGAACTAAAAAGACTTTTTATTCAACTAATTTGGACGGCTGAAGCTTCATATTAGCTTCAGATAAACTTTTAAATACATTTTTGCACAGAAGGAGGCTTGTGGATTTTGGCCCTCATCACTTACATTATAAGTGCATTATAAAGGGATCTTTTGATGGCCAGTATGAACAGGAGAAATGATTACGGCAAGAAAAACCTCTTTCAGTGATCATATGAGCACCTGACTGTAAGACAGACTTGACAAATTGTGAACCTTAAACGCACGATAAATCATTTTAAGTGTTATAAATTCCGAGCCTGGGAGGTGCCCCTGAAGGCAGCGCAGTTGTGAGATCAGCTGATTTTTTACGCTGCCATTTTGTCCGGCAGAGCAGTAACCAACCAGCCAGTCAGTCAGTCAGTAAAAAGAAACCTCTGGCGAGACTTTTCAGACAGCAGGACGGGACGGGACTGTCGGTTAAAAACGAGCCGATAATGTGGAGGCGGCAGCGAAAGGACAGCACCAACTGAGCCTGAGGACCGAGAAGGGAAACAACGGAGCTAAGGGAGCTGTCATTTTTAACTTAACGGGTCCGCCGGCTCGGCTCTTCAGTCAGACTAACGCCCGCTCGCTCGCTCGCTCGCGCTCTGGCTGGCTGGCAGGTTAGCTAACCCCCGCTAGCTTCTCGGCTAACACCCACCACTCCTCGCTTCCTTTCTCACCGGGAGAAACGACACCTGTCCTGGCTGTCAGCTTCACAGTATCCTCTTATAACCTCCAAACAATGTGCTGCTCAATTCTGAGTGACTTTTTTACGCCCGAGGGGGGTTTTAACACACACTTTGCCAAGCGACCTGTGATAGCTAACTAAACAGTCTAAAGCTAACAAGTTGACGTGGAGGAGGAACTCAAGATTTTTTCTTTTTTTTTTTTTTTTTTTGGATTGTCGAGATTGTTGATGGATTCACGGATTACTTTTGTTTAAATTTGCTTTCTCCGAGGTGGACTTATCTCTGCGGTGACCCCGAAACAAAGCATCCAGGTTACAAACCAGCCAGTTAGCTATGTTTATGTTTATTTGTGGCCAGAAAGTAATTTCCAGTGATTACAAATTCCACAGTGGGACTCTTTCTTGGTTCGAGTACTGCAACGGAAACATTAGCTAACACAGACTAGCTCAGATTAGTGTCGTCGTGTTTTGTTTACCAGATAGATAGCTAGATAGTTGGAATAAACTGTTGCCAAAACTATAGAAGCAAACTACAGCTGTTGATTGTGGTTTTCAGTGCAAAGCCAATAAGATATTCTTCATATTTTATTTTTCTGTTGCCATCAGTGATCTGACTTTGCTGCAGGCTGCACAGGTTTTATACGCACCTGGAAAGAAAAAAAAACACAGTTCGCCTCCCCCTTTTACCTCCACTTGACAGTGAAGTCACGTTGAGTTGTGTCCCGCAGGGAGTTGATCCATTGATCGGATCGTTATTGTGATATTTTAGCTGATTGAGGGAAAAAGCAGAGAGAGAGAGAGAAGCGATGTCGGGCCAGTCTATCACGGATCGGATCGCAGCAGCGCAGCACAGCATGACCGGGTCGGCTATCAGCAAGGCTGTGTGCAAAGCCACCACACATGAAGTCAGCGGACCCAAGAAGAAACACCTTGACTGTGAGTATACCCTTATGGCTGCGTGTGTGCGCGTGCGTGTGTGTGTGCGTGCGTGTGTGTGTGTTATCAGCCAGCTGCAGGGCTTCAAAAGCAGACATACCGGTCCTCTGAGCTCTGATACACACATTCCTTCACAGTACAGTACCTGGCTGGTTGGACAGCGTCACTGAGTCCACCAGGAAGACTATTTAGCCTATTTTACCCTGCTGTTTATGGCCACTTAGCTCATCTCCAGCCCCTCTTTACACAGTGAAACATCAGCTGTGTTAACACTTTTAATGCCAGAGTTGGTCTTTGGTGTGTCAGTTAATTGACCTTTTTGATTTTAAGTAATAATTTGGTCTAAAAACGCCACAAAAGATGACAAGTGCCCCTTATAAGTTACCACAGCCCAAGGTGATGTGCTAAAATTGCTTAACTAATGTGACAAACAGCCAAAATATCCTTAAAGTGTTTAATCAAAGTTGCAACTAATGATTACTTTCATGATGGATTAGCCTGCACACTATATTCTAGATTAATTGATGTATTATTTTAGGGCTGCAACAACCGATTCTTTTCATTATCGCTTAATCTGTCGATTATTTTTTCAACTAGTTGTTTGATCTATAAAATGTAAGAAAATAGTGGCCCACAGGCCAAGGTGACGTCCTCAAATGTCTTATTTTGTCCTGACCAACAGTCCACAACCCAAAGATACTCAGTTTACTCTCACAGAAGACTAAAGAAACAAGAAAATATTCGCATTTAAGAAGATGGAACCAGAGAATTTGGAAAATTTCTTCTTAAAAAAATTACTCAAAGTGATTATTCTATTATCAAAATAGTTGGCGATTAATTTTATAGTTGGCAACTAATCGATTAATTGTTAAAATGTCAGAAAACAGTGAAAAAAATGCCCATTATAATTTGTCAGAGCCCAACATGACTTATTCAAATACATTGTTTTCATCCAACCAGCTGTCCAAAATTCAAAGCTACTGAATTCACTGTCATTTACAACAAAGGCAAGTATCAAATCCTCACATTTCAGGACTTGGAAACGGAGAACGTTTGGTATTTTTGCTTGAAAAATTAGCTAGTCGATAACCAATATGACTCATTTTCTGTCGATCGACTAATCGTTTCAGCTCCACTTCAAATAGCTTCTTTTATCCAACTTAACAGACTCAAATATAAACCTTAAATATGTACCATATTTAAAGATCTAAAACAAAGAGAAGAGAAGCTGGAACTAGCAAATGTTTGATATCTTTTGCTTGATGAATGAGATCAGTTGTCAAAATTGTTGGCGATTAACTTTCTGTCAGTTGGCTAATCCATTAATTCGTTTCAGTGCTAATTCAGCTTATAAAGTTCAGTTTAAAAACTTGTTGCATTTGCAAAACTGTAACCGGCAACTGTTACACTTGACAACTGATGGCTTGCATTAAAAAGCATGTAGTGTTGCGGGACTGGCTCGGTTACAAAACTCTTACAGCAGGCTCCTGCTGTACAGACTTCAAGGCAAGACAGAAACAACAAAGCAAGTGACAGAAGCAACAGAAAGCAGGTCTTTCATCAGACCTGCAGCCCAGCAAGGACAGCCTGTGCTCACCTTGTTATCAAGGGGAGACACTGACACAGCTGAGCACTCTAAAATCTCACGAATCATGTTGGAAAAAGCACAGAAACCCAAAAAATGTTTCCTCACAAGGCAGCCTCGGTGGCCTTAATTTGTTGGTAAAACCTCCCGCACAACAGATTCAGGCGTGTCAGGGGAGAGCAGGGACTGTGCCACGCTACAGTACCTGTCAGAATGTAATCAGCAAAAGCAAATAGAGCAAATACCTGCTCCTCAGTTGCTGATGTTATTCCTACGGATTGATTTTTTTATTGCTAGTTGATTCGTGCTTTGCTGCTGATGAGTAGATTAAGCTGTTACATTGCCAGTAAAGCCCACTGAAATTAAACTGAGTCATGTTGAAAGTGGCAGTGATGCAAGTGGGACGACACAAAAGAATAAATGAATAAATTTATTTAAAAAAAAAAAAAAAAGAGTGAGTCAAGCACATACGTGATGCTAGACATTACTGGGGCGAAATGTGCTGAAGCTCTGCTTCTGAGGACAGCCTTTTGTCGACATGGGACACACATGTTTGATCAATGCTTCGGTTCAGCCGCCTCACATCCGTCTACTCCTCCTCCTCGCTCACAAGACTCAGCTGCTGACGTTCAACAAAAGTCATGTATTGTCTCCACTCCTTTGTGAACTTGGCCAGACCTTTACAGCCAATACAGCCACGTCAAGCTTAATCATTGTGGGATATTGATTTCTTTGTGAGAGCGACGACCTCGGTGCCGTAGGGAGGGAACGTTCGGTGAATGGTGCACCGCATGAAGGCCTGATTGTCATGTTATTTGTTCGTTTGATGATTATACCATGAAGGTAACATCCAGTGCTGTCACACTGTCGAGTATGATGAAGGGCGGCTGGTGGGCACGAATAAAGGCAGGTTATAGGTTAGGTCGTCATTCAGTAAGGCAGGTAGTCAATTTGTGAGTCGGTTAGCAGTGCTGGGGAGGCTGACAGGCAATCTGTTCGATCATTATTCAGTCAACTTGCCAGCCATCCGATCCAACCAGGCAGTAAAGTAATGAACAGGCTGCTAGGTGAGGTACATACAGTAGTTCGCCAGTCATTCAGTCAACCTTATTCGTACTTTACATTAAAATGAATCTTGAGTGATCTGATGACACAGCACAGGTCTGAATGTATCTAGAAAATATGGAGGGTGCATTGGGATCCAAGGGGTCATTTCGCATCTAGAGGTGTTCGGTGACAAGTGTGAGTGCGTTTATAGTGCAGCGAACGCTAGTGTGTCCCAAGCCCTGACTGTGACCTCTACACTCGGTACATTGATCCATGCATAGCGATCCCAACGCAAACCTGAAGTGGATCATCAAAAATGTAATTGTATTGCAACTAACGATTATTTTCATGATCGATTAATCTGCCAATTATTCTCAATTAATCGATGAATCGTTTTGTCTATAAAATGCTACAAAATAGCTAAGAATGCCTGTTATAATATGTTAGAGCTCATGTTGACGTCTTCAAATGTCATGTTTTGTCTGATCAACAGTCCAAACTCCAAAGATATTCAGTTTAGTATCATGTATGACACAGAAAAGCCTCAAATCATCACATTTGAGAAGCTGAAATCGGCTAATTTTTGGCATTTATGCTTAAAAAGCGACTAAAACAATTATGATTATCAAAATTGTCGATTAATTTTGTGTTGATCGACTAATTGATTAATTGACTCATTGTTGCAGCTCTAATTACTAATCCTACCTATTGTCCAACAGTGAGTTTTATTGTTTAAAGGTATTTTTGTTATCTCACAGATGTCTTCTGTCTGTCTTTCCTTGGGGCCAAACCTATGTTTAAACATTTTCTTGAACTGCCCCGTCCTGCCGCAACGAGCACTGCAAACTTAAATTTCTAGCACTGACGAAGAGCATTATGGAGTGGTACAACGTGTAGAAATATTTGATTTAAACGATTTTAAAAGCATTTCGACCGACAAAAGAGAAATCTGTGAGATCAGAAAAATCTAGATACAATCCACTGATTAATCAGATAGTTGTTTGGTCTGTAATAATAATAATAAAAAAAATGTCCTCAAATGTCTTGTGTCCACAACCCAAAGATATTTAGTTTACTGTCATAGAAGAAACTATTCACATTTGAGAAGCTGGAATTAGAGAATTTGGAAATTTAAAATGACTCAAAACAATAAATTGATTATCCAAAACATTTGGTGATTAATTTTCTGTTGATTGATTGAATAATCAACTAATTGTTGCAGCTGTAAACTAGCGTAAAGATGTGCTTTTTTTCTGAAAAAGTCAAATGTGATGAAAGGAAGTGAAATTTAATCACAAGCAGTCACTGAAGACACTTTTCAGAGGCATTCAGAAGCCAGGGTTGAGCTGTAGTTCCTTTTTAACTGGATCCAGGAACAATCTGGATACAGATGCTACAGGAAACGAGATGCTACAGGTCTGAACAGAGCCAAGGAAGGCAAGGGGGCAGTTGGCAGCTCAACCTGCCAGCCAGCCAGGTAGTTAGCATGTGAGTTAGCCAACAAGTCCACCAGTTTGTGAATTGTATGCTTGCAGATGGTTGATGGTCAGAGAGAAACCTAGAAAAATCTGGAAACCTGACAGGCTTTGACGCCAAAAAAACCTAGGTGAGGTTATGTTGTTGCCTTTTATACACCTACGCACAGACAACCATCATTTTCTATCATTCTTCCCTTGGCACAAATTCACTGCAAGCAGCTGTGACTGTTTGACAGCAGGCTGTGAATGATCTCACCGGCATATTTGCATCTAGAAGACCCAATAACTGAATAACCCTGGCAGAAGCCTTTCAGCATTGCCAGCCAGCAGTGAGCATGCAATGGTTTGGTTTGGTTTGGGGGGGGTGGGCACTGTTAGCGGGAGCAGCCGTGACATTCATGCACCACTGGTGAAAATAAGTGCCGTTTTAAAGCCATTTAGTGTCATGATTGTGACTGTCCACCTCAATTAACCCTGCTCTGTGAGTCAGCGGCAAGAATGACGGGTCCATCCCATCATGTTTTGAAAAGCTCCTCTATTTAGGGAAATGATCATCATAAAAATCAATGAGGGAGGGTTAAATTGTGGTGGAATATGCCTGTGTTTGCTTGCACGCCTGCTTGCAGTTTCCAGGTTGTCAAGGTGAGATATTGTGTGTTTAAGCCAGCCTTTATAAGCAGCTGTGATTGCCACGCAACATACTCTGAGGCCACTTCTTTCCACTTTGGCATCATTGAAACGCTGATTGTTTCACCATCTTACAGCTGTTGGAGAGAAGTTGTGACATTTAAAGTCAAGTCTAGTTTCCCCTCCACCAGCACTCTGTTGTCATGGCAGCAAACCAGCCAACTGGCTTGTGTTAAATGGACTTTAGTTGACAGGGGAAGTTGAATGGTGAAATCGGCTGCTGTTGCAGTAATGATGGTGTTTTTACAATCATTGTTTATGTGCTGGAGCTGGGTGTTTGTTGAGCATTTCTTAGAAGTAGTGAATGAGTCTCTAATGAAGGTTCCCAGTAATAGGATGTCTATATCTAATAATAGGAAATAAAAGTCAACTGGAAGAATTACTTTGTTTTCTTGCCATTTATCTGCTCCCCTGAATGACTGGTTGGATGTTTCTCGAGCACTTAACCTCTGTGAGCAATTCACACCTTGACATCACATGAGAGTCATTTGGTAGTCATGTGAGAGTCATTGGAGTCACATAAATGGAGGTGTGAATGAACTGATGTAAGTGGCTGGTAAGTGATGCTGCTGTGCCACCCCGGCTTTGTTCAGGGATGGTTGGTTATTCCAGCCTGATGTACTATAGATGGCCTTCTTCACGCCTCCTCCAAACCATCTGTCTTCTCTGTCCAAAATTAGTCCGTTATTGTCTTCAAAGGAGTGAATGAGAGGAAGATAAGATGGAAGATGAGACCAGAGGGAAAATAAACTTGGTGGGGTGATTTGACATAAAATAAACAAGAAGATCTTTTCCTTCTGACTTCATGTTATATAAAGTATTTTGAGGAGAAATCACTTCTTATACTGTTTACTTAATGATATTTAAAAATATTTTGCTCATATTTTTGCTCAGCCCAAACCAACTGTTGAAGTCTGTTGACTGTGTTGTTTTCCTACATTTAAGATCAGAGATGTCAAGAAGATAATGTGCTGAATAAATCCTGAATAAATAAAAGAACGTCTATACGTGAATGTCTATACAAATTTTTGTGCCATTCTATCAAGTAGATGTTGAGATATTTCTCTGGATAAGTGAAAACTTGATGATGGTGTTAGATGAAAAGTCAGGGGGTCACCAAAATCAGTAAGCTTCATCCTCTGGGGACCATGAATGTCAAATGTACAAAATGTACAGCTAACAGACTGTTAGCTGTTGAGATTTTTTAGCTGGTATCATAAAGGGACCATGTGCTGGTAGATTTGTTACCCATACTGTCACCAGACTTCAAACAGTAGTAGCAGACTTGCTAAAGTAGCAGACAGACTTGTCAAACTGACCATTTGGCAGGTGTTTCCCTTCGTCAGCAGTTTCAACAAACCTACGTGCCTTCTTTTAACAGAGCTTTCAGCTCAGCTGCTTAGTCAGACTAACAGGTTATTGAGTGCATTTTTAGGGGCTTTTCTACTCAATAGCAGCTAAGGTTATGGTAGCTTAATACAACATACCACATTGTTTTTACAAGATGGCTGAGCTGCTGGCCCTCATGCCCCTCAACATAATGTTGTGTTGGGACATTTTCAACCGAACCTTGAAGCTAGGTTGGACTTACATGACAAATTGATGTGGTGCTAGAGTAGTTCTCCATACTTCCAACCTTTGGACTGGCTCTGTCTGGGCTACAGTGTCTGTGTCTCTGGGTTAGTTTAGGAGACAAGTACAGTGACTGTGCACACAGTGTGTTATTGAGCTCAGTTTTATGTGTGGTCTGTTGGTGCCCATTCAAACTTTACAGCTGAATACTGCATTTGGTGGGATTATTTCAAAGTTGCTAATAGATATTTCCCTTATTCAGTCATGAATCTAATAGATGTTTATAAATTATATATGTGCCTGTTAGGAAACATCTCTTCAAATAATTGTTGTTTTTTCCCCTTAAAGCGCACTAAAATAGTTTGTAATATCACTTCAATGCCACCAGCCACACAGTCAGTTAACAAGCTGGAGGGCCGATGTAGCTGTTGCTTAGTCCCACCTGGGATTTGAGCACTTCTCCATTTCTATGCGACTGTACAGGACTAGCTGTTGCTTTGAGTTTTGACAATCTGATCATTTGTCGTCACCACAACTGGACTGAAGAAAGAGAGAGAGTTACAAAAAGTAACATCCTGTCGGATTCAACGCTAGCAAGCTGGACTAATGCCGCGTTCACGTCATTTTCAAACAGTACATAACCTGCACTGGGCGGGCTTGTTGAAAAAAGGAGAAAAAACATCCACAAATAAATATGCCAAAAATGGTTTTATTGTCTTTTGAAAAATTTAATAATATGCATGACAGCTTCAATATCATTTATAGTTTATATTTCCTTACACAAAAAATGAGAATTCAAATTTCAGTTTGACTTCAGTGATCAATGTATTTGCTGTTGATACCTCCCAATATTAGTGCTTTCCTTCTCTGCCATTCTGTCCCTCTCTACTCTTTATTTTTCTGCTCTCTCATTACACTCTGCACACACGGTGAATGATCTATTGCCTTCCACTGAATGCCACTAAAGAAGGACATTTAAGGATACAAGTAGTGCAGCTTATTTCCGGCTATTTGTGTTGCATTGATTCCAGCCCTGACAGACCTGCTGCTGGGTGTAGCTGGTTAGTAATATGGTGGGGACGCCTGTGTCTTAAGTGATTGTAGGTGAGTCTAATGCTATCTAAACAGAGCGGGACAGCCCCTCCCTGGCTGCAGAGCTGAGATAGGCCCAGTTTAGACAACCAGGATTGTCTGGATATGTGTGTTTCAAGTAAGGCCCAAGGGAATGCACGTGAGGTGTGTGTGTGTGTGGGAAGCAGGATAATTTGCAATGGTGTCTCTGCCTCTCGTGAGAGTGCTTCAGTCTCTTTGAGTGTGTATGGAATCGGTTGCAAACGCCAGTTAAAAAACAGTATGTAATGACCACTGTGCACTCAAGTAGTGATCGAGTGAACAAATATGACTGTACAGTTCACACTGAAGTACATTTAAAAGAACATTGCATGAGCAGATCATACTATAAAACAACACAAAGAAGCTGTATAAGCCAGCTTTTTATTAAGAGTGTAATACATAATTCAGGATCTATAAAATATTGGTAACATTACTCAAAGCCTCAGTTGGGTTTAAGTTGGCTGGCTTGATTTCATTACATTAGTCATGTTATTGCCCGAAATGTCATTTTTCCCAGCCTGTACATTACAAAAGTAATCGGGTTAACCAGTTTTTCCACTACTAACATCCCAAACCCCCTCCTGCTTTTTCAGCCATGCCACTTGTAACTTAGTGGCAGGCCACTGGTCCATAAGTATTTAAATGATCATACATTTTTTTCCCTCAAGTCAATATTGACGGACCAGTGGCTAGTTAACACCCTGCATCTTATGTAATGTAGTCATTCAGAAGTGTTGCTGTAGATGTATCAGTGAGAATTGGATCTTTTTAAAGCTGCACTAATAAATATTCTTGTATAGTGTAAGTGTGTATAGTGTGAAAGGGTCACTCGAGGTGATGAACCCATAGAGAATTATCAACCAACTCTGCGTGTTTTGATGCACTTTTTAGCTTATTGTCTTGGTTTTCAGGCCTGCAACTTTACTGTTTTGGTTTACTCTCACTGCTCTCAACAACCTCACTTCCAGCAGCAGCGGACGGCTGTTATCAGTGAACAAACTCTGATAAACCTACTGTATGCTAGTTATGCCACTAGCAAGTACACACAGTAGCTAATGATAATGAAATATGAAATAAATGATAATGTTGCTCCACATGTGCTGGTCGCAACTGTTTTTGTAACAACTTTACGTGATAATACGTCAGTATTGTTTTTGTAACATGTTTCGCTGTCCCCTAGGGGTTAAAAATAATGCGGCTTGAAAATAAAAAACAGGCAATTTAGGTGATTTCATGTCTTTAGGTAAGTTGACGAAAATTCTGCCACCTCTTTGCCTCAATACACTTTCGAAACCTACTGAATTATCTGAAAAATGTTTTGTTACTGAGCTTGAAACAAGGTTAATTCATGGTGCCTGAAAAGAACATCAGACATTATCCATATGTCAGGTTGTTGTGAAGTACTACAACAAACTAGAGGGCCTGTAGAACGATTATTATGTTATATATTATATTAGTATCTGCTGTCACATATCTGGAGGTGAAATTATCAGCATTTTGAGAATTAGGCTACTTTATTTATTTAACTTTTATGTATCCAGGGAAATATCTCCGGACCAGTTAGGGTAAAACGTCCTCAAGGGAACCCTCGCTGTCCCTTCGCCCACAGAAATCCACTGTACTATGCAGAGGGACGTCTAAATGCTCATTTTACATCACATTTAGTGTATTAAGTAATGATAGTACATGGTTTGAAACAGGCTTTGCCTATCTGTGTGTGTGTGTTTGTTAGCGTGCGTGTGTTTGGGAACATTCAGTGCTTCTGTTCCCGTCCCATTCTGATGTCGAGGTTATTTTTAGCCGTGTTCTCTCGGGAGCCTTTGGCTGGGTTCAACTGCTTGTTTTTCTTCCTGTACTCTACCTGTGTGCATGTACGTCTGTCTGCCTGCCTTTCTCTCTGCGCCGGTGTCACTCTTTTTTTCTGACAGACAGCGGCAGACGTTCCCCCAAGATGTTCGCATAGAGACGTACACTCAGAGACTTCAGTCCTATTCACTTGACAACATTTCCCGAATCCCCCATGAAAGCAGTGCAGTTGGAGAAGAGAGGGATTTTCTGCCTGTCTTTCTTTCTGTATATTTCTGTGTGTGTGTGTGACTAAGGCTGTATTCCGACCAAATCAGGCGTTGCGGTGCACCTCCGAAGGGTTGTGCGGTGCCCTCGACCAACGCTTCTCTCTCTCTCTCTCTCTCTCTCTCTCTCTCTCTCTCTCTCTCTCTCTCTCTCTCTCTCTCTCTCTCTCTCTCTCTCCCTCTCTCCGTCTTTTCCTCTCGCCTTTTTTTCGGGAAGCCATCAGCAAAGCCTAACTTTACTTTTAACGTTATCAAACGGAGAGAGATGTCCTCCCCTCTTCCTAGTGACGTCTTTGTCCTCCTCCATGGCAGCTCTGTGATCAGTCTGATCGCCGGCTGTGATTGGCCACCGCAGCGTGACGTCGGGTTGCGTTTCTCCAAAAGTTGATTCTGGTTCAACTTTCTTGCCGCAGGCCGCTGTGGCGCCCCTACGGCCCCCACCCCCACAGCCTAAACGCACTACCCCCATTCAAATGAATGGGAGGACTGGCGTTTTTGGTGTTAATTCAGCCTTAGACGGACAGGGACACAAAAGAGAGGAGAAACTGCTCTTATTTAAGACCTCAAGGGGAGAATTAAAGCTATACAACCAGAGCTGTCTATTAATAGACCAACTTCTGGTGACACTCTGCCTTTCTACCATCTTCTTAATTCTTTCTTTCCCTCCCGACTATTTCTCCTCCTTCCTTACGTCATTGCTCATCATCCCACCTGTCCTTTCCTCTTTCCTCCCAGTCCTCCTGTTGTACCGATTCTGCTTTTTCTCTTCAGATACTGATTCTGATACCTATACTCTGGGTTTTGTCAGATATCAAGCGGTAATCCGACAGCGGTGCTTTTTTTTTTTTTTTTCAATTAAGAACCTGTCTCCCTTACTGCTTAGGATCGTTCCTTCATGTTTAATATAATATGAGGCTGTAAGAGCTCCACCGATAAATCAGCCAATATCAGCTTATTGCATGACATATGTCAGCTGATAAATGTCAATAAATCAAAGTCTAGAAATGCCAAAGATATGTTTTGAAAGAGCGTCACTAGAGCTGCAACAATTAGTTGATTTAGTAATCAATTAGTCTGTTGACAAAATTAATTGACAACTATTTTGATGATCGAATAATTGTTAAAGTCATTGTTTTTAAGAAAAAATTACAATTTTTGACTCTGGAAAAAGGTGATGGACATTTTTCACTCATTATCTGAATTTTTATAGACCAAATGGATAATCGACTAAAAATCGAGAAAATAATCGGCAGATTAATCGATAATGAAAATAACCGTCGCAGCCATAAGTGTCACTATTCTATAGTTTACACCAATTCTAATGCAAATTTTATGTTGAATGTTTATCATGTTGCATTTTTATTTAATTAATGACAGTGACTAAAACAGTAGTTAAAACAGTGATATTGGGCTACATGGATAAAATTGACTTAACTTTCCTTGACTGTAGTTAAATGAGTAGTTTAGTTCCCATCTTTATGTTAATCTAAGCTAAGCTAACTGTCTCCTGGCTGTATCCTCATATTTAATGAACAATTATGAGAATGGTATCAATCTTCTGATCTAATTCTAAGTAAGAAGCACATTTCCCAAACGATCCCGTCTTTACAATCAGCACATCTGTCAGATATCCATTCTGAGTTATAAGGTCTTGGGATTGTTATTGGTGCAGATACTGATCTACATCCCTGCAGTCCTTCCCTTCTCTTCTGCTTCAAGTATAATCAGTCCCCATCAAGGCGGGTAAAAGAAAACACAGTTTCTATGTTACAAAGACTTCAGTTCAAACTTTTTTTTTTTTCCGTCTGTCCACATTTTCGGATCATTTTCAAAAACTTCTCCAAGAAAAGAAGTATTGAGCTATGTATATTCTGTATTTTTGTATTGTAGTATATTAGCTAAATATATATCTTTTGCACAATCCATGTTCATGAACCCTGCTACAGTTTGAACTGCCTGCACTAACTCAACCTTTCACACTATTGATTTTATTCATATTTATTAAACCTTAATTTTGAATTCTTCTAAAGTTTAAATACTTGTATCACGCTACTTTTTCACCAAAGCCCCAGGAAATGCAATTTCATGCCGTCATATGTAGCATTTGAACTACAAAGTATAAATGTAACTGTGGTGAGATGACAATAAAGGTCCTTAAATTCTTGTAAAAACACCTAAACCTCCACTTCATCATCCTCTTTCAGTAAAGAGACGGGCACAATCCAAGTTAATTCTGTCACCTCCTTCTCTCCATGATAACATATTTTCTGTTTTAACAAAGCTGGAGACACAATTTAGTTGTTGTCATTGACATTTTTCTGTTTCATTACTCAGACATCTGAATGACAATAAAATTGTGATTTGATTGCAGCTCATAAATGCTGCCTTTTAACCAAGGTGAACAGTAACTCCTGTGCTGCTGGAGTCAGTCAGATTACAGTATATCACTCTTTTAACGCTTTGTAAGTCATCCGACAACATAAAATTGTAAATAAATGCAGGTCAGTGACAAAGGCTGTGTTGTGTGATCGGTTATATAGGCAGCAAAGTAAAGTGAGCGATGATAGAAACAATTGGATGTGACGGAAAAGATTTGTGTCTTCTCTCCACGATACTCCACAATACAACTGGTGTGTTCGTATTCATCCACTTTTGAAAACGTTTATGCAAAGCACCGTTAGGGGTTTGAAAAAAAAAAATGCTGGCTTAGTATGTATAGAAGGTCAAAATGGAAAGGAAAAGATTTCAAATTTAGCTGGCTTACAATTCTCTTACAATTCTTCACACTTCTCTATTCCTCCTCCTATCAGGAGGATTTGAGAAGGGAAGAAAGAGGGAGGGAGGGGTGGATGGGGAATCCTCTTTTGAGGCAAACCCTTTCTGCAGTCCCTAACACAGAGACAGACAGAGGAGAGAAGGAGATTACTAGTACATGCCAGACAAGGTGCTGATACTGCGGAGTGTTAATCTTTAACAGATTGGGGCCGCACTCCTCCCGGTGCCT
Source organism: Scomberomorus guttatus (assembly GCA_038419695.1). Taxonomy (NCBI): domain Eukaryota; kingdom Metazoa; phylum Chordata; class Actinopteri; order Scombriformes; family Scombridae; genus Scomberomorus; species Scomberomorus guttatus. Next base: position 18,223,933 of record CM076467.1, read on the forward strand.
TCTGCGTCTGGCTTTTCATCTGTGTGCTGTCTGTCGGTGTGCATGTCCCCCTGTTACTCAGTACCTGTGTAGACTTTGAATGAAGGTCAGTCAACTCTGCGGCGGTACCCTCGTTCATTTACTACTGTTATTAAACCTTGATAATCTCAATTCTCTGTGGAGTGATTGCAACCGCAGGGTGGGTCAACTGGATGACCAACACTCGAGCCTTCCTCTTGGCAAATATCCACCCTGCGGACGTGTCCTTGAGCAAGACATTGGTTCCTTAACAGCACTAGATGTGTTGTTCCATAATGCAGTTGACCTCTGACCTCATTTTTAAGAGACAGAGTCAGAAAGTTCCCTTGAGATCAGTAAAGAATCTTAATTGTTTTGCATGATTAAAGAAATGATACAGGAATCCTGCACAAATCAACATATATTAGATGTTTCCCAGGTCTTTAGGAAAGTAAAGTAATTGGACAAAAAAAGATTTCAAATAAGGCTGTTCTTAGCAGATATACTGCACATATGACCACACATTCCTAATCCTCGACTCTGTGGTTTGACGTGAGAATATTTGTTGTGAGGAATTTTCTCCAGCTGCACATTGCTTTGCCAAACTGAATGTTGTTCTCAGGCTGCATCAAATCTTCAGTCAGGTTTGAAAAAGGCCACAGTTATGATCCCTTATTGAATCTTATTAGGTTTACTTTTCAACAGGTCCACAAGCTTAGCTGTGTGCTCATTAAAGTGAATTGAATTAAATTGAATTTGTGATGGCAACAGGCGGCTACAAATAAGAAGCTGTTACCTACAGTATGTGTTTTTGACTGCTCTTTGCTAATTCAAATAGTGAGGATATAAGTGAGGAGATAAAACCTTCGATAAAAGATTCGTTAGCATCTTAGCTTAACCAATTTCGGGTATTTTGCTGACCGCAAACCAGATCTAAAATAAAACCGGCCTTCTAAACCCATCCCTAGTTATGAAATAACGAATGAGCCCATAATATGAAGCTGTGAAGTGTTCAGATAACAGGAATACATGGAAGTCCTCAGAGCATGAAACAAGGACGACCTTTGTCATGTTGCAGTAACGTCCTGTGACTAAGTACAACTAATAGTCAGATATTCTTACATCCTCACACATTGTATTCTTTATCTCATTTTTGATGATTGTGTAAAGTTTGAATGTCTGCCAAATGCGGGTAGATTTCCTGTTGGGTGAAGCTTCTTCGCCTCAGACCACCTCGAGCACTCTTACAGTTTTGTGGCACTGTTTAGACGCACACATATGGTGAACGTGTCTACACTGTAGAGGTACAAACATTTACCCGCCAGTGTGGCGGATAGTCTTCTGATGTTTACTCGCCAAACAAATAATCTACCCGCATTTGGCGCTTGGCAGGTATTAATTTCAGATCCTGTGAGACTTTGCTATACTTTTCTTGGTAGAATCACTCTTTGAGCATTGCAGTTGGGCAAAGTGAGCAACTAAATGACACGAAAAACAAAACTTGTAGTAATTTATTAGAGCTTATTAGAGGCTGGTAGGACAGCAATGTTTTCAGAAAAACCCTGCAGCATTCAGTGATTACATCAGCAGTCATGCGTCCCATTAAAAAGTACTTTGACACTGAACTGTGTGAAAATATTGTCTTCTTTACATAATAGTCTCAGTCAAACACCTCAGGTCATCAGTGTAGGTTTATCCAGGAAGATTCCCTACGTATCCCTCTTCTAGGAATTCCAGCTATGTGAACCTGACCTTCCCTTGGTGGTCTCTGGAGGGACTGTGGAGGGACTGAACTGTGTCAAGCACACAAAGCAAGGCACTGATGTCCCTACACGCCCGACCAAGGTTTTAAAAGATGTCAAGATAGGATTAAGAAGCTCATTGTAGGGCTGTTATTAAGGGTTAATCCACCCAGATTTTTTTTCCGACAGGGGGCTTGTTGAATTAATTGAAGTAGATCACACTTTCCAAATCTTGGTAGGAACTCAATGTGAAGACTGCTCATAGTAACATGCAGTCATGTCAACAGATACCAGCTTTAAAAGCTTTTTCAATTTATTATTATTGCAGACATCAGGACAATTTTTAAACTTTATTTTCTATCACTGTGTCACTTAATTTAAGCAATTTCCTAATCAAGTGGAAGCTGTGTTAGTGGTAAATAATTGTCAAATAAGCAAAGCTTAATACAACAAATAGTACATAATAATTAAAGTTTGTAAAGATTTTTTTATGCAACATGGGCTGTTTTTGCAGCACAATTAGGAACATTAGGTATTTGAAACATACTTTTTGGCCGATTGGGAACAGTGGAAATGAGCTGTAAACACAACACGTATTATCAACATTTTAAGTCAGCAACTTAGCAAATAGTTATCATTCATTTAGAGTCGTGTTTGTGTCCACCTAATGAATAAAAGTCCAATATTTACTCTCCTTTTAGCTCTGTTTTTGGTCTCCACCAACTCCTGAGGGAAATGTCTGGCTCTTTGCTGCTAAATGCTCAATTAGGTTTAGCAGCTAATTGCCAACTTTGTCTGACATTTGGTGTACAGTTGTTTTAGAGCTTTTTTGCTGAAAACAGCTGCCTGCTGTGTGGGAAAACAATGCCGGTGACAGCGGTGATAGTGAAGTAAAGTTGCGGGCCATAATTCCCTGTGGGTTTTTTAAAAAAGTTTTTATGATTATTGTTATATTAAGTTGCAGCTTATGCTCCAGCCTCACATTATTGAATATTATAGTTTTACACAACAAAGAGCATCATTTTAAGAACATAAATATGGTGAGAACACAGCTGCGGGGCACAAACAGATTAGAGAAATGTTACCATGGAGTTGCAGAAATAACGCCAACTCCACACTTTGTTGTTTTAATATATTCTTGCTCAGTGGTTTATCAGTCATCAACATCTCTGCACATAGCCTGTCAAATTAGCAGTAGAATAAAGTTGACTTTATCTGACAGATTGGGCACTTTGATTGGGAGAGAATCCATTAAATAATCAAAGACTGCAATATTTTTTGTAGTAATATTTGTTTTTTTTGTGGTTTTGCTTGTAGAGGGAACTACAGTTAATATTTAAAAATTTTAATATGCCGTGATAGGTGCCCTTTGTGGATTGTGGGGGATTCTTTAAGCCATTTTTGACACCATTGTGTCATCTTCCAGCATAGCGGTTGATCCTGTGTGGCTGAAATGGATTAAGTAAAGCAGCGAGAGAGCAGAGGGAGAGAAGAAGAGGGTAACATGACAACCAGAAAGAGAAAAGATGCGTAGGAGGAACAGTTAATTAGTAAACGTGTTATATTGGTAACACAAGAGCTGGATAAAAACAGAAAGAAAGATCAATTAGAGCTGTATCGTCTTAGACGGTGCACCTGACAGACAAAGAGATGGAAAGAGAGTCGGGGACAAGAGACAAGTTTTGCTGCAGATTAGAAGAGGGGAAGAAGGAGATGAAAGTGGATAGAGAAGCAGGAGTTTTGTATGTTCATGTGTGGGTTTGTGTATTGCCTGGGAGCGGGTGGATATGGGGGACTTAAAGGTGGTTGAAGAGAGAGCACAGATTGAAGGTAGCCAGCTGGGCCATATGTGATGTCTCCTCCCTGCTGCCCTTCTTCCTCTGCTTGATCTGACCACCTGCTTTCTCTCTCTCCTGTCTACCTGTCTGACACACACACACACACACACACACACACACACACACACACACACAAACAGCAATACGTCTCCAGTTCAAGTTCGTAGATGCTTGAAGGCATGTCTGACAACATAAACTGAATATATCTCTTGGTTTATTGAATGGAAGTGTCCCCAGTACACACACTCACACACACTCACCCACAGCCACACACTTCCTCATCACATCCTGAGTCTGGTTTCTCCTGCTCTCACACTGGTCCCTTCGTACCAGGAAGTCTCTGGTCTATTGTGGGTTCTATAAAGGGCCACAGAGGTCAACAGATGACTAATAACAATGGGCCTCAGATCAGAGAGGAACAGAATAGGCCACTGTTAGGAATGAGATCACATTTACTCAGCAGTCACTCCTCCCACGTGTGTGTATGTGAGTTTCAGTTAGGTAGATATTAAAGTTCAGTTGCTGATGTGTTGTAAAAGGTTCAATAATCAGCCAGAGCCTCCTTTTTTTTGGACCAGCGTATTATCTTTCCTACAGTATGAACCCGTAATGTCTAGATCATACCCTTCTGTCCGCTTTTTTCAGAAATGGTAACTAATGGTGATCCGTTGCATAAATTACAAATAACAAATATGTTGACAATACAAGATATTAAATACAGGAAATTAAATTTTAAGAGCTTTGTTTGAAATATTTGATGAATGCGCCACCAACTTACATCAGCTCTGTTTTGTGGACTAATGGTTTGGAGCTGAATTAATTGGACTACTTCGTCGTTGTCATTAGTAACAATATTTTTGCATACACCAGCCATTTTGTGGTGGTGTGGTTTATATATTGATAGCATTTAGCAGCTGCAGCTAACAATTGTTTTCATGATCAATTAATGGTAACATTTAATATGTTTAACAGTCCAAAACCAAAATACATTCAACTTTTAATGATACAAAAGAGATGAGCTACTTGTGCACCTGCTGCAGTTTACAGGACTGTCGTGACTCCAGGTGGCTAGCTGTCTCTGGCGATCTCGTGGTGAATTTTAACGGTCGTATCTATGAAGAGGACAGACTGAACATGACTGCACACTGATCTGCGCTCTCAGTTTGTGTTAGCATGATGAGATATCATCTGTGGTTTACGAGAGAAGAAGTGCTGGGCGTCGACTGAACAGTTACCAGATTCAGCTTTGTTCAGTTTGTCCCTACCTGCCGGGTAGCTAACGCTGGCTAGCAGCAGCAGTGTGCAGATATCAGACTGATGTCTTGTAAAGAAACACAAACAGCAGCAGATCAATTAGTGGGCAGACTTTTCTGTTCTATCTGTGCTTAAACAGATTATTAAACTGGATGCCCATGATCTACTTAGCATCTGGTACTGACAGTCAACAACTAAAAAAGAAGTAAAATAGCTAAAAATATATAGTGAATCGACCACAAGCTTGAAAAAAAAGTCTAGATTTTAGAGCTCTACACTGAATTCAAGCTCCCTCCAGGACCCTTTCGACTCAGCTGTGAATTTATACTTGCAGCGAGTGTAGACTTTTGACACTGTGTAATGTTTTCGCCTACACCGAGTGCTCCAGTCCTCTGTTGTTTAACTGTTTTGTAATGTGTCGGCGCCAGTTTGCCGGGTCAGATTCCTCGTGCAGCTGTTGGGCAGGTAATTGCTCACAGGATGGCGAGGTGTCGGGCAGAGCCTTGCAGTTGAGGATTGTCAGGCTGAATCTTGTGTATTTTTCCATTTGTGGTCGGGATAATTGCTTGAGGTTTGCAAGAAAAGAGAAAAAAAAATCCCCCAGACCTGTTTCTGCTGCTGATCACGTCAGAAAAGAAAGGGGAGGCTTGTTGTTGCTGTGTGTGGATTCCTGCAAATTGTCTGGATGAAGAGACACTCATGTCTCATCTCTTTTCACATCTTTCTCTCTATTTTATACCATGTTTTCTCTGTTTCTACCTTTTCTACTTGACTCTTCTCCTTCCTCATCTCTCGCTCTTTTACTCCCTTTCCTCTCTGTTCTCTTTCTGTCTCCTTCGTTTTTCCCCCTACCCTCCTCTTTTCTGTGCCGTATATTTGCCTGAATCGCCTCGCCTTCCTTTTCTCTCTCTGCTCTGGGATCAGTGGCATCTAATGCTTTCCACTCCGCCTGATTAAGTCAGCACATGTACCCTCTTTACATTATCACTCGCACACATACACACTCATGCATAAGTGTCCCTACAGACCTAATCAGTCCTTCTCTTAGTTCTCTCTCTCACACCACTCCAGACCTAATGAAAAAACATGAGCTCTGTTAAAAAGAAGGCAAGATGGACATGCGGAGGAGAGATGGAGAAGAAAAGGTGGCAGCAGAAATAAAAGAGATTGATTGGAAAGAAAATAGAAGAGTAGTGTGGCATTTGCAGAGGCGACTAATTAATTAACAAAGCCACCGGTCGCTCTTAGTGCCCGTTTCCAGTTCAGAGATATTAATTGTTTCTCATCAGCGTTGGTAGTATCATGCAGCGATGCAATAGGAGGGTAAAAGAGCTGCAGAGAGACAGAAAGACAAGGTAGAAGCTAAGAGAAATAACACTCAGAGCGAGGCTGGCGTTGAAAAGGCTCATTCAACATGCTGATGCATTCATAAGGCTGGAACATTTTCCAACAGGCATGAAATCTTGTGATTTATCCTCCTGCCACTCTACGTGTCGAAAACGGCAATTCAGGCGCGCTCACTCACCCGGTGAATGTTGTTCTGGTTGGCTGTCATTCACACCACTAAATGCAGCTAAATGGATGTATTGTGCTGTAATGTACCATTGTATTACATTACTCTACTCTCATTTGTACTGAATAAATACCCCACTGTCTGGTGTGTTTGTGTGTGTCTGTGTGTGTGTGTGTGTGTGTGTTGTTAGGGGAGAAGTGGGTTGCTATGTTGGGTGAACGATTGAGAATATTACTGGACTGGAGGTCTGCTGTGTTTTGTTGCTGTGTGTGGGCAAGTGCTTGAGGGAGATAATGCGTTAAGTGAGTGAAGGAAAGAGTGAGGATTGGCTTTATTGAATGAGTGTGTGCACCTGCGCGTGCTTGTACGTGCGTGCGCACCTGATTATGATGATGAAGTCTCCCGACGGGACTCTCCCTGCTACAGTCCTCCAGTAGTCTAATGAGAAGCTGTTTCCGTAGTTACCAGGTGTGAGAGCCGGCAGCTCATAATGTCCTGTGGAGAAGAACAAAGGACGAGGAGAGGAGGTGGATAGAGAGAGAGAGAGAGAGAGAGAGAGCTGGGTTGGAAGTAAAGGCGAAGGAACGAAAGGGGTGGAAGATGCCAGAGAAATGAAACAAACATAAAAAAAAAATTGATATCTGGTGTGAATGATCAATATAGCCGTGTGTGTCTGTATTGATGTTTGTGCTTGAGAGGATCACTGTGTGTTACATGTTCTAAATCTTTATATAATAAGCTCGGGGACCCGAGCAAGAACCAGTTCAAATCAATCTCCACTAAAGAGGTAAGAACAGTGAAGAGCAGCGGGGCTAAGCTGGTAGTATCTGGTCAGATCATATCAGGCATCTCCAGAATCAAGTTGACTGGTTTCAAATTAAATAGGTTTTTATGCACTGGTCGAACATTGGTAGTTCGATAATAACACCTTGGGGATTTGTTCTTTTTGTGTAAAAGAAATAGAAATTCTTTCTCCTCTGAAGTAGATATTTTAATGGGAAACGCTCCGATTTTACAAAGTGCAAATAGGCAAAGTCTGCGTATTTAGGCTTCTTTGAAAACAAAAATGGAAACACGTTTGCACTCTTGTTTTGAACATGTGAGTATAATTTACATTAGTGCTCAGTGGTAAACCCAAGACAGCTCGGTGAAAGCTTTCCCAGCTGCTCTGTTCAACTAAATGCCTCGTGTCTCTTTCATATTACTTTTTTTTTTTTTTTTTTTTTAATCAAAAAATTGTGTAACATTGAGCACTAATGCTAAGGCTGTTAAATACGCTAAAATGGTTTATAGACTTGTAATTGTCAAGGATCCTTGATGGCAGTTAAAAAATAATGTTCTGCTGTGAACTGTTTTTTAATGTCTTCCTTAAATTTAGTGTTAATACAGTTAACACATACTTTTTTGGTTTCCCACTTCTGCTCTAGTCCTGTCTATTTTAAATGCATTACTGTGCTTTTTGGTACAGTATTTAGCATTGCACATTATCTGCTTGTGTGTGTGTGTGTGTGTGTGTGTGTATGGGGGAAGAGTAGAGCAAACTTTATTAATATGTAACTTCCCAGCACACAATTATATAAAAAAAAAAAAAAAAAATTAAGACTACTTAAAAGATCCTGAGAACCATTCCAAAGAAGTTGTGAGGCTGTAAAAATATGGTAATACATACACTGCAGTAACATTAAACACTCATCCTTCTTTTAACAATCTCATGGCACAAATTGGCACATTAGTTCATACTAAACATACCAGACAAAGTTATGCACAAACTGTACAGTAAATATAATAAAGATTAGTACAAAAAACAAGAAAACCTTTTGATTAAAATGATCAAAATGACAGATAAAAGATAAAAGACCAGTTTTTATACAGTGTGCAGTGTTTTACAGATTTAGACTCAGAAGTTATGTGCTCGTGTATGTCACAACATAACCGCATCCGAGTGAGCCCCGACTCTATCTCTAGTTTCTGAGGCTGCACGTTGTGTAACTTGACATTCTTGAGCCGGAAGGTTCAATTTTCTTCCAGGTTCAGTGATTGAATGACACCTGAACTTCTGCTAACATATCTCTGCAGAACAGAAAAGAAGGAGATGGTGCGGCTGAGTGAAAGTCAGGAGAGTAGTAGGAGGAGGTCAGAAAGAAAGTTCTGCAGCGAGCACCTGTCCTTCACACTTTATTCACTTAAGAATTCAGCCGAAGTGCGCGCTTTGTTTGTCCGTCCTTGGTGTGCCTGTGGGTCTGCATGTTTCTGTCTATGTGTAATAATCAATTTGTCATTCTGGATCAGGGTTATCAAACCTTTTTAAAAGCTTTTCTCATAACTGTGCTTTGTTTTGTGCTGTTGAGTAACACGGCTCTTTGTGTGTCCTCCTTTTTTTTGTCTGGCAGATCTGATCCACTGCACTAATGAGATGAACGTGAACATTCCCCAGCTGGCGGACACGCTGTTTGAGCGCACGGCCAACTCCAGCTGGGTGGTGGTCTTCAAAGCCCTTATCACCACCCACCACCTCATGATGTACGGCAACGAGGTGGGAGGCTTGCACACGCAGACACACACATTCACATATTCACAGAAACAAAAGCCCTCCAGGGCAGTCAATGGAGGCTGCATCAATAAGTTATGTTATTACTCAACTCTGTCCTGCCCACACATTCATAAATACAAACATACATGCACATTTGTATTATTTATTCATGTCTGTATCAGCATTAGGATCAACAGTTGGGTGGCGGGAGGTGACCGACGCGTACAGGATACAAACAGCTACTGAGGACATCCACATTGGACACATGGAGCAGAATAATCAAAATAGCAGCAGAGTGCAGAGAATTTAATTAGCTCAGTGTGAGTCGGAAGCAAGATGGGGGACAAGGATAGCAGCAAATGAATAATCAAATAAATTAACTTTAGTAAAAACAGGGTTGAAAGCTAGAAGAATAACACAATCCCTCCACGGATCTGCAGACTTTCAAACACAACGGTTGGAAATTAAAATTCGAGCAGTACCAGCCGTGTTTGGGAGAACTTTTGGGTTTTATGAAATGCGATTTTGATCAGACATTGTACTGTTTTGCATGATCAAATCCCACGTCAGTAAAATGTCTCAAATTATATGTGACAGTGCAGTGCAGCTTTTGAAAGGGAGAGGATGGATTTATTCAGAGAGAGAATTGTAGTTTCATTCTTTGTAGTTTTAGAGTGCACTCTGTACTTTAGATAAACTATTGTAGTTTGCATTTATATTGATCCTCCAGTTGGCAGACTAACAATTGATACAACAGTACATCTTTACATAAAAATATGGAATGATGTTCAGGTAGACTGGCGCCATTTGGTGCTTACTACAGTGGTATAGAGTTGAATGTATATTTTATGAAGCCTAGTTCAATCACTGTGTTGCTTTGCTGTCCTATATTATTATTTTATATAACATAAAATGTATGATCCCTGTAGTATTTGCAGTAGTTGCTGGGATATAGAGTATGCTTACTATAATGTGATCTTTAGATTATTCTTTCTAAAGAATAACTCTTACTTATTTACAATTACTGTAACTTAGCTTCAAAAGCATCTTCACTTCTGCAAATTGCATGAGTTTAACAAAAGTATTTTTAAAACTGAGCATTTCTGATCCCGGTAAGCACGAAAGCTGCTAAAATGGTGTGTAATCATGCCTATGTGAATGCAGGTGTATAACATTGTGTACTGACTCTCTTACATGCAAATACCAACGCATATTTCTTCTCGAACACACACGGCTTTCAAACACACCCAAAAGTGGACACACCCTGCCTGCGCCACATTCCTTTCAATTTCCATCAAAATGGGGAAGCGTTGCTTCTTTGTTTAGTCAAGATCACTTTTGTCGACATTACGTAACGCTTCCTTTTGTTGGGTCCTTGTTTATTGCGTTAATCTAAACTTCCTCTGAAAAAGAGGAAGACTTGGGTGTGAGATCATTGTCACCACCCAAACATGAGTGCTGCTAAAATGGTAATGTAGAGAAATGGTCAGAATTAGATGTTACGTGGGCGGTATCAGTGAATTAGAGACAGACTTCAATAATAGCACTTACATAAGCCGAGACTTACAGTTCGAAGAGACATCAGTTCATCAGAGGACTGCATGCTAAATGTTTGCTCTAGCTGTGGAAATTCCCGCAACATTTTTGATAAACTAAATCATGCTAAGTAGGTCACTGCAGAGCAGCAGGAAGTGGTTTAGAGGTATTCCTAAGATGTGTAAGATGATTTATCTCCAAGTTGTCACTGTCAGACTGAACCTTTTTGATGTTGATGTCTCACCTAGAATAACTTAATAATGACTGCAACACTGTGCCAATCCCTAACTTCTGCAACATAACAAGCAGCTCATAGATTGGGTGTGCAGAGATCACAACCAGCGCGCCCTAACTTTATTTATGTTATCACAGAAAATGAAGGGATCATTTTATATTAACGTAGCTTTATTGTGTTGTGTTTTCATCATTTTAATTCTTTATAGACTCCTGTAATCTTTGTCAGCTGTAGAGCCAAACAAGCAGTCATGTTTCTTTTTTGGATAAAATATCTGCACACTGAATGATGAAATCGTATTGCAATACAGAACAGAAACAATATTAGGTCCTGTAATTACATTGTATTTTTTCACATTGTCAAGCTGAGGATATAAAATGTGAATGGTGCTACATAGTAATTTTGTTCCTCCAATAAATAACAGAGCAATGCTCTGTCAAGTATATTAGAGCTTTAAAATGACTAATAATAAAAGCACAATAGAATTTTTAAATGCAGTGTTTTAGCGTCAGTATGCTGCCATTCAGTTATTATTAATTGTGGAAACTACCAATATAATAAAGCCTGGAGTAACTGCAAAGCCCGGATAGAAGCACACTTACAGTACATCACAGCACTGCATTTCTGGTCGCCCACAGACAGAGTGAGGCTCCAGGCTGTAGTAGAGCGAGTGTGTACTCATCAGCCTGCATTCATCAGGCCTGTCAGGACAGTGGTGCTGACTGAGGCTCGGCAGCCAGGTGTCCCTGCTCCCTCATGGCCGTCCCATCCATTATAGTCAGAGCTGAGAGAAATCTGGCCGTAAAATTAGAAACCACAGACCCACAGAATTGGGGTCAATAGACTGTACATTCCTTTTCAGATCAACACGCTGACCGGTTCCAGCTTGGTCGGCACGCTGGAGACGGCCTTGTACAATCTCTAACGAATGCTCTGATAGTAAAGAACATTTGCTTTCGTGTTAACTGAAATCAGAGCAGCAACATGCACATTAGACAGCTTTGTGGACAGGAGCTGAAGTGACGGATGTACACGACTATGTTACAATGGATGTAAGCATTTAAATATTTGATATCGGCCTGTCGGTGTCACCCATGTCTGATATGATGTTCTACCCTGAAATTTTATCTTCTTGTGTCACCCTGCCTTAAAGTGCTGCTAAGCCTAAACTAATTGTATTTATCTGGGTGTTTTTGTCTCATAAGTACTCTGTGTAGTTCTTTCAGAGGCTTTTCTACACTGATAAGAATAAAAATCAAGGGAACGAACTGAATGATTATTGCTAAATGAACTGAATACACATTTTTTGGACATGTAATTCTTAAAGTTAACAATATTTTTTACATAATTTCATCAACACACAATTATGGGTACTTGAGAAAGAAGAAGGAAAGGAGGAGTACGAAGGAAAAAGGAGGCAAAGAAGGAATTAGAAAAGGAAAGAGTTAGAGAAGGAAACCTTAGTTTTTACCCTCAACATTTAAAATTTCAGCACTAATTCCATGAACACGTCACGAGACATTAAATGGCAACCATGTCAGGTTTACCAAAGACAACATGGATACATACAGTCTCACTGAGCAAGTTTTGGGTTATAGATAAATGGATATTGATGGCACAAGGGTTAACAGTATAGATTTATTATTTTTTTTGCCATTTTACTTGTTCAATGGCAGTGAAAACAGCCAAATATGTAAGACAGCATGATATCTCACATGACCAAACTGTAAAACATGTAGTTTAGGTTGAATTAAGAAGTGCATCTGCATCTCCTGCCTCTGGTCACCAACTGAATGTAAATCAGTACTCTAATATTTATATGTAGTCTGCTGTTGCATCCATTGTAAGTTGGTCTGGATGTCAGCAAAATGCAGCCGTTTTCAAATGCAGCCCATTTTATTCTGCTGTTCCTGGTAATATATTCAGCCCATGCTTTCAAATCAAATGTGGGAATTTACCATTCAGAGTAAATAGCAGGTGTATTAAGTTTTAATATCTCTTCTTTGCCTCAGCTGCCATATTTGTTAAAAGGCTTGGGATCGTGATTAGAGTAATAAGGCATTTTATATATATATATGTGTGTGTGTGTGTGTGTGTGCGCAACAGGCCAGTATTGATACTCATTCAATTCTTCACCTCCCGTTTTTTCCTCCCTGCCAAGAAGCAATCCTGGCTCACTCCCCAGTGACACTCTGAATCTTATGAGCGATCAGGAGTCAGTCAATATCTTTGATCACGATTTCACTTTTGTGCTGGTACAAAGCCACTTAAAGCGTACATCTCAGGAAACACCACTGCAGGATCTGGAGTTTGCACCTCATTGTTGCTACTTGTAGGTTGCAGATACAGACTGTCAAAACCAACAAATATAGTAGAGTTTGAATTATAAACGGGGATTACCTACAAACTGGGATATTACTGGAAGTATTTAGTCAAGGCTCCTTATCTAACCATTGTCTCAGTTGTTATCATTTGTCAGCTTGTGCCTCTGCTTCCAAGCCTTTGTATGATAGGCCAACATGTACCAAAAACAATCCAGCAGGAAACCCCAAACAATGGCTAAGAGAGCTACTCTCTTCCCCCTCAGTCCCATCCACTGTGCTCCTCTCTCTCTCTCCCCTCCTTTATCCTCCCTGGACAGGAGACTGGTGGGTCTCTCCTGGGAGCGTGGATGCTTTGACCACCCAATACCTGAGCAAGGTTAGAGAGGAAAGGTAGGGGAAGTAAGGACATTTGGGGGCATTTGTTCACAGAATTGCAAGAATGGGGAAAGATGTAGAGGTTGACAGTACAAGAAATTAGTCTATAGGGGGGAGGGAGAAATGGGGTCATATAGAAGTCAGTTATTTTAAAATCGATGTTTTTAAAGGCTAAAAGCGCTTCTTTAAATGGGTGTTTGACACATAATCCGCTTGAATTTCTTTTCTTTCCCAGAATTTCTTGCAACTGATTCTCCAAGACTGATTTATCTCCCAGTTTACTTTATGTAATAAGATATTTAGTGCAAAGCTTTGTTTTGTTTGGTTTCTAATAAGCACTATTTACCACACAGCAGCTATAAAACAAGATCTTAAAATAAAATAGATGTCAAATTATATTTTACTAACGGGCGTTAAAGGTTATTCAGAAACTATCATCTCGTGAAACTTTATTCTGGTTCACATAAAATCACATTACTTATGCTATTAAAAACTCAAAACCAAATTAATTTATATAGAACTGCACGCATGTTTTTTTTATGTATCCAGGAAAGATTAAACACTGAAAGTTATGTTGTAATATGAGGTCAAACGTTTCACAAATCATGCAAGATTTGCCAAAACACAGAAAATTGCATTCGCATTGAGAAATAGTGGTCAAAAGAAGACTTCAGCAACAAAGAACCCTTGAATGGGGACATTACTACACTCCACAAACTAGAGCTTAAAAACTGACTATGTCAGTGAATCAGCACCTCTTTAGCACAATCCAGTCTGAACCTCATTAAATTTGTGTTTAATGCACTGAAATTTTTACAGCTAATCTTCTATCTTTTATATACATCTATCACTATCGGCCTCAAAAGCCCAATTTTTGTCTGGCTGTAGTATTTTTCAGTGTTGAACAATCAATATTGGGTAACACTTTCACATCCCCAAATTTAGTTCTGTAAGTAAGAGTAAATATTTTTGCTAAAACGAACACAGCAGAAAATCAAAGCCGTCTAACCCTAACCTGTCAGGCTTAAATATTTTCCAAGATGAGTAGCTTTTTTAATAGCCCTCGCAGTTTTCTGCTTTTCCTCAGTGTGCTGTGACTTCGAGGAATGTCACAGCCCAAAGATTTGCTAGACCACAGGGTTCAGTATAACATGGCCTTGTGAAACCCCTTTTGGGAGTTTGTTTTGAAGGACGCCAAGTCCCCAAAAATACAACCAATCATCCTTTCTTCCTCAGGATAGTATAGTTGTAACAGTCAGGGGCGGGGGATTACAGTCTGATTGATTGCACCTCAGCGCATCAGGAATCAGGATAGAGAGCTGTGTCTCTGTACATCAAAACTAAGTACAGCGATAGGATGGAGTGCATTGAAAGAGTGAGAGAAAGGTAGGGCGAGGGAAGGAGAAGATGAAGAGAGAGCGAGAGCGAAGCAGAGGGTAGACAGCGGGAGAGTGTGAGAGTCATTAAGGACATGAGAGGAGACGGGGACGGTCTGGCGAGGACACGGGGGGGAAAGTGCTGATGGTAGCAGGACATGCCACTTTCCTTTTCTGTGTGTGTGTTTGTGAGGTAGAAAAAGTTGGAGGAGGGGGAGGGAGAGGACCGTAAGATGTGTGTGTGTGTGGGACATCGTTTGTGTGCTTTTTACGGCAGTGTAAAGTTGCAGTGCGAGTCGCTGCCCCTAACCCACCTCGCAGCCACCAGTGTCCCAGATAGCGAACGGCCCATTCGTTTCAGTGACGTCATTAAAGCACTCTCATCACTACACTCCCTCGCCTCCGCCGGGAGAGCGAGGACGCAGACGGAGGCATTTAAGCGAGATTTAACCGAGAATGGTGTGAGCAAGATATAATGAAAGACAGACATCTGAGCGGGAAAGAGGCAGACTGGAAGAAAATATGACGAGGGAAAAAAAGGGAGGAAAATGAAAGACAAAAAAGGAAAAAAAAAGAGGTGTAGAAATCTGCTGACTAAAGCACAGTGCCAGAGGGAGTACGGACAGGGAGGATGTAATGTGTGTGTGTGTGTGTGTGTGTGTGAGGTCGCCCTGACTCTAACAGGGGTCATTCGTGATAATCTGAAGAGCTTGGATGCACACACAAACACACAGTCACCACACACATGCTTCCAATCAGTTACTGGCGAATATAAAGATGATTAGTGTAGATGCAAAGATTGCAGTGCATAAAAACTGTGTGTGTGTGTGTGTGTGTGTTCGTGTGTGAGTGTTCGTGTGTTCCAGATGGACTCCTGCTTATCTCTGCTACCCAAACATCCTATCTAAATAGCAAAAACTCCAGGGTGACCCATGATGAACACACACTCACCACACACTTCCTTATGCTCCTTCAGGCAGATAAACAAGTTTTTCCAACCCTAGTAAATTGGCTGCATCTGTGTGATCAATAGATGAAAGTATTGTGTGCGTGTGTGAGTATGTTTGTGTGTGTGTGTGTATGGCCATCCTACTGGGCTCAGCAGGCTCAGCCAACCAGAAACCTGCAGGGTACAACTAACTCAATAGAGATTCTCCTAGTCACGGATGTTTGAATCTATTTTTGTTACTTTATTGTGTCCAATACTGATTCAGGTTATTGATATGGACTATCTGCTGAAAAATAATGAGTGTCCAATCATTTTTGCAACCGTAGTTTACTTTTCCAAATCCAAATAAGCAACAACAAAAGTGTAAAGAATGGATTAAACAGGTTATTTATCGGCTCTAATGTAAGATGCTGTCTTTAGCATGTCTGGCTAACTAGCTTACCTCCTACAGTAGTAACCCAGCGTTACTCCCAAGGTCAAGGAGCACCTTATTAACTTACTACATTATGTTGTGGGGTTACAGGTTACTTGAAAAAAACTGCTGTGTAGTATTCCCCCACTGTGTGGAAGCTGGTCCTGGGTGCTATCAGAATTTAGGGTAATGTTAGCAGCTCTGTCCTACTCTTTATTGGATTTTGGGAAGTTGACACTCCCAGCCAACGTTACCCAAGATAGCGTTATGTTTGCCAAACACATTGGTTCATCCACATCCTTAAAAGCCCTTCCGCCTTTTAATGCAAAAAGTGAAAACTGCAAGCTAAGCAACCAAACAAGGCTATATTCAAACCTAATAAGTCTAATTTTACATTCGTCCTTATACTTATAACGCTAGGACTAACTAGCTTTACACCGCAATACAAGAACAATGCTGTTTTGTTTTATACATGGATCATCAGCTGGTTAAGATGCTAACTTTTTGTCTGGGACATGCAGCTTTAGCGGCATTTTAGCATCAACTTAGTCATCAAGGGCATATTTAGGACCCATTTTTGAAGATTCTGCTTTTAAAATAAGTCAGCTAGAGACGAAGCTTTCCAGCAACTCATGAAGCTAACGTTATCTTAAGTAGCCAGCTAGCTAGAGCTGATAAAATCTGCTACCGTCAGTTGCCATTTCAGTTGGCAAAGCTGACGGTTTCTGGCTAGAAATGAGAAGCCTGTTTTTGTCTACATCTGTCTGAAATGAATAAGCAATTGTTTTAGATTTGACTAATAATTTCAAGTGGTAAATCTGCCACTGTTATCATTGTAAACAGGATATGTGCCATGAGGAAGGAAAGCTTGCTTGTAATGAAGCCGCATCTTTTATGAAATCCACAATTCGTCCTCATAACTTGTTGTACATTTGTGGGAGGACAGTGTCTGAATGTTTAGAGGGCAAACTATTTGAAAGCTGGAGTTTCCCCTCCCCTGAAGGCATCCAGTCATCCAGGACAACCTTCATTACAATATTTTGTTTTTAGCTTCTTTTTTTTATTTTCTATTTTTAGCTGTTCTATGATAATCTTATTTTTACAGCACCTCTTCTAATGTGTGCTTCCCGGTTGCACACTTCTTCTAAAAGCTACTGCCTGTGAGAAGTCGTTTTACTCCATCCAGTAGTCTCTCTTTGACTGCCTGGTTTAATTAGCAGTACTGTAATTAGCTCTGCTGCTGCCACCCCTCGATACAATTGCACCCAAAACATTGCAATTAGCTGTTTCACTGCATTAGATCTCTGTTTAAAAGTGATCTCGTAACACAAAAAGTAATGGCTGCAGATTTGACTTCTCTCCAGTTTATTCATCTTTGTAAGCAAATGACAAAATGGTGGTGTTTTCAGATTCAGTGGACAATACAGTTGTTAAGCAAAATCCGCTTTTCGTGAACAAACAACACAGAAGAACCTGCATCTGTTCTAACACACTATGTTTACCAGATGGTTCAACCCTAATGGCATTTTATCAGATCAAACTCCTGAGTGTTGTGGCACACCCGTGTGTACATTGGGTCTAACTCATTATTTAGGAATGTGGTTTGTGATTGTTTGGGTAATTAGATTGTCAAGCATACATTTTGATATATAGACACACAAGTGATAATAGAATTACAAAGACTCAGAGCTGTAGTTCGAATTACTTTCTCATTGCGTTTGGTAACAAAACACTGCAATTTAACCGCTGAATTCATTTAACACTGACTCAGAATCTGCAAGTGAATTGATTGAAACTGTTGAATGTTTGATCAGTTTCCTCTAAAGAATAATCTTTAGCTTCCGTTTGCTGTTAGCGGCGCAGGCAGCAGCTTCTTGGGAGTCGTAATTGGCTTTTTGTGGACTTTTTATTTTTATTATTGTGTATGCAGAGAATAAATTTGACTTTTTTTGACTTGCAGGATATCCAAAATAACGTCTACTTTGCAACTCTTTTCCATCCTATAATACAAAGAACCACAGAACACACAGTCTGGTACCTGATACAGTAAACAAGTTCACTAAGATTGGCTCTGATTTGATGCCGGATGATGTACTGGAGAATTCCTACTACCTGATCTTTGTACTTTGTTTTGTCAAATGTGTCAGCATGGGGAACATGTACTTGAACTTGTACAGAGAAAGCTGTATTAATATCCAGCGTATGTGTGTGTGTCTGTGTGCATTAATGTTTCAAATGATGACTCATGTTGCTTGGCTGCATCATTGACCTCACAGACACACTCATCCACCAGCAAGACACAGCTACTCCCCTGAGAGCAGGAGCCCACACACTATTAGCCTTGTCACCTTGTAGGCACAGGTTCGCACGCACACACACACTAAGGTATTGACAAAGCGGGATGTGTACACACAAATGTTTAAATGTAGAGACATTCTCCGCATCCACCCAGTATCTCTTTGTGACTCTTTCACTTAGATTGGATTCAGAAGCTAAATGGTTGATTGCATAAGAGGAGGAGAAATTCTACGTAGCAGAGAGGAGGAGGATGAGGAGAGGGAGGAGGAGGAAGAAAGGGGAGAAGAAGAGGGGAGAATCCCAGGCAGGATTTAGGCTAGTAGGAGGCAGCCAAGTGTGTATTTTAGCTTGTGTGTGCACATGGGTCTGCATCTGTCCCGCACGTCCGTTTCCTTGTGTGTCGGTGTCTGTTTCTCTGCTTGCATAAGAGCTGCTTTCATTCAACCCAGCCTGATCACGACTCATTCTTCTTGTGTGAGTCATCACCCTTCAGTAAACTCGGTTTGCAGTCAGTTCTGACGGTTTCGTGCATGTGTGTGTTTCGCAGAGAGTAAAATCAAGCACAGCAGCTAAAAATGAATCCCCCTGTGGTCTCACATCGCCTAACTGACCCTTCTTTATCCCTGTGAAGTTGTTCTGATGTTTTGTGACTGTGAAAGTATAAAAGATCAAAAAGTTAGCAGCTTGAGCTACCGGTGACAAAGAATTCATGTCCTTTAGCAAGACAAAAAAAAAAAAAAAGCTGTGCAATCTGTGAAAGCTAACAGAGAATTTCACGAGCAGGATCAATAACTCCTCTGCTTGTAAAAGATGTGGTTGTTCATTGGCTCTGTGTTACACGTTGGCAGGTCCAAAGAGGGCCGAGCGATAACTGTTTCAACTTCCCAGATATCATGTAATGTGACGTCAGTAAGCTGCACACAGCACACTCGTGTTTACCAACCAGGCTGGTCTGTGGTTTGTTTGTTTTTTTTTCCTTTTAATATTAAAGGGAGGAGAGATGAAAAAGATCTGAAGTCAGTCAGTACAGTTTTCTCTGGACTGATTACGTACTTCTGTTTGGGAAGCAGTTTGGATTTCACCCTTGAGTTTCCATTCATTACTCCCTTTGGGTAGAAAAGTGAACAGTGGAAGAAAAATACTAAGTTAGAACTTTATTTGGGAAAATAGGGCAAATTTCTTCTCTTAATCTATGGTCTCCATTAGTGGATGATTATTCTGTTTCAGCTTAAAAGCCGAGCAATAAACTGAATTCATCAAATTACTGACAAATACTGCAGTTTTCATAAATGTCTACAACAATCACAACCAGAAGTTCAAACAACCAGTGAGTCAGTATTTCAGTATCTTAAAGGTGCAGTGTGTATAATTTAGTGGCATCTAGCAGAACAGACTTGGCAGAAATGGAATAAAATATTCATAAGTATGTTTTAATTAGTGTATAATCACCTGAAAATAAGAATCATTGTGTTTTTGTTAGCTTAGAATGAGCCCTTTATATCTACATAGGGAGCGGGGCCTCTTCCACGGAGCCCGCCATGTTGCACCGCCATGTTTATACAATAGCCCAGAACAGACAAAACAAACACTGGCTTCTATAGAGGGACTTTCACGTTTTTCACGGCCACCGTAGGTTCTCCTACACACTTGAAAAGGAGGGGTGAGGGCGAGGGGTTGCAATCTGCAACTTCACCGCTAGATGCCACTAAGTCCTACACACTGGTCCTTTAAACTGATACTGTAATTAAAGAAAACATAATATTAAAACCAAGCTGACACAACATCTTGAGCTAAATCTGATCATTTACATTGCCTGACCAAAGGTATGTGGACACCTGAACAAAGTATGTTGATGCACATTAACAACGGTGACCATTAATATGCTGCTTTAACGACCTACACTCTTCTTGGAAGGCTTCCAGAGATTTCTAAATATTTTGGAACCTGGCTGCAGGAATTGGCTCCTATTCAGCCACAAAAGCGTTCCAGTTTATGCCAAAGGTGTTGGGTGGGGTTGAGGTCAAGGCTCTGTGCAGGCCAGTCAAGCTCTTCTACACCAAACTGAGAAAACCATTTCCCAAACTGCCATAAAGTTGGAAGTGTGTTATTGTCTAAGGCGCGGTTTAGACGGACAAAAGCACTGTGTGGAAAATCCCAGCCCTCCTATTTGACTAAAATCACTTTTGCCACAAAGCAATGCAACGTTATCCGGCTGCTGCGTTGGCCAATCAAATACATGCAAGCACACATTCCAGGTAGATTTCCTTGTTACATGGAAATTTCTTCTGTTTATCTCGAGATCGTCACAACAAAAGAGAAAATGAATCTTTCCTCATAATGCATTTAACTGCTGTGCAGTGTTTTGGTGTCTGAGCCTTCAAACTCATGGATCTGTTATTCAAAGGGGACTTCCTAAATCATATTTAATCATCTCACTGGTACACACCCCTGATGATGCAGATCTTTGCATTTTTTTTGCCCACTAAGAATCCCCTTAATTGGAACCAAAGGCTCTGGTGTGAACCATCAAAACAGCCCCAGACAAAAGTATGCAGACACTTTATTGCCTAGTTCTATTTTTACGTTCCTTCGTGATTGAGAACCAAGACGCATGAAAACCTGTCAACTAATATACACTCACATGGCATGTTTCAATTTTAAATATGCATCTTTGTCAAGTGGGACTCATTTAAATCAGTAATCAATCACAATTTTCTGTTAAAAGTCTGCTGCAGTCTAGCCCTGGCTTCTCCGCTACATAACCTGTACATTACTCAAAAAGCAAAACAAAAGAAAAACCACTTCAGGTCAGTGCTGAGGCCATGGTGTTTGGTTACTACGGAAACCGACAATTTGTGGAAGGAGGGAGATGGCGAAACAGGGTAAGAGGGGGAGGAAAAAGGCAGAAGACGGGTGAAAGCTGGATGCTGGTAGCTCTATGTATAGCTATGTTTCACTGTTGAGGTTGAGAGAGGCAGGGAGTGGCCAGGATCTAAACGTATCAATAATACATGAGGTTGTTCTCCGATATGCTAACATGAATTATTTGACAAGCTGAGCCGACCTGCTTCTCCATCTCACCTACTCTCCCCCCCTCCTCTATCTCTGTACATCTTCTCATTCTCTCCTCTCACTTCTCTCTATTCTTACACCTTTTCTCAAAATCTGAATCTCCCTTTCAGAGCCGCGTGTTTTTCTTGGAACTGTCTGCGCTGAATAATCCAGGGCTCAGCGGGTTTCTGAGACTCCCTCTCTGTCTCTCTGCGCCGAGTGTTTCTGCCCCTTTTATAGATTTTCTCCTTTTTAACTATATCCATGCGTTTTGTGTGGGTTCTCTCTGCCTCTCTACCCTTTGTATTTGAGGCTGAGGGAGAAACCCAGGCTCTCGTCAGATGGACCTTTTGATGAGGAAGAGAGTAGTCTGCACACAAGAGGAGGAAAGGACAGATGGCTTATGAAGTTTATGTGCTCCCCTTCTCTTGCCGACTCTAAGTCTTTTCCTCTTTTTATCTGTGACCATCTTCTCTAGATTCCTCTGTCTCTTTATCTGTGACCATCTTCTTGACGCTCCTCTGTCTTAACCTGGGTTCATTTTGACACAGGCAGAATGCTAAAGTCGACACACAAACACTCACAATTCAGTCTCAGAAGTGTAATTTCTTTACCCTAAAACTTCAGACAGCATCTCATCTGACTTCTTACTCTGTCATATTGTCACGTGCACTCACACTTTGGATCATAAATATTAAATTTACAGACCAAGAAAAGCAACAAATTCTCTAATTTAAGTGCCTGAAATCAGTGAATATTTGGCATTTTTGCTTGAAAAACTTACTCTCACCTTAAACCTGCATTAACTGATATTTTGGGCCACTCAGGGACAGTGGAAACAAGCTGTAAACACAGCACTGACATATTAATGCATAGAAAGTTTAGTGCTGCAGCGATTAGTCAATTAATTGATAAGTCGATCAACAGAAACTTAATTGGCAACTATTTTAATAACTGTAGTCGTTTTAGTCATTTTTTGTCAAAACATTTGCTGGATTTAACACTTTTCTTTGCCAAACATGAAAGTAAACTAAATATCTTTGGGTTTTGGCCTGTTGTTCGGACAAAATAAGACCTTTTAAAGACATGACCTTTGACCCTGGGAAATAATAATGGGCATTTTCACTATTTTCTGATATTTTATAGACATAGCTATTATTTGATTAATAAATAATCGGCAGATTGATCAATAATGACAATAATCATTAGCTGCAGCCCTAATACAGTTGATGGCAAATATAAGGGCAAACAGTTGTTTATTTACACACTCAGTAGGTTTGGAGCAACATTAATTTGGAGTCTGTTTTGTGTCCAATATTCACTCCTATTAGCTCTGTTTGTGGTTTCCACTAACTCCTGAAGGAAATACCTGCTCTTTAGTTGCTAACTGCTATGCGTAGCGTTCAGCAGGTTTATCAGAGCTTTTTCACAGATATAGTTGCCTGCTGCTGCTGCTGGAAACAGCACTGATGAGTGTTCAGAGCGAAACAAACCAGTAAAGTTGAAAGATGCTGAAACTGAGCTGAGGGGAACAACAGAGTCGGGTGATAATTCAATGTGGGTTTGTCACTACCAGCCTTTCACATACACGTAGTCATTTGATCCATTGCTAATATAAAACATTGATCAGAGCAGATTTAACCATAGCTGCTGCATGCTGAACCCTACCCTTATCTTAACTCTTACTTCAGTCAGAATTTTAACTTCAACCCTAAAACCTTAAAATCAGTGGTTAACCTTTTGGGACTTAATGTTTGTCCTCAGATGGGAGCTGAATCCTTACATGTGACAGTGTGAACAGAGTTTTGTCCCCAGAGTGTGAGCACGCTCACAAAAAAAAAAAAGGACAAGAACAAAATCTGATTCTTTATGCCTTTTTAAACAGTCCCAGAGCCCTTGGAAATGTGTCAGTGCAGCTGAATCCAACACACATGCCCGCAAGCATATTTGTGCTCACAAACACATACACACAGATTCTTAGATGCGCCAACCAGCCAGTGAGAGCTGGTTTCCTGCCAAATCAGGAATTGGCAAACTGGCAAATCTTAGATCATTTTAAGTCAGTTGGACAGAGACGGTCTTAACGTTAAGATGCTTTTGGGAAGCCTCAGGCCTCAGTTCCCTGAAGCATGGGCGATGGCCGAGACTTATTCCTCCGCACTCTGTTATTCAATGATGCGAGGAAGTCAAGAAAGCAGAGATGTTCAAGAGGGACGAAATACAAGCTCAGGTCTAGTCTTTACAGACTGAGCCCAGGGTAAGTCCCAAATCCTTTGAGTCTAGTGTTCAAGTCAGGTCTGTTGTCTCCATACGAATTTTACTGCAGATGGATTTTATCCTGTTGTGTAGTTACTGAGAACATAAAGGAACCACAAGTATGATTACTGGAATCACAGTAGTATAAGTAAGTGAAAAACATGTCAAACATGAAATAATAAAATCTGATTAACTAGTAAGGAGAATTGTCTTAATAGATAAACAGACAAAAAAACTATTTGCACTAAAACTGCAAATAAAATTCAGTAAGTGAATAGCAGCATTGCATATTTTGACAAATAATGCAAACTATAACCTTTCTTCAACTTGACAAACACCATCTGTCAAAAGAAGACACGCCATTAGGGCGCCTGAATAAAATCAAACATATGCTGAGGCATTGTTGACCTGAACAAGGCTAACAAACAGCCAACACATCTGACATTACCGCATGAACAATTTCACTTTTCAGTTATATAACGGCATTAGCTCAAGGCTGAGTGAACACTGTCTGACGCCTGTCGAGATGCATTTTCAGGTGTTTGAAGTTGAATGTAGTTGGAGTCTTCTTTTTCCACATTATGTACATGCACATAGCTTCTCTACTTGGCCCAAGGTCTGTGAAATTCACGAATCCAAAGGCTGTAGCTTATAGTACAGATCCCACAAACTTAGAAAATGTATTTAGTAGAAATATAACATCTGAAGTTGCCAACCCAAATTTGAGTACCCATCTCTGCTAGTTTGTTGGAAATATGGATGAGCTACCAACACCTGCTCGGGGACCAAAGTTAACCCAAAGCTCTGACTATATACTGAGTCTGCAGCTCCAGCCAGAAAAAAGTTCTCCTCATCATTAATATCTTAACATTGAGGTGCACTGAAACTCAAAAGCAGAGAAGCTGCTTACTGGCCAACCGTAAAATACAGAGGTTATACTGGGCAACTCCCAGGTGTGAGAGTACGAAGATGTGTAAATGTGAGACAAGGTGGAGCTGGAGAAAGAGCAGGCACGCTCAGCAAAAAGCTTCTCCGGAAAATGGCAAGTAAAAAGCTTCCAGCACCTGCTCAATGACATCAGATCCCTCAAAACGAACAAGCAGCTAGTGTTTAAGAGTTGGAAGGGAAAGGACGGAGGGGTTTCTGTTACGTTACACAGCATTGGAAAAATGTTAGAATATAAACAGGTATGTCAAGAAGTCTGTGAAAGTAGCGATGACATGATTCATCACTTCCTGGAGACAAAGTTTTAGTTTTATATTTAATCTCATTAACATTTTCAAGGGGTTATTACATAAGAAGTCATTATATTATGCTGCCAATCTTCTGCTTCCTCCCAAAGGTTAATTAATTTTTTTTTGACCACTTCCTCTTGCCATTTGTCCTCCCTTACCGGTTATGTGTGAGCTACTCAAAAGGAGTCCTAATAAATGAGTGGAAAAGAAACAGCAGGAGAAAAGTTAATTTTTTTTAAACATACGAGAAGCAGCCTGAGGTGATGCAAGCCGTAGAGGTTAAACCATCTAAAGCAGCGGGGGTAGCAGCGGGTTAAAGCCTCCTCCCCGCTGAAGTGCGCCCAATCAACAAACTGAATCCCCAGCAGCTCCGAGGTTCGTGTTCTGCAGCCGACCTCTGACCTCGCCGCAGGAAGGCAGACGGAGACAACCCACA
Organism: Scomberomorus guttatus; assembly: GCA_038419695.1. Taxonomy (NCBI): domain Eukaryota; kingdom Metazoa; phylum Chordata; class Actinopteri; order Scombriformes; family Scombridae; genus Scomberomorus; species Scomberomorus guttatus. Next base: position 18,249,290 of record CM076467.1, read on the forward strand.
GGAAAAGAGAATAGACTTAACTTAAAGAGATAAAGACTTAACTTCATGTCAGTGATGAACCGTATCATTCTCTCTTATTTATTAGCTGTTGGCTAATTAGCGCAAACTATTACATTTGTCAGTGTGCATGTGTGTGTTTCAGTAGAGCAACTGTATCTCTTCAGTTATCTAAATAATCTTTAAAATAAGGGAAGGTGACCTTTTTGTCCGCTACTTTGGTCCAGACTGAAAACACACAATAACTACTGGACAGATTGCTGTGAAATTTTGTACAGACGAGAATTCAGCTGATGTTTGTGATCCCCTGACTTTTCCTCTGCCGCCGCCATGAGGTTGGCATTTGTGGTTTTGAGTGAAATGTCTCGACAACTATTGATGGATTGCCATGAAATTTGGTACAGACATTCATGTTCCCACAGGGTGAATTGCAATGACTCTGGTGATCCCTTCATTTTCTATCTAGCAGCATCATCATCATGTCAAAATTTTAATTCGTCCAGTAGTTTGGTTTACGACCAAACTATGACCAACCCTGCAAAACTAATGACATTCCCATTAGCCTCAGCTACTTTATGTGCAATAAAGTTAAATTAAGTGCAGAAGTGTCTGAATTTAACAAATAGTCAAATTCTCATTGGTGGTAAGCAAATTATTTAGACTTCAATAGGCGACTTTGTGAATTTCCCTTTTAGTTGGAACTATTTTAGTCAGACTTTGGGTGGCCTTATGCTTTTTGTAATGATCTCTCTTTTCATCCAGACAGTCTGACGGGATTTCCCCTGTCTGAAGTCTTTGTCACGCACATGCATACGTATAAAAAGCCAGTCATAAACTTGGTTAACTTTATACATGGTCAAGAAATGTAGCTGGGGAAATGACGTTTAAGAAATCAGCTTGATTAAGCCGACTGTAAACCAGTCACCTAAGTGCATGTAAGCACACTGAAACTTGTTGGTTGCCTCGGCTGCTGACGACCTCCATTGGAGTAATTTGGGGTGTTTTGGTTGTTGTGGGAAAGGAAATTGTTCATCATTCACATATATTGTCAGTATCATTCCAGTATTCAAACTGGCAACTTCACAATCAGAAATATCTCAAAATACAAAAAAAAACACAGAGAGTAGTGCTGCTGGAAACTTTTTCTTTTACATTTTTAAAGGTTGCAAACTCTGAAAGTCTGACAGCTAATAAACAAAACCATTAAATTGTCATGTAGTGTTAAGGTTTATTTGTCTTTGAATGCACAGCTGTTTCAAATTTTATTTTGGATCTCAAACCTTCCTTTCAAAGAGCATTAACTTTTTGTTTATTTGTCTGTCTTATCGCAGCGTTTCATCCAGTACCTGGCCTCCAGAAACACTCTGTTTAACCTGAACAACTTCCTGGATAAGGGAGCTCTGCAAGGTAAAGCACACCAACACTTGTTCACTTTCTCTCTGCAAACTTCCTGTGAACATAATTCACAGCATTTTGTTTTTAATGAACCAGATCGGCAGGATTTGCCTCGTAGGACCAAACACAGAATGCTTTAGACAATCAAGGGAAAGTATTTAAAAGTTGAAATTGGTACTTCAGTGATTACTTGATTTAAATTATACTATGTGGTACTATTACAAACAAATAGTATACAAGACAAATGGTATGAATCATTTGCAGCTGAGTCAAACCACACACTCTGTATATTTCCTTCCTTTCCCAGGTTATGACATGTCAACCTTCATCAGACGATACAGCCGTTACCTGAACGAAAAGGCCATGTCCTACAGACTTGTGGCTGTGGATTTCACCAAGATGAAGAGGGGGTAGGGGAGGTTACACACACAAAATGACAACCGCACTCATCATTTCACACTCATCTTGTCACACACCAGGATACAGTGTTTAGCTTTTGGCACTAGAGTGAGAGAACAGCAATAGGAAGAAACAGACAGTTTGGTTGTTTCCTCTTCAAAATCTCTTCATTTTGACGTCAACACACGGTATCTATTTACAGTAGAGTATTGTGTGAAGATGATTGAGATAACACAGGAAATATTTTATGTCATGTAGATGTAGTTGATGTAGTTTCCTGTGTAGCAGGGTGCCAGTGCAATATTGCAGAAAACAGCAACAAATGTTTTAGTCAGCTGGGTTAAACAAAAAAATGACCTAAGAATGAACTTTGTGTCATATAATTAGTTAAATTTATAATTCGTTCTTTAAGGGAATACTTTGATATTTTGAGGAATACACTTATTAGCTCGCTAGCCAAGAATAAGATGAGAAGATCACTCTGACTCTCATATCTGTACATGAAATATGAAGCTACAGCCAGCAGCCCATTAGCTTAAAGTGGTGGTTTTCCAGGGGGGGATTATGTGCTGCTACTTGGCTGGGCGCTGTGACTTCTCGAAGTCTTTTCGTCACCGTAAGGTTGCCGGGCAACCAGCTGTTACTCCAGGAAATCACTCAAAACCCCTTCCCTGTAAAACCACAAAATGTCATTTTTATATTTCTGCATGGATTTAACAAATAAAACAAAAAAAAAAATAACCTGCTACTTTGTGAGATTTAGAGGTGCTACTAGGTGGATTTTTTAAAAACGTTTTGTCAGAGCCAGACGAGCTGTTTCCCCCTGCTTCCAGTCTTTATGCTAATCGAAGCTAATCAGCTGCTGGCTGTAGTTTAAGATTTAACGGACAGATATAAGAGTGGGAGCAATCTTTTCATCTAACTCTTGGCAAGAAAGCGAATAAGTGTCTTTCCCAAAATGTCAAAGTACTCCTTTCATCAACTAATCAACGTCAGCTAATGACAATACTGCCAAGTTGGAGACTTCTGTGTGAACGGGACAGTGGGTGCATCTTGTCTTGAAGCTGTGTTGTGAACATCATTTCAGTTTCAGAAAATCCAACTGTTGTGGAACGACACTGAATCCTTGGTCACACTGATTCTGCCAAGCAGGCTCTCATTGTTTATCTGAAAAATATGTTTCAGTTGCCATTTATTGCAAACCTTTTACTTCAAGAAGCTGTAAAGACTTTGCATTACTGAGGAAACTTTACTATGCAAAACATTACTTTTGTTTTCTTATTTCCTGTAGTTTCTCATCACTTACTCATTCCTTTTCATGTATTTCCTAATTTGCATCAACTATGCTTCAGAATTTCCCTCAAAAAGTTGCCCGCTACATTTCTCTGTGTGTTTGTTTCTTGTTTTGTCTGTGTACAGGATCGACGGTGTGATGCGTACCATGAGCACAGAGAAGCTGATAAAGACGCTGCCCATCATTCAGAACCAGCTGGATGCTTTGCTGGATTTCCAGGTACTATGTTTGTGTGTTATTATGTTTTGTATAAGTGTGTGTGTGGTTTTTTTATGTATGCTTGTCAAAGTTGTGGTGATTTGCAAAGTAGAGATTCTATTCTCTAACATGTCTTTATTGATGGAGTATAAGAAGCATATTATGGTGACAGATTTCAAGCATCTGTGTGTGTGTGTGTGTGTGTTTGTGCACTTAAATGAAATTGCTTTGTATGTGGTGATGTGTTTGCTTCATGCCAAAGTGGAGTGGTGCTGGCTTTTGGAAAAAGATGTTTGCGGATATTTGAAAGAAACATTTCCTTTTTTGTGAAAAGCTTTTGAAAGAAGTGATAAAGATGTCTCATTTACTTTTCCGCTCTCTCTTTTTTTTCCTTCTTTCTTCTCTGCAGGCTAACCCTAATGAGCTGACCAACGGAGTGATCAACTCAGCCTTCATGCTGCTCTTCAAAGACTCCATAAGGCTGTTTGCGGCTTACAATGAAGGGGTCATCAACTTACTGGGTAACACGCACACACACACACACACACACACACACACGCACGTATGATCACACACAGGATAAACGCAACCTACAGCAAGTTTGTACACAGCCAACTGATGCTCGCTCTCCTGGATGTGTCAGAAATGATGAGGGGAAAGTAAAGCTACAGTTTGTTTTGCGTGTACACACACACACTCGCTCATGTCTGGCAAATATGTAAACACAAAATCAACAGCAACACACACACACACCTGTGCACACAGTCTGGTTGTCACGGCAGCAGAGAAGGTTTTGACAAGCTGTCATGTAGCTGCAAAGTCATGCACTGATTGTTCCCGCCTCTTTTCTTCCTTTCCTCACTTCCCTTAACGCTACCTCTTCTTCTTCTCCTTCATCTCGCTCACTCCGGCCTTTTCACCCTTCTCTGCTTTCATCATTGCTTTCTGTTTTTTTTTTTTTTTTTTTTTCTGTCTACTTCCTCTTCCACCCTCTCCCCCGTCTCTACAGAGAAATACTTTGACATGAAGAAGAACCAGTGTAAAGATGCTCTGGACATCTACAAGAAATTTCTTTACAGGATGACGAAGCTGTCAGAGTTCCTCAAAGTGGCCGAGGTATATTCACACACACACACTCACAGATGTATATAAATGTGCACACACACATTACAGATAGGATTTCTTAAGGATTTTTTGTTAAGTTCTACCCCCAGATTTTTTTTGGAAGTGCAACTCCTGCTCAAATTACCCTTTTCCTTTTTCTTTCCTGTCTTTCTTGTCACATTGCCCACAACTGACACATACTGAATGTACACACACACACACACACACACACGCACACAAATATGTATATACACCCAAAAATAACCCTAAGATGGAGGATGTGGTTAGGCGCTCCGTTAGCTCCCTCTCCCTCTGCTCCCCACACTCCTCCATCTAATCCTCTCTACTCCCTCTCTCTTCCCTCTCCTCCTGACAAAGATGGATACTCGTGAGGCTCTCTTTCGCCCAGTGCCCACAGATCATCCCTCTTTCTTTCTTTCTTTCCTCCCGTCCCCTCTTCCTTCCCCTTCCCTCCTTTGTTTCAGCAAACTTGAAACAAGTGAGAATCAGCTACTGTAACGTCAGCACAAGAACGACACGGGTGGCTCACACTCTCTCTCCATTAATGTACATTCAAATTAATTGTCCAAATCAAATTCCTTTGTCTCGTTATAATTAGGTTTTGAGGAGCTCCCTGGACAATTAAGTGTGTTTTTTACAGACACAATTTAAAACAATGGAACTCAGTCTTTTAAAAAAAACAGTAAACTAATGAGTTACTCCATGTCTCAAATGTGTCAAGGCCTTTTTAAAGCTTTACTCTGATGTGGAAATATGTTTTCTAAACATATACCATCCATTTAAGGTATTACGTGGATAAGCCTCTTTAATACAGCACTTTAGGGGACATGAAGACTTCAAAAATCAACCTTAAAAGCACTCAAAGCATGTGTTGATATCCTCACTGTAACAAGACATGCGCAGTACATTTTAAATCCTTAATTTGAGTTTCTCAGTCGATTTTGTGGTCTTCTCACAAAGGTGCAGGGAAAGCACATTCACAGCCTGCTAGCACCATGAAAAGTGACATGAATATGAACATGAAATACAGTATCTGTATTGATAAATTAGACTCAGATGTTTTTGGCCATTGTAGTCGTTTTCAAAAAAAAAAGTGAATATACAACTGAAGCCTTCAGAGTTTGGTGTCTACCTCCCTTCAAAGCAGTCTGGCTGTCCAACAATCTAATAAGATCTTGAAAAAATATTGTTTATAATGTTTCAGACTATGTCTACATTAAGCCGGCTAGATTTTAAAATGCACCTTTCATGCAAAAATGACTTTCATCCACGCCACATGTTTCAGCTCGTTTCTGCAAATTCCTCCATCCGCATTAAAATGCCTAAACAGGTATTCTCCTCCTACTGGGCATGTGCAGAGGACAGACGTCACAGAAGAAGAAACTATTTCCGTTTCCACTGCAGCTTCCTGACATTTTGTTTATTGCAAGCAGATTACAACAATTTCAGCGAGAGAAAGGTGGTAGATAGCTACATTTAACTCTAAACAAGCTATCCAGGTAGATAATAAAGAGAACAACACTCGCATGCAGCCGTACGTCATTGCTGTTATTGTCGTTGTGTTTCTTCGTCTTCCTGTGAAATGCCAATGAAAAACAATTAAATGTCGCACTACTGCCACCGATGGCGTTTCTACAAAGCTCCATTTTCCCCGCACATCCCCACACCAGCAAGCTGGTGTTTTCAGATTTACAGACTCTGGAGGCTGTTTTGGAAAAGCTCCGTTTTCAGGGGAGAAAAACACCCTTTTAGTCTGGACAGAGGGTCAAACTGGAGAGAAAAAGATGCATTTAGGAATTTTAGCCGGCTTAGCGTGGACATGGTCTAAGTTAATCACAAGTGTCTAGAGATTACAAATAGTCAGTTTGTTTTAATCTAGGTGCCCTTGGTGTTAAATGGTTAATTACTTAACAAGAAATGGTGACAATAGTGTACCTCATTTTAATTTTTTACATCTCCATTAAAGGCAGACTGTTGATATGATAGAAAAGCTTTAGATATTAAGATGTTGAGTGTATTTATTGGTGGTTTTTATCAGAAAGTTGCACAGATGGATAAAAAAAGCAGCTATGGTGAGAATTTCATTCAGTGTTTTCTGCTCATGTCCTTCATTTTATATTTCCTCTGTGGCTGACGTTTAATTATTGAAATCAGCAGCTCAGACCTGGATTCACCTGGTCTGTCAATTTCAGGGGGAAAAAAAAGGTGCAAAATAAATCTAAAAAGCGGAGAGCAAGATGTCTAGAATGACATTGTTAAAGTCATTTGAATGCAACTTTTATCAACTATTATTACTATTTTCTATGAATAAAACTGATAAAAAGTGTATTTCACAGGACTGTTAAACAATCGAGGAGTTAATGTTCTATATCTGTGTCCGAAGAAGTCGACATGTTCACACAAATGTTGTCCAAGTCCTTTTCGGAGGTGATTTTGGCGTAGCTGTCCTTTTTTTATAAATGTGTTCAGTGTCACATCATCATTCACTCGTCGCCATGCCAGCTCTCCCTCATTGGTCAGGCATATTTATCACTGTTCAGTCATCATGGTCATTCACTGTGAGGATTGGTTGATTCATCAGCCAACCGAGATGTCGAAAACTTTTTCTTGTTTATTTCTGTTGTCGTTTATGTTGACACTGCCACTGCATGAAGTAATGACTCCCCTGTTTTTTTTTTCTTTTCTCATCTTTCTTTTTTTCAAATGGCCCCTTTCCCTTCTCTTTATTTTTTTTCTTCTCCATTTTTATCCCACCTACCTTTCTCCCCTTTTTTTGTTTTGTTGTTTTTGTTTGTTTTTGACGACAGCAAGTTGGAATAGATCAGGGTGACATCCCAGACCTCTCACAGGTCAGTGTACATCTCACCTCTCACTTCCACTTTCTCTGATTCTCCTCGTTTCTTGCTTTCCCCCTCACCTTCTCCAACACTACATGTTGTTTCACTGTGCTTTCATTCATCGACTCACACCTTATTTCACCCCTACATATAACTGTGCTCCCCTCCCCCACCCCCTACCCCCCCCCCCACTTAACAATTGTTCGCTCATTCTCTCTTCTTCACTCTCCACCCGCTCGTTTTTATTTCAAACAACCATCTCGTTTAACCTGATCTTACTGTTCGAGTCTAGGCAGCTCCCCTCTGGTTTGATTGATTTTACTTTCCTGCTTTCTCTTTCACTTCTAAATGCTCATTATAGATCCAACAACAGGCTGAGGTGTGTTAAGCCGGCCTGCTTAAACACTGCGCCATCAGCAGGCCTGATGGAGCTTTCGTCACGTGGATTCGAAACCCTGAGCGACCGCGAACGAGTGAACGAGCTTAGACCTTGGAACTACAAAAATAATAATAGCTGCAACAACAAAGAGCTTAAAAAACAAGACAGCATTGCTACAAGGGAAACAACTACATGTTTATTCTAACTGTCAAGGATAAAGTTGCCTTTTTACCTAATTGTGAATAGAATGAATGGTTTGAATTATGGTTTTCATCCTCCCAGTGGTTTATGAGAGAGACTCTAGTTTTCCTCTGGCACACATGAAATTAATTTCATTTTGCATTTCAATCTGGTCATTTAAAATTCATCTTAAAACTATCATTAAAAAAACTGTCATTTGTAGATTTGCTTGTTTTATCTTCTTTGTAATCATAGTTGAAAAATAGAAGCCAGAGCTGCAAGGAACAATTATTTTCGTGATCAATTAATCTGCTGATTATTGACTCGATTAGTCTTTTGATCTGTGAAATGTCAGAAATAGTGAAAATTGTCCATTGCAGTTTCTTAATGCTCTGTGTGATGTCTTCAAATGTCTTGTCAAAAAACAATGATATATTTACCATGACAGAAAATACAGAAAAAAGCAGCAAATTCTTACAACTGAGAAGCAGGAAGAAGAGAAAATGACATTTTTTCCTCAAAAAAGGACTTAAATTATTAATATATTATTATATTGCTGTTACATTTTCTGTCAAATATCTTATTGATTAAACCACTAATTGTTTCAGCTCTGATTGGCCATTTATGTGATTTACCAAACAAAACTGTCAAACATTATCAGATTTGAGGTTTGATGCTTTTTTTCCATTTTCTATCATTGTAAATAAGAAAATGAAACAAATATTTGGGGGTTTTTGACAACTGATCAGACAAAACAAGCAGTTTTAACAGTAGCAGGAAGTTACGATTGGTATGCCTTCACTATTTTTTGACATTTCATTCATCAAAATAATAACTGGACATGCATCAATTTGATCTATTACACGGATCAGGTATCGCCCATGATGTGACTGATTCACATTTAATACAGTTTCTAGTCAGTGATGTCATAAAATTGACTGTCACAGTAGTGCCCAAAGGAGAGCAAAGGTTGGTGGCAAGTATCAGCAGACTTCTGAGTTCAGGTGTCTGAATCGGGAGATAAAAATCTGAGTGGGTGCATCCCTAATAAGAACTGACAGATTTATTGATGTAATCATTTGTTGAGGCTCCCATTAGGTTTACATTTGACTAAACCACAGGTACTTTGCCACATACCAGTACTGAAAAGTTGGCAACCTCTGTTGCTTTTCTGCCTCAAGAAATCTTATTAAAAATCACTCACACACACACACAAACACTGTAAACTGTAATGTTTAACGGCCTCAGTAGAACACGACCTTGGCCATGCTTTACTAAAAATCATTACACAGTGTAAAGCGGGAAGTTAACAGCATGTGGATTGACTATGTGGGTGTTGAAGTCAGAGCAAAGCTGCACAGTTTACTGTAGTCGTTAAATAGACATTTTTTTTTGTCTTCTCCCTCCTGTGTCGCAGAAAACAAAAGGATCATACATTGTAGGTGGTGGGTTGCATACTGTATTGCTTACCTCCTCCAACCTGCTTAACCCTCTGCATGAATATCATACTTTCTCACAGTATGTGCGTGTGTAACCACACACACTTACACCCCGTACACTCAATAGCATGCTTTTTTTTTTTTTTTTTTTTTTGTTTTTCAGTGTGGAGTGTCGGGATGTTGACTCGGTACAATATGTGTGTGTCGGCCTCAGGTGGCTTGCTTGTAGCTCTCACACACGCTTAGACTCACACCAAACCGTGCACACAGAGCTCTGGCACGACAAGCAAAAGGCCATGAAACCTCATGAATAGAAAATGAGGCTTCACCCCTCTGCTCGCCTCCATCTTCATCTGCATGAAAGAATCCCGGCACCGGGTTTCGACTCACTCATTTAAATTCCATCCCCTCCTTAGATGTTGTTTATTTCATATTTGTCATGCACAACATCATTGCTTCAACATGCATGGCGGAGGTACTTTAATATCAAATGACCCGAGCGTTACCGTGTAATCATTACAAAAAAAAAGGAACATGAGAGCGGAGAAAGGGGGGATTTTCTCGTTGTTTTTCCTTGGCTCCACATCTCCGTGCCTTCCAAAGTTAGTGCTATTACTAAATGCCTTTAGATAAAAGCAAAGCAGGCTCACAACTTGTCAAGAGGTGAGGAGAAACAGACACCCCACTGTGTGTGTGTGTGTGTGTTTGTGTGTGTTAGAGCTAATATTGACTGGGCATTCACAAGGTCTTCTTTTCACCTATTCAAAACCTACTGACAGTTAAAGATGGTCTCTTTCTCGCCTGCGAGTCACTGTTTCTTTAACAACCAGGCAACAGTTTTGGCAAGAACCCACCGTCTAGCCAGCCGCAAAGGACTCAGAAGCCAAAGCACTCCCAAATGTGCGTGTGTGTGTGTGTGTGTTTGCGTGCATGTCTGCAAACCTACCGACAAGCACACTTCACATTCTTGTGGATGGAGAGACAGACATGACGTTGTCATATTTTCACAGTGGAAGAATTTCCTCTCCTCCGCCAGCTAAAATCAGCTCAAACGAGAGCTCGAACTATTTCTTTTTCTCTGTGTTGAAGTTGTAGATCTGCGTAAAACGAACCACTGATTGTACAGTTAAAATAATGCAGCTGTCTCGCTCGCTTTTTACCCTCTTGTTTCCAGCGTTTTTTGAGCAAGAAGTGGCGCGACCTCTCCTCCGCTCTCCCACCTTTTTCCTCGTTCTTTGTTTTCCAACCTCCTCCTTTGTTCTCTCTCTTCTTTGAGTCTCCTGCTAACAGTGTGAGTGTTTGCTGCATGTTGCCATGGCTATTCTTGGAGCCTGATGCACTCTGTTACCTTCCTGTGAGACCAACTAACTCTGGGTGCTGTGTTTGTGAGCGTGTGTATGTGTGCGAGTGTGTGTAACTACATATGTAGGCGGGGTTTTTTTTGGGTTTTTTTGTGCATATGAGTGAGACAGAAGGAGAGAATGATTTTCTTTAGTTTAGTTGATTTCTTTCTTCTCTTTTTCCCTTCTCTTACTATCCGTGTTTCGTCAGGCCCCCAGCAGCCTCCTGGAGGCTTTGGAGCAGCACCTGGCCTCTCTGGAGGGCAAGAAGACCAAGGAATTGAATGCAGACACCAGGTAGACATCTTACTTGCCCGCCAGTTACATCATCTCGAAACATATCGCACCCGAAGCACAATTAAAAACCTTTACAGAAACACCCAGAAAGCATATTTCAAAGTGGAACAGAATCCCTCAAAATGTGTCTAGACCTGTGAGGAAGAAATAAGAAACATCTATATTTCCTCCATCCCTGTCTCCTGTGTTGCAGAGCATCCACCCTGTCCAGCGCCGTCTCGTCTCTCTCCTCCACCGGCATGTCCTTCAGCCGCATGGACGAGAAGGAGAAGCAGCAGGCCCTGGAGGAGGAACAGGCCAGACTGCAGGCTCTTAAGGTAACCGATTTGATACTTATACCAAATCACCCCTGAATCAGGGGGTCAGAGTCAGCGCTGTAACAGCAGAAAGGCCAGCAGCAGCAGCAGGTCTAATAGTTACTGCTGTCACCCTTTTCCTCCCCTCTTGCTCTGATTCAAGCAGCTCTCAGCAGCTAAAAAAAAAAAGTTCTACATGTAGCTGGATTTGTGGATTTGTAAAGGCGTAGAGTCATAGATCAGTTCTAGTGCTACCACATTGTTAATCCATGTCTGACTTGGCATCTGTGTTTAACTGTATATCCATGCTAATACTCTTGGTTTATGTTTATTGCACTGTGTGAAACTACTCAAGGGGATTCTGATGTTAATACTGAAATGTTTCATAGTGGTATTTCTATATGGATTGTTATTTTAATATTTGATCCTAATTCATAATTTTAGTTTTTTAAAGTCTGTTTGGTGTGACTACAGGGCGCAATAGGCAACTAGACTGGATGCAAAGCATCTCCAAAACCAGACTTCGAAGTTATCAGACTTTTCTCCTGTAATATCTGGCTGTAAAATGGAACCACAGTAAACAAACATGTAAGGAAAAGGGTGGAAATGTCAAACATGAAATGAAAATAATATACTGCAAATTTTAGATCGTAGATATTAGATACAGAGACAGATAGAGCGCAGCAGCCTCTTTCAGGCTAAGTGTGGGCAGACAAGGATCTGATCTTAGATCATCTGAACTACAGAATCGCACCAAGGAAATCAGCTGGAATTGACAAGTGTAACTGCAGTCATTGGCCTAGATATAAGACCCTGCCGTGACTGTGCTAGCAGAGAGAGAGAGAATAAACTGCAAATCTGCAGCAACCACATAACACTTGAGCTCTGACAAATGGCACATATTGTTAATACAAAAAAATATATATACAGTGCTCCACTTTGCTGTGCTGTAGAAATCAGACTGACTGTGTTACTGCTGAAGACTGCAGATTGCCCGGCAACTTTGCTGTTTGGTGAGTTCTGAACTGCAGTTGAGGATAAAGGCCAAAAAAAGCCTCACAGGCGAGCCGAGCAATAGAAAAGTCAAGTGTAAAATGTGTTGACATTTCTTGCTCCAGCCCTGGGAGTCCTCCCTTACAGCAAACTGTAATTGAGTAAGAGCAGTGAAGCTACAAAACAGGCACACAGCAGCTCAGTTGCGAGTGTGTGTGTGTGCATGTTAGGCATGCTTACATCCTGGTGGAGAAGATACAGTATGTGTCTAGTAGTGTTGCCAGTGTCTCTGTGAGCTTTGTTGATCTGTGTGTGTATATGAAGCATGTGTATATCCTGGCAGATTAGGCGCTGTATGTGTTGCCAGTGTATGTCGGTGTGTTTGTTTGTGCGCGCGGTTGATTGGATTTTAGCGCGCTGTTTACTCTGTGCCCTTGGTTGCCCTGTTTCTGCCAAGGTCCACTGATTACCTTTGGGTTTAGTTAGAAAGGAGAGGGAAGATAAAGTGAGTGTGAGAACATAACAGAGTAAGAAACTGAGTGAGTGAGAGAGTGCCGAGGTGAGCAGGGGTCGTCCAAATACTCTAGTCCAGCTGTCTGCGAGCTCTGGCGTCCATATGGACTCAACATGCACATACACACGCATTACAAAAACACTTACACACACAGCTACTGTCCAGCTGGGGCCTTAGCCCAAACAATAACAGCAGTTCCCATTTGTTCCTCGCTACACTGTCAGAATATAAATGAAGAGGAGTCAGCCCGGCTGAGGCTGGTACAGCAGGAGATTGTGTTTATTAATCTGCTCAAAGTCCAAATTCCTTTAAAGGTGGGGAACGTTGTAAAGTGAATTGGAATTTCCATAGTTTAAAGTTTGAGTTTTGAACTGAATTAAAACACCTGGGTGGCCATGTATTAATAAAACTGACAAAGGTGCTGTGAGACACAGTATTTCCATTCCCACTGTGGCCATCCGTGGTAAAAACGTACACTTTTGTTGTGCTGTAAATTGCCTCGCTTGTCTACCAAACAGTACATGTTCTGAAAGAGGATTGGAGGGGGAAAAAAAACTATTATTAGGTCATTGTAGCAGCAAAAGTAATAAGATCCAGTGGGAAATATAGAAACATGGAATATAAAGACAGAAATCCTGCGTGAAATGAGAAATAAAACAGCAGAAATGATGAAATCAATCAGTATATAACCCGTTATATAAACCGCATGGAGAGAAAGTATAAAGTACTTATACTACATTTAATGTATTTTTGGGGGGATTTAGAGCCACTGTCATTTCACATAGCATTAAAAATGTGTTGTCATATAGGTTCATTCTTCTGAGTGGTAGGAGGTTGTTTAAAGTCAGATTTTTCCAGCTGTTACCAGCAGGCATCAAACTGACCCTGAAGCTGCATTTTCAAATTCATGCAAGAAATGAAAGTCTGGAGGAGGAAAGGATTTTTAAAATGGCACATGTGTAGGAATAACTTCAGAAGGACTGCAGTGTTGATCTTGGCTCAGCAGGGATTGTATTTCCTGTGTTATCCAGTCGGCTTTCTTACCTGAGAGCGGTCTTGACAATGTAAATCATTTATTGGTTAAGTGGTTGTAAATATATCAGCAATATTTTGCTACCGTCAGTGCTAAATGACAAGGAGATACATGTGCAGTCATATGTCTTTGCTTAATCATCTTGAATCAACTGAAAAGACTGCAAAGTTCCAACATGTTGTAGGTTTGTTTTTGTATTTCAGTTCGGCTTTAGCAGTGGCCGGGCTTTGCTGATATTTGTATACGTGTCACCAGAGTGAAGAATTGTCTGCATTTCAGCTGCACCTGGGTCTCAGCAGGACAGGGTCAAATACTGTTTAAGACAGGCTGGAGTCTTTAGAATCGCAAGAAAAATTCAGCCTGTGCCGAGCGAGTTTTTTTTGTCACTGGAAATCAATATAATTAGTATTAAAGTACTTTTAACTAATTGTCTGTCAATATATGTTGTTGTGTATGCTGAATCCCACACCACCAGGCAACCTTGGCAGGCGAAACTAAGCAATAAACCGACTTTGGAAATTCTTCGGGAGACAGGCCTGGCTTTTAGTCTTCAATTTAAAGCCAAGAACTATCTGAATATCACCAAAGCACACACATTTAAACTGCCTCTTTTATTTTTTTTTCCACTCATAATGACTCGACATTGGGCATGTTTGACATGAGATGCTTGACAATGCCAGAAGGGCTCTTAACACGAGAAGTTACTTGTCTGAATTCAGCAGCAGAGCATGGCTTGGTGTTAAATAGGCTTCATGAATGCTGGTGAGAAATATTTAATTTCACGTGTTGTTTTGTCTGCCTTTGTCTTTGTGTGCACCTTAGAGTGTGTATGTATCCGCTAGAGAACGTGTGTGTAATTTTCCAGGATTTGCGTTTACTGGAAACAAGAGTCCTATTCATTTCCAATGGGAAATGACTGTTTAACCATTGTCTTCCTCATCACATTGTGGTGTTTTTCTCTCTTTTTTTTGTGTGTGTGTGTGTGTGTGTGTGTGTGTTCTAGGACCAGCGCCTGAAGGAGATCAGCATGCAGACTCCGCCCTCTGCCTCTCCCAGCAGCCAGTCGATAGGCAGCGCCAACAACAACCACGTCACACATACCCCAGAGTTGTTCAGCTCCACGATGTCTGCCAACAGGTGCGCGCGCGCACACACACACACACACACACACCGAGAGAGAGAGAGGCAAAAACAGACTAGTTAGGCGAAAATTGCTTTTGAAGAAGTGTAACCAACTAAAGCCCTCTATAATTTTGAGACATGGAATAATAAATATTATTATATGTAAATAATTTGATAAGTAGATACATAGATTTGGTGATACCCATGGTTACCGGTGGTAACAGCAGGTGCTATTTAATACTACAGGTCCCAGGATTCTGGGGGCAGCAAACACCTTGAGCAGCTACTTTGACAGAAATACAGGAGAGCAGCTGGTTTATGTGTTTACAGCGCAGCCAAACAAACTCACACTTCCACTACTTCCATTAAAGAAAAATGTAAATCCCACATTTATGTATCTTGTCTATCAGTCACATACTCGCACTCTGCTGTCACGCTCTTGGAAGAGGTCAAAATTATTTTCTTTGGCAGCTTTTTTGTCTGAGCTCCTCATCATGTGTGATAGCAGTAATTCTTGGCTACTTGACAGATCGGTCTGCAATCTGATCTTGTGAGCACGTAATTGTCTAGTCCTCGAATATAATACCACCCCCACTTTTTCAAGCGTTCCCAGAATAAAATAACTCTTATTATACGGTAATTGGCCTTTTTCTGTCATGCCAAGATCAACCAAGAACTGATTTCATCTTTCATACGGCACGTGTAGTTTTCCTCACCACAGCAGGACACAGTAAAGTTTAACTCACTGAGATGATGAGGTGTGCAGCATGTCGCCTGTAACTCTTACTGTCTTTTCCTCCCTGCAATATTTAAAACCGATCCACTGAAATCCAGAAAATGACTGTATTGTTTTGTAGAGACATTTTGACGAATGATTGCTGCCCTTGTTTTACAAGTGGAACGTTTTTAATATTAAGCCGCGGAAGGAAAAGTTAATTTTACATTAGCAGCAACTTAATGCAGCTCACTGTGTTAAGAGAGTGAAGGGTAAACAGTGAGAGATAAAATTCGAAAGAGTAAAGCTGAACTACATGCTGCAAGGTTTCTTTTGAATCCCACTACATAGAGATGTGACTGCAGAATGTAAATACACTGGATTGCTATTGCAGAAGAAATATCGACTATGAATAGCATCAAAAATAAGGTTGGATTTCATGAAAGTTTTATAACTTTAAAAAACGTCAAGATGAAATGCAGTAAAGTGAAATGCGTGGTCCTCATTAGAATGGGGGGGTGGGTACGATGACGGCTCTTCAAGTCAGTCAATAATGGTTAACACATTAAAAACAATACAAACTAACAAACATGCATGAATGTTTTGAATGCATGTTATTGTTTAACAACCATTTCAGTAATGACAGTTCAAAACCCGTCTGTCTTCTGTGACTTCAGACATCCAGCGATTAAGAATGGTTTTGGAAGTAAACTCCTCTTATGTAAAGTAATACACACAGTCTGCTGTCTGTTAAGTCAGTATTTAAACTCTTAAGCTGTTTTAAGTTGTCTGCTGCAACAAAACAAATCCCTGCATCGCACCCCTGACTGAGTCCATCCAGCTGTAATAGAGTTACAGTAAGACTATTTATTTTTGATAATCAGACTAGAATTTATACTGAACATGCACACACTGTAACACGCTCTGAAATTTAATGCTCCTAACTGTTTTATTGCTCAGTGGAAGTTTTTACAGCCCTTCCGAGAATGAGGATTTATTCTTCTCTGTGACAAATGAACATTTTTAGTGGTGGCTTCAGATATTTATGCACTATTGATTAAATATTAATGCCAGATCTCCATCTGTCTGTCCATGTCTCTCTATTCTGCTCTTATTCACTTGCTTTCTTTTCCTTTCTGTCCATCACTCCTCTCCTCTCCTCTTTTTATCTCTTCTCTTATTATCACTCTTTTTTCCCCACTCTCTCTCTCCACTTTTTCGCTCCTCAGTGTGCCCAACCTGAACAGTGACCTGTTTGATCTTCAGCCGGCCTTCATCCCTGCTGTGCAGAGCACTCCTTCCATCTCCACCGCCAACAGTGCCTGGGGAGGTACGCTACTTACACACACTCACTCACACACACACACACACACACACACCGCTGCATTTAAAAATATATGAAGGCACCAGCAGAGACGCCGATATAGATGTACACAAACAAGTTTATTTCTGAGCAAGAACTCACTCAACAATATAATTAAAGTTTTTTCAGCATCCCTGGGAAGATATTCCCTCTGGCTAGTCATTCATGTATCTACCCATCCATCTGTCAGTCCATCCGTTTGTCTATTTATTCAAACCATCCATCCACCCACCATCGTTCTCCCGACTTTCTTCAGAAGCTAATGTTGCATGACCCAGACAGCTTCTTGTGCAGAGACACACAGTTCAACTGGTTTTGTGTACAGGCGTATCGTAAATATTCACAGTATTTTGTAATAATAAATCCCGTAACCATGTGTTCACACTCTAAACAGCTCAATAAACCAGCCCGTGGAAAATGTCAGCAGTGATTCAAACTCCCTCTCCTCGTTTTCTTGTTTGTCGGAGTGGAAAATGTGGCTGCCGCAGAAAATGCTGAGCAACAACATACACTTTCACATATGAGCTTTGCTGTACAGTATATCTGTCCCTGCTCAGTTTGGGGGTGGGGTGGGGTGGGGGGGGAGTTGCCATTTCAGCTCGCAATCAGCTCGCTCAAATCAAAAAGTAGCACAAAGATGCATCTGGCGGCACTGTTAGCGCAGAGCATTAAACTGAGCGCAGAGGATTAAACTGAAGCCATTTACAAAGAGTTCGGCCAGACATCAGAGACGGAGCTGCTTCTTAGCTTAGATATCAGCTCTTCACACTATCAGTGGCTTTGACACAGGAACTGAGATAACTATCCCCTGTGCTTCTCTCAAGAAGTACACAAGGAATACTTACTTCAGTAAACGTCCAAGGCTGTCAATGTCTGAGACACAGATGAAGTTTTCAAAACCCGAATGCAGAATTAGGAAAGTTTTCATGCATTTTTGGCATGGCAATAAGGGCAGAACTGATAAAAAGAAAGAGAAAATCACCTTGCACCTACATGCAATATGCTTATAATTACACAGAAATGGCAGAATTCCCAACATTTAGGTTAAGAGCAGGTTACACTTAAAGGCAAAGTGCTCTGTGGGTTAAAAAAAAAAATTAAAAAAAGGTAATTGCACACAACTCTATTGCTTTTGGTTTAATGCCTATCAGCTCTAAATCATCTTAATGAATGGTTCCATCCCTGCCATGTTTCCTGAAAGGTTACCTGTAACAGCTACATGCCTATAAATGGTAACTGTGGCGTACTGTTTTGTGAATTCTATCGTGTATTCTTGTTTCGAAGACAACCGCTCTCTGAGGCTCCGAGCCCTAATCCCCAACAGGGATGCAGATGAAGACGGGAAAAAAAACAAAAGGTGCATCAGTGGATTTCCTCGCGCACGGGCTTAGCTCTCCCCTGAAAGCTTGACATTCCCGACAGCACAGCCTAGAATCCCAAGTTACTAAGCAACAACAATGCAGCCGACACGGCAGTACGCTCAAGACTTTAATGTCCCTGTTCCTAATCTAATGGGATTAGTTTAGTGGGAGGTGGTGGAATCCTTACCAGAGCAAAGCTATGATTTCAGCACAATCTGATGTATGTATCTTTTTTTTTTTTTAATAAAACTGTCAGATAAAGCTATTCCAAAGGGGAAAGTCATCTGCCAACTGTTATCTCATGCAGCTTTAACAAACAACATTTAACTACATCCCTTCAGGATTGGAGAGCCAGCCTCTGCAGCAGACCGCCCCAGCCATGACAGTAGATTTCGATGCTGTGTTTGGGAGTAAGGCCGCGCCCAGTGACAACGGCCCACAACCTGCACCCGGTAAAGCCCCTCTCTGTCTGACTGTCCAGACAGAGCCAGACTGAAAACTAAAAAACTTTTGGCTTCGCTGTCAGCACGGCCGTAGCATTTAACTAACCCTCTGACTAGTTCCAGAAGCTTGTGGTTGTTCTTCCACTGGGTGGGCGTTTGTAGCTTTCCAGCTCTGTCACATAGCCTGTTGTTCCAGTAAATAGTTTCTAATAGCTAACTTTACAACACAAGTTCGCAATCCAGACTTGGGTGTCAGTTAACTTTTAATTCAGGTAATTAAAGAGGTGGATTTGCTTCAAAAATGGAGTTACAAGTAACCCTAGAAATAAAAAGGACTATTCTGTTTTCCACATGCATTTTTGGAGTACATATCCATTCTTTCTGGTTTTATTTTCATCGATCAAACCAAAAGTTAACTGATCCCAGTCCTGGTTTTCCTTGGTAACTTTGTTTTCATGGTTCCTACACACCACGTCTACAAATTCTACAAATACAGACGATTAAATGAATATTTTCCCTACAGAAAATGAGTAAAAAACGTTTGTGAAGTCTCTATAAGTCTGCCATGATTTCATTCGTTTATTTGTTGCCTCATTTCAGTTATTGTTTCCCGTTAACTCTTGGCAAACATCACTTGATCGCCAGCCAAAGTCCTCTAACACAATAAAGAAATTCATGTCTAGAAGTCCTGAAAGGAGTAGACAATGTGTAGGAATCCCGTCTCCAACTCCTTCAGCTTCTCTTGTTGTGGTTTCCTGCCTGTTATGGTAACAGCTTTTGACTGATGGCTCTTAAGTGTTGCAGGTCTGAGACTTTGGCCCCGAGCCCTCTTATTAGCTTACTTTTCTTTTTAACCTCTCAGCAACTGACACAATCAATCTCGTTGCCTCTCAACCCTTTCGGATCCCAAGACGCTCCTGCAAAGCATATAATTTTTAAGGCGCTCAGAGTTATCGACAGCTCCCGAGGAAGGCACAGCAGATAAGAGCGACTTCCTGCAGAGGTCATCTAAAGACTATTTTCATCATAAAGGCAGAGAGAAAAAAAACGGAGCTGCAGGTCTAAACTGCAAGAGTTCAGAGGAGGTTACACTATGGGATAGTGAACTTTTTAATCAAGTTTCAGTGGCGTTCCTTTGTTTTTCTGGTTTAGTTTTCTAGTCTTTGACAGCAATTTGATGCCTTTACTTTTCATTCATCACCAATAGTTGGTTATGAGACAACAATGAGATCTCACTCTAGCCACTATTCCAGGTCCAAACCTCTTTCTTTATCTAGCTGAGCACGTTTCCACAGTGACAGCGCCCATCAATCCGCATTACTGGAAATTTGCCAGGATTAATCAGCCAGCTGTTTCACACCAGCAGTCGCCGCACATGTCATTCAAACGCTGTAGGATGACTTGATCAAAACACAATTATCATACAGAGCAACATCACTGATCATAAATCTGAAGGCGTTTCTTTCATTTTCCTCCAGGAAGCATGAATTTATGTGATGTATTACTGTCACGTCGTCATCATTATCAGGAGCGTTAGTTGCATTCTTACAGCTGCAGCGTTGCTTCTTCAAATATTTGCCAATTCAAAGCTGCTTCTTTCGGATTCTTGTAAATATTTAAGGAGTCCAGTGTGCAGATTCTGTTCGGGAGCCGCTGATTTCTTGCTCGCTCTAATCTTGTTTAACCCTGTCGATCTCTTCTGCTGTGCTCAGAGGAAACAGTTGGAGGCTTGTGGCTCTAGTGTGCAGCCTAGTTATGGCTTTGGACGGACTAACTTCTTTCTATTAATAGAGCTTGCGTTGAAGCTGCCACTACAACTACCAATACACCATCTGGGCAACTGGCAGCACCTCACAAAAATCCCTGTGTGTGTGTGTGTGTGTGTGTGTGTGTGTGTGCAGCTACTGTACGTCTGTGTTTCCTTGTGTTCTGTGTGTCTTCATGTGTCCACATGTGCTCATATATTTGTTAGTTTGTAACCGCGTGTCCGTGTCTGCGTCTGTTCGCACGTCGTCTGTCATTTTGCTCCGTCCCATCTGTCCGCTTCTGCTCGTCTGTTGTGTTTGTTGTCGTTCACACCGTTCCCACCCTCTCCTCCCTCCCTCCATTTATTTTGTCTCTCCCTCTGTCTTTGCCTCATCGTCTCCCCATCACACTTCACAAGGCAAGAATCACCCAGGCAACTCCTTTCCATCTGCTCTCCTCCTCCTGCATTTTCCTCCCCCTCCTCCTGACATTCGCAATTCCTCACTCCCTAAAATCCATCTTTTGTTCTACTTCTGTGCAGTATCTTACTGTATTTGTGCGTTATTGAACGGTGCTTTTGTGAAGTCTTTATAACATTCTTAATTTTCCATTTTTCATATCTGTTTTCTGCTGTTTTTTCTTGATGGTCCTTCAGACTATTTTTGTCCTTTTTTTTTTTTCTACCCAGACTCGGATGTAATTTTGCTTCTGTGTTTTTAAATGGAAGATTACTGTGTTTATTTATGCCTCTTTAGGATTTTGAGCAAATAAATCTTTCTATTCATGTGCTACACTGTATTAGGTACCTTTTTATATCTTGCCTCACCTGAGGATGCAAGATATAAAAGATATACTGTGTATGTAAAGATAGGTTTTTAGTTGGTTTTCAAATCAGATTTTTGGGTTTACAAATTTAATTAACTTTAATGTCTGGTTAAAGTTTTCTCTCCCTTAAGCATCTCTGCTCATATCCATTTAATTTAATTATATTGTATTTATCTATTTATCAACTCAATCTCTGTTCATGGTCAACGTTCTTCACTGTTACCACAACCACATATCTGTAGCTTTTATACGTCTGTTCTGGGTCTTACTTGTTCCCTCATCCATCTGTTGTTTTTTTTATCCTTAGTGTGAAGAGGTTTATTCTTCCCAAAATGCTCAATTAAGATACCCTCCATGATAAAATGTGACTCTGACCACCTTTATTCTGCTGTTAATCCTGCTTTCCTACAAAATGTTATTTTACGCCCCTTTCAGACATTTTGTTACATTCATGATGGAGATTTTACATATTGGTGTCTGAAAAAGTGCAAGAGTCACATTTGTGTAGAAGTCACCTGCTACCTGACTAGGCCAAACCTAGATTGTTACAGTTGCAGTGGTGAAACATTAACATAAAGAACAAAATGTCTTACATTACATTGCAAACAAAGAGCTTTGTCTTCTGTACCAGGCTCTACAAATAAAATCAGCCACACAAAAGGTTTCTTTCCTGAAACGCAGCTCAAGTTTAGTACAATCATTCATCCAGAAAAACAGCATACTTTCACACTGCGAACGTCTGACTTGAAGGCCGTCAGATGAACGTGAAGGCTGCAGCAGCACAAGGTTAAACACGCGCAGACATTAAATGTACATCCTGTTCATCTTTAGTTGGAGCACTATGACACTTATCACTCAATTATCATCTCTTATAAAACACTGAATGAGCCAATTTCAAGTTGTTGAGACGATTCTTCACATCAGATCAGTCCATAAAATTTTTTTTCCTTCTCTCACAGAGACCTTAGAGACATACAGCATGTGAGCAAATTAACTTTTATGTAACAGACACATATGTCTTATTGATAAAAAGCCGTCACATTAACCGATAGATGAAGCCAGCAATGTTACGTACTCCATGTCTGAAAACGGCTCTAGCTAATGCACCCAGTTAAGTTTTTTGTCACATTCAACCATACGCAACAGATTTATCACTCCCAGTGTTTTGTAATTGATCCCCTGACATGAATTTACTTCCTTCCTTCCCGTTGATCTTACACTCTTATCGACTGTCAAGTCCATTGCTGAAACACCTAAGAGAACACTGATAGCATTATCCTCTCACTTCGTCTCGGTGCTCGCTTTATCACCACCTCCTCCTCCTCCTCCTCCACTGTTTTCTTCTTCCCCCTCGCTGCCCTGTGCTGTGTGTGTGTGTGTGTGATCTACTGAGAGGGCTTGTTTCACTCGGTTTCTTTTCTTTCTCTCTCTCTCCCTCTTTATCTTTCCCTCACTTCTATTGCTCTCTTGGTTCAATTTAATTTGGTGACACGGTGGTTTAAAAAAAAAAAAAAAAATCACCCACGTTGCCAAAGTGTTTTATCACAGTGACAACAATAATGGAAATGCCGACAATGGAAGAGAAATTAGAGTCAAGAGAATTGAAAAGATATTGGGCTAAACTATAGTTCTTTCCTCTTCTTCCACTCATTTGCCTTCCTTCTCGCTTTAACTTTCTTCTTCCTCTCTTCTCTACTTCTTTCTGTCTCCGCAAGCTTCCCCTCCTCTCCCTCTCCCTTTCTCTCATCTGCTAAGCTAGCAGGAAAAGTGTTTTCTGAATCTCTTGTGTCAGCACCACTGTCAGACCTACACACCGCTTCCTAACTAAATATTATTCCTCCCCCTTTTTTTCCACCATCAGTTGCCTCTCTTTCTCTCTCTCTCTCTCTTTTTTTTATTTTCTCCTTCTTCTCTGTGTTTTTGCCGAGACACAGCAGTGGTCTTGTCTTGCTTTCACGCCCAGCCTGTTCTTGTTTCACTTTTTATTGTCGACTTGCTCCTGTCTTCGTTTTCTTTCTGTTTCTGTCACAAAGTATTGATTTTTTTTAACCTCTTACGGTTACTGGATAAAGCGAGGAAACGCTAATACTAGGAGCAGCAGTTGACTTTCCACTCATACATAAAAACATCGGATAAAACTACAATTTATCATGTTACGCTTTGATTTTCACTGTCAAATTTTTCAGTTTTTTTACTCATCTTTTCTCCTTAATTCCCGCAACGTACACAGTCACACCTCCAGGTTTCCACTGATGGAGTAATACTGAGCCATTAGCTGAATGAGTGCTGACATGGGAAGTTGTTAACAGAGGCACTTACACACACGCGCGCACACTAAGACAGGAAATTACTCTGTCATTTGCACCTACTAGCAATGGACAAGCACACCCAGGTTTCACGCTCTTTCTCTGTCACACACACACAAACACACGCATGAACAAAACTAATCACTGTTCGGAGTCAGAGTGTGTACATGACAGCTACGAATAGATATATCAATCATCTAGAACAAGTGCTGCAAGCTACTGAGTCAGGGATTATAGGCTTGCTGCTGATAGAATGAGGCTGCTGTATGACAGTAAAAAAAAATGTGGGTAGAGTATAGCTGCTTTAAACAGGAATCTCTCTGTGTAGGTAAATGCTCAAAATAGGGCAAGAAGAATTCAATTAACAGGAAGGGTAGCAGTGAGATTGTGGTCCACGTTAAAGAGGAACAGCTCAGCAATATTTATATTAAAACCCGGCGTCCAGCTCTGCTTCATTAAAATGGTCAAATAATGAAGGGATGTTTTTGAAAAGTTTGGAAAATTAGGCTGTGAAGGTTCTCATTAGATTCACGATTAAATATCCCAACTTTTGCTTCTGTTCTTTAACCTGCTTCTTCACCTCGACTTTGCATTTTCCTCAGTTTTTCTCACATTCTCCTTCTCTCTCCTCAAAAATAACAATATGTTTCTTTAGTCTACAGCATGTCTGTGTCCGAATCATGTCCCTAAAGCCTGTCGTTTTAAAAAAAAATCTTTATTGTTTTTCTCGTGCCGCTCATTTCCGTGTACGAATATGTCTCTACTTCAGGTTTTGATGCTCTAGGAGACCTGTTGAAGCCAACAGTTCCCACGCACACTGCGCCTCCTCCTCCTCCTCCTCAAATGGCCATCCATCCTGGAGGAAAGCTGCTAGCCAACGACCTCGACTCCTCTCTGGCCAACCTCGTGGGCAGTGAGTGAAA
The DNA here is from genome assembly GCA_038419695.1 of Scomberomorus guttatus. Classification (NCBI taxonomy): domain Eukaryota; kingdom Metazoa; phylum Chordata; class Actinopteri; order Scombriformes; family Scombridae; genus Scomberomorus; species Scomberomorus guttatus. The sequence continues at coordinate 18,273,810 of CM076467.1, forward strand.
CATCCACACATACTGTAGTTTGAATATGTCAATAAAGGGAGAAAAGAAAACGCATTTAAGGCAAAACTAGTTTCTGTTGTACTGTTGCAGTATCTGTAAAGCAGTATTTTACTGTTAGAAGTTTATATAATTTTACTTTAAAGGCCTTTTTAACAATTAACCAGTCAGTTAAATGATAATATTAGCTACTTTGTCAGAATCTGTGTTCATTAGCTTGCAAAATTTTATATCTCCCTTTATGAATAATGCAGAAAAGCAACATTAAAGACCAAACTTTAAGTAACATCAGAGAGGGAAACAGTATCTAAGCTTGGAATACTTGCCTTCCTGTCTCTCATTTACTCCCTTTTAACTACGATCACTCGGTTTCTGTTTCTATCCCTCCTCAGACCTGCAGTTTGGTGGGACCCCAGCCAAGAAGTAAGTGTCTGAGTTGTGATGATACCTTTCACATTTGTGCTTGTAGTCTGGATTTATACAAAACCAACACAACCTTCCTGTCATACTTGTTTTTACTGTTGCCAACATTCCTACCTTTACTACTTAAAAGTAAAATCAGCTTTATTTGAGTATATAATTGGTTTGAACTGCTTATGTTTGTGACAAAGTGCTTCTGTAGAGAGTTAGAGGCAAGAGAGAGCGATACAAGGATTCACATTTCTGCAGCACGTGCGATATTGTTAGTCTTTAAAATTCATGATGTGCCTCACAGGGAAAATGGAAAAAATAAAAGAGAGTAGAAAGAAAGAAGACTTTACAAGTAAATAGAGCAAATATTCTGTATTCTCTTTCTTCCAAGACAAGACTTTGGTGATGTTTGTGAAATTAATCTCAGAAGTGCAGATGAAAATGCAGGGAAACCCTGAAGTGTGCTTGTTTTGTTGCTCTGCTCATCCCTTCTCCAGGCCAGAGATGCAGTGGAACCAACCTGGAGAGAAGAAGCTGACGGGGGGCCAGAACTGGCAGAATAAGACCATGTCGACCACACAGTGGGGCCCCGCGCCCATGGCTCCACAGCCCATGCCTGTACCACATGTGGTAAGGAGAAAGAAACGCGCAGACACACAAACGTGGTGCAGTGAATTGTACAACCTGTGAATTTGCCTTAAAAGTCCTGGTAAATTCCTCAAGGATGGTTCTTTTTGTAGTTTTGGCCATGATTCCTATCAGAAATAATGATTTGCACCCACCAAGGACAAGTCGAAAAACACTATCAGTCAGACAGTCAGACAAGTTTAAAGGCCAGATTAGAGAAAGCAAAGGGTGTGAACGGTACAATTATTACCCAAACTGTTCGTTGTTAAAATCCATCCCAGTTTATAGACCAGCTTCCTGCTTCAACTATCAAGTTCCTCTGTACTATGACGTATTATTGCAGACATTTTGGCTGAGATTATTTTGGTTTTTACTTCCAAATAAAGCGGCTTTGATAATCTGGATACTGTTGGCTTGTCTGATTGTCTGGCTGCTTGTGCTTTCTCTCACTTGTAGCGATATCGCTGTTCCAAGTTCTCAGAAATGAGTGCCAAAACCATAAAAATAAAGCCCAAGTTGTAATAAACCAGAATTATATATCATGAGGATTTATCAAGGTGTCTGTAAGTCCTGGGAAAAAGTGTTTCATAGTCTAGATTCTCTTTGAAGTTGTTTGAAAGTTAAATAAAATTCACTTAAATTCAGTTTTAAAGGTGTTTAATGTGCTCTGGCCTCTTATAACGTTATATTAAAGCAACAGTCTTTTGGAAAATAGTCTTTTTTTCTCTGAAGAGTGAGATGAGAAAAATACAGTAAATGTAAGGCTACAGCCTGTGGCCTGTTAGCTTAGCTTAGCATAAAGACTGGAAACAGAGGGAAACTGCTAGCCTGGCTCTGTCCTAATTAACCTCCCAGCACATCTAAAGCGCACTAAGTAGCGCTTTATATGTTGTTTGTTTAATCCAACAAAGTGTGAAAACAACAATTCTGCATTTTGCGTCTATTTCTTGGCTGGGAGCAGTTGCCAGGCAACCGGCAGAGACTACAGGAAGTTACTGTAGCCTCGTATTGAACGGATAAACATGAGAGTGGCATCGATCCCATTTCCCCAAAATGTCGAACTATTCCTTTAAACAGTGAAAAATCAGTGTCTGTTTTTTTTTTTTGTTTGTTTTTTGTTTTGTTTTTATTTTCTGAGGCAAAATTGGTTAGAATATTTAGTTTGGATCCCAAAAAAACGTACAAAAAGTAAAACATGCAGACACCTTGCTACACACACTGAATGCTGCACGTCTTTATGCATGTGAATGTTTTGTATTTTGTTGTGTCCTGTGTATAGATGGAAATATTGGGTGTGTGTGAGCGTATTGACTTGTATAGAGCTGCCTGTGTGTGTGTGTGTGTGTTCGTGCGTGTGTGTGTGTTCGTGTGTGTGTGTGTGTTCGTGCGTGTGTGTGTTCGTGCGTGTGTTCGTGCGTGTGTGCTGATCTTGGCAGCTCCTGATTGTCCTCCTGATCTCTGGACTGCAATTTCTGGCTGACGAAGACAAACTGTCACTAACCCTCCACTTCCTCTCTTTCTCTCTCTCTCTCTTCAATATCTATCATTTTTCTTCTTTTTTTTCCCCCCTCACTCTTTTTCTCCTGTTGGTTCTTTCCTTCATCTCCTGCTGTCATTCTCTCAAATCCCTTCTTCCTGTCCCTCTTCATGCATTTCTTCCGTCTGTTTTGCACCGTCATCCACTCGTCTTCCTTCCCGTCTTCGACCGTTGTTCTTTTTTATCGCGTCTCTGTTTTGCGTTGTCATCTGCTCGTCCTGTTTTCGCTACAATGCCTTTGACATCTGACCATCCGTGTTTTGACCCCTCGTTCTTTTTTTTTCTCTTCTTATTTCCTTTACTTGTTTCTGTTCTTTTCTCTTTGCCTACCTTGTGGTTCTGGCATTTCTCTCACTCCCCATCTTTAATTTCTTTGTGTTTTCTGTGTCTCTTTTTTACTATCCTACTCTTTTCTTTTGTCTCTCTGTCTTACTTTTCCTGTTTTTCTCACCATATTTCTTGCTCTTTCACGGCGTCGTTCCCTTTTCTATTCCTCTATTCCTCTCATCCCTTTCTTTTCCTCTTTGAAACTCTCTTTGTTTCACCTTGTCGTAATTCACAATTTCTCCTTTTTCACCCTTATTTCATCATCAAATCCACTCTTTTTCCCCCCACTTTCTCACATCCTCCTCCCTCTCCTCCTTCTCTCCGCCTCTTTATCTTTATCTCTTTCTTCATCTCTCCATCTTTCTCTTGTCTTTTGTCTTTTTTCCTTGTTGCGTCCTGATGCAGAATGGAATGTTCTATACTAGTTATGTAAGTACTTATCTCTGTTTAGTAAGACAAGACTCACCAAGCTGCTCAATAACTTCTAATGTGCTGCCACTATCTCTCACTTCTTCCTCTTCGTCTCTCTTTCTCTGTCACCTCTTCCTTTCCTTGGACACACTTGTTTGAAAAGTATTTGATTCTGTTCTTGCCCAATGGCCGCATATTACCCTCTCATCTCTGCTACAGGTTAACGTTCGAGACTAGTTATATAAGCACTAATACTGATACCAGAAAGTGAGAACAGAGTGTTTCGACAGCCCTCCCGTACTGCTCCCCTCTGAGATTCCCTAAAGGATACGTCTGGCGATTTTCAGTTTTTCGTGAAAAAGAACAAAAAAAACAATGAATGTGTATCCAAAGCCTGATGTGGCTTATTCCTCTGTGCCATAGAGCTCCATATTTGTCCAAAAACTGTATAAAAACGCATCAGTGATGAACGCGGGCGCTGTTTTTCTTCCAGTTTATCCCACATACACTGTCCTGCTATTCGCTAGCGCACCAAAACTGCAGCTGAGAGTAGTCCCCAACTTCTGTAACATTTGCTAAAAACTACAGTATCCAGCTGCTTCAGGAAATGACTGAGCCTTTTTAAAAAATGAAACTATATATTTGTGATCTGTTTTTAGTAGGAACAAATTGGCTTGGGGCTGAGAGCCCCAGGCTAGACAGGCTGAGGAAGTTGGAAAGTACTAAGAGATGGACTAACATGTTGTTGGTTTTGGTCTTTTTTGGGATATCGCCAGCCTTATCCTTAAACCCTGCGCCATGTGCTGACAGACTAAAGAGGTTAGGAAGACCAATTATCGTTGTTTCGGTTTGTGTCAAAACCTAAAGATGAGTGAAAGGAAGGTAAACTAAAGTTAAACCAACTAATTTCTAAGGATGTGATATTCAGTGGCTTTACATGCACTTTAGTGACCAGGTTTCCCAAGACAAAACCAGGTTACGTGAGAAATCTAGGAACGTGTTTACATGCGCCGCAGTAACGTGGTTACTGTGAATCCTGCACAGTGATAGAAAACGCTGCTTCCTAACATTTTTTTTGTTTTCGGTGTGTGTGTGTCATCGGAGCATCCTGACGCACCTGTGTATTAGGAGAGAGACAAGGCAGAGTTCCTCCTAACAGCACAAAATGTGTAAATTTAACAAATAGTCCAATTTTCAGCCATGGAAACCGACTTATTTAGACTTCTAAATGCTACTTTGTTTCAGTTGGACTTATTTTGAATGTGAGGACAAGTCGCTCTGTGTAATGATCTCTCTTTTCATCCAGCCGCTTTGCTGTGCTTTCTCCAGTCTGCAGTCTTTTGTCATGCACATGCGTAGTTGTGGAAAGCTGATTACAAACCTGGTTATGTGTATATATGTAAGGGACAGCAGCGTTCTCCAGGAGAAATCTACCTGGAGAAACCTGGTTACTCATTTTCATGACAGCTAAGAAATCAGCTTACTGGAAAAAGCTGACTGTAACCTGGTTACTTAAGTGCATGTAAACGCAATTGCTTACAAGGACCTTTGAATGTCTCCGGACAGGGTCGAGCAAGAACATTAAATAAAAGTCCCTATGGAGATTAATTTAGAGGCACAATGCAAAAACATTAGGATTGTTCCCTCAGCAAAACAAAATGAAATGTATTTTGCCCTCTGCATACAAGTCACGTTGTGTGGTCAGCAGTGAACTGCCTTTAGCAAGACAAGCAAACACAAAAAAATGCATCAGCTGTGGCCATGAATAAATAAAGCTTTTTTTTTTTCTTGCTTACAGATTGAAAATATTAATAGAACTGCTCATTATTGTCCCTGAGAAAGAAAATATAACATCTCTACGTCTGAAAAAACGGCAAACCTAACCTCCATAAGACATAAAAAAAAATAAGTCATAGCAGCGTGTGGCAGTAATATATAAGACATCACAGGTAGCAGAGTAAGTAGGCTGTCATGCACCACACATGATAAGCAAAACACCCACAGCTGAGATTCTCGCCAGAAGGGCAAACGTTGCAAAGGTTTCTGCAGCCACAAATCCAGCAAAGCCTGTTACTTATTTAACCTTCACTTTAATCGTGCCCTGTCATTTAAGGTCAGAAGTGTGACTCACAGAGAAAAGCCCTGAAAGACTAAAGTCGCCTTTTTAAGAGGGGGGGGAACGCTAAAGAGAATAGCACCTGAATGACTAAAACTATGAAAGGGAGATTGGGAAATATACATAAAGGTAGGTGGGATGATGCATATCGAAAAAATGAATGCACAGGCATGCTGAAGACAGAAAGAGTGATAGAAAGACTGAAACAATAGCAGAGAGGGAGGCGTAAGAGACAATCAGACGAATGTAAAGCAGAGAAGGCCGACAGCTGTGCTGAAAGACAGATGGTCAAAAGGACTGATAGAGAAGGTGTAGCGGTGCATAAATGCCGTCTCACCTGCTCTGTTTTTCTCTCTGACATCTTGTCATATTTTTTAAAAAAACCAAATAAAATGATGGCCGCTGTCATGGTGCACAAACAGGCATAAAGACAGACAGACCAGTCAAACGTGGAGACAGATGATTTTATAAGTGAAGCGTGGTTCAGGTGCAGATGATGGTAAAGTCACTTTAATCTTTAATCACACTTTCTAAAACCTGCAGTGTGTTACGAACTGAGCGATTTTACACATATTTGACAGATAAATTTAACTTTTTTGGCTGAATTGGATTCTTTCCTTTTTCCTCTTTGGCAGCCGGCCTGTTCTGCTGAAGTAGGGGAGTCCAAGAGATCAAATTGATCAATGCTTATGATCAACTTTCACAGGCTGCTGCCCGGAGGCTGGTATTAAAAGCAAATACTTGATCAATCACATTGATTAGCTCCTGAGATCAGTTCACTGGTTCACCTGACCCAACCTGAAACATTTTCTGTATCGAAGGATCACTTCCCCTTCATTTCTTTCCTTTTTAAAATCCCCTGAAGCTCAGCTGTTACAGTATTTTACATTTGCTTTGGCTCAATTTTTATAAAACCTCTTAATATAAAAGATGAGATAATCATGCAGCAAGTTTTTCAGAGAATTACAACATGATTATATTAACATAGCTGAATTTTAATCGTTGCATTTTAAAATAAGATGGTAATTAACAAATAATGCTGTCAAACATTAACTAACTTATCAAACTAGTCTGCAGTGAAAAAGTAGAAATTTTTCCTCATTCCTCAAGTTTGAAGAGACGTAAAGTCTGTGTCTGTAACAAAAGTTGAGAAGAAACATGTTGAAATCTTTGGTCGTCAATCCAAAAATCCAAAACAGCCTGGGAAATAATTCTGACTGACGTTTCATAAGTGTTTTTTTTGTTTTTTTTTTTTTTTAAATGAAGTTTAGAGAGAAAACGCACTCGTTCTCTTTTATATATCCACGGCACACAAAAACAAAAAAGAAGTTTGTGTGACTTTGCTGCATTATCAAAAACATATGAGCAGGCTGATGATGTGCTTCTGCTTTTATATACGTTTTTCTATTTACATCGTAGCGCTAAAATTCACCGTATACACATACAGATAATCTACAGTCTGACAGATGGTGACCAAGATTTTATTATAGGCATCTCCCACAATGTGACACAAAATAAACTTACACAATCATTGTTGTCGCACAGTCTAAAGGCACCTTTGTAAAACTTTCATTGTATTTATTGATTGTATGCTGTGTCACTGTAAAAGTAAATAATGAAATCTAGAGTTTGACTCCACCACATTCCTACAAAGCCAAATAATTACTGTGGCTGTTCTGTAACGTTTTTATTCAACACACCAAACCTAATATATTGACATCATTTATACGTTTAATCATCTAAAATACTGGAAGCAGTTATACTTTAATGCTAGAAAGAATAAAACATCAATGAATGAGCATCAGTTTATCAATTTGACAGTAATCAGAAGGAAAGAACTATGAAAATAACACTCGCTCTGTATGTTTAGGAATAAGTATTAAAACTTCTGTATTCTGAACTTTTTGTGTTAAAAGTTTAAATTTTAGCCAGTCAGCTTGACTATTTGCATGAATAGTTTTACACAGTGAAACTCTTGTAGAAACTGAGCCAAAGCGATCATTATATACTGTGATGCAACCAACATGAGCTATGCTATTTGTTTAAAGCATTGATTAAAGTGTCGTTGCATAAGTGGCAATTAAAGGATAATTAAAGTGTAGTTTTATTTTTGCCCGTTGAAAAAAAAAAGGGCTAAACTTACCATTAGATCTCCTTGATTAATGTAATCCATAGTTTTACTCAAGACTGTTAAGGTAATACAGTGTATGACCCCACCACATAGCTAATTACTGAGTTTTATGGAAGGTACTTCTCCCCAGCAAAACAAAGCTATAACATCCAGCTGGAGACTTTAAACTCTGCTAGAGTGGAAGTACTTTCAATATCGCTGCGATGATTGAGGCCGTTATGAAGGCATGTTAAGGAAAAATGCCACAGTTGTCTCTTTTACAGTGATGGATGAGGTTTGTGACGGCAGCAGCATGTTTCTGCGAGCTGTTTTTAATGGGTTTTCTAAAACAGTGGGAGCCTGCGGCGACTTCCGGGTGAGCAGACTTGACCTGCAACTTGTGACTGCAGCAAATATTGTACATTTTAATGCAACGGGAGCACAAAAAAAAATTACTCTTATCTTATCTGGTAACGTCTGCAAATGCTAGCAGGTATCCCCCCAACCCCCACTGAGAAATTCTAATCCTTATTTGTAACGTTTGAGAGAAGTTGTCTGCGATATGTACTCCTCAACTCTTCAAACTGTGAAATTACTGCAGGCGACAGATAACTCCTCTGACATCTGTTAATATTAATACTAGTGAATGTGTTATAGATCGCTTGCTGTTGTGCAAGAGGCACCCTGCGCTGCATCTTCACTTCTCATCTTGTAAACTGATTTTCCTCCGGGACGTTCACTGATACGATACTGTACCGCGGACGCTCACGTCCATAAATTACCAATTTTGTCGAGAGGGAATCAGCGGCTTTGATGCGGATGCGCGCGGTTGTAAACGACAGCTGCAAATTGCCCGTCACGTTGAATTTGAGACCCATTCAGCCGTAGTGAATTTGATTTGTGAAGTAAGGAGGGCAGAGCTTAAACGCTGTCCTATTGAGCCACCCCCTTTTTAAATCTGTGGTAATGATTGCTCCCAGTGGGATTACACTAAGTACCTCTGCTGCATGCTGCGTTGTTGTGCTCCTGATGTGCACACACTTTATCAGCATTAAATGTATTCTCCTTGCACATACAGTAGCCTGTGTATTTTATTTATCGCATTCAGAGTCAGACAATTCCAGGAGAGGCAGATGTCTGTCAGAACTGCTCTGCTGGCAGCGACCTCTGCCTTTTACAGCCTTCTCGAAGTTGATTCCTGTGTTTCTGCTTTTCTTCCTCTGCAGGCTCCAGCTCCCATGGCTTTCCCCATGACCACACCGCAAGTGCCTGTGTATGGAATGGTGAGTGACTATACAGTCCAGTACGTAGATGCAGAATATACAGAAGTGCACATACAGGAAGTTGCTGCTACTCGGTTTTTCATTCTTGTTTTGTTTTTGTGTCCATCTTGTCTTCACCTCTCTTCAGGTCCCTCCCCAGATGGGTCAGATGGGCGGGGTACCAGTGATGGCTCCTCAGCCAATGATGTACAACCAGCCTGTTCTCAGACCCACTAACCCCTTCGCACCCATGCCCGGAGCCCAGGTGAGACACACTTTTAAATTAAACATGCTGTGTTTCTACATTCATACGCACAAAACATTCCACATCTTTGCAAGTATTAACTTACTAATAATGTAATAACATGTCTCTTAACTGGGTTGAAATGTAATAAAACCTGTAATATGTTTCTTTTTCTTACGAATTAGTCACAGTCATGTCCTCATATAGGCTAATGTATGAGTTTCATTCAGGTTAGATTTAAATAATAGTTTGTGTTAATGATAGAACTGTGTTTGATTTATTTTGTGCATGTGTGTATTGTGTTATATATGTTATATGTTTTGAGTGCGAGCAGTAATCAGGAACAGATTTTTGTCTAATTTGTCGGGACATCTAATACAATTTTTGACACGTTATTGCATTTTTTGATTTTTGTAACGTCATCAGTTTCTACAAGTATGTCATGTTCATGTAGAAACCGATAATGTTACAAATATCAAAAAATGTAATAACAGCTTAGTTGTAATCGTGCTCAGATGACAAAGTGTAAATTTCACAGTAATTTTTGAGCATGTACTTAAATAACATTATGGATATAAAAAAAAAAAAGATTTATCCACTGCTGTGTAATCACACTAAACAGGGCGATTATAGAAATTTATACAATACCATTGTATTTATTCAGATCAGGAATAATATCTGATTTTTGTTCATTTCCGTTGTGTAAACCTGTAGTTCCTGATTTGTTTTGTTTTTTTGCTTGTGATCCCTTAAAGTAACTTTTGAAACAAGAATCAACCAAATCTTTCTCTAACAGATAAAAAGTTAAATTCTTCAGTGGTTTTGCTCGGTCTTGTTTGACCAGTAGCTTGTGTTGATATTATGGAATTATGATTTAGACAGTTAGCTCGTCTCTACTGTAAATGTGCTGCTGTTGCACTGCGCTTTAACATTCACCATCATCCCGTCATTGTGGTCAAAAAGGCAGCATTTCAAAGGAGTTGCATAGTCTCACTTTAAAATGTAGTAATGTCTACTCACGTACCATCATCAGCAGTCAGTGGGTTACAACCAAAGATGGCTTTTCTCCCTTTTTGTATAAATATTTTTTGAAATTGGAGGAATTTCTAAAAAAAATCCTGTTAAGCACCATCTGTGTAACCCATCTCACTGTATTTAAATTCTTTGTCCATACATAGTGTCACAGTGGTTTTCATTAAGTTGGTAGAATGATCAAAACAAACAATCTCTCTTTTTTCCCCCTATTCAGATGCAGTTTATGTAATCCAGTCAGGGGGGAAGCAGAGTGCCAAAAGCGACAAACAAACAGCAGAAGAAAACACACAAGAGGACGATCAGATGGACGGAGGAATGATTTGATCGAGCTAAAACGACTAAGAGACAGACAGACGACAAGATAACCAACCGACACCAAAAAAACAAGTTGGAAAGACGAGGAGAAGATGACCCTAACAGAGGATGGAGGGATGGAGGGATGTGGTGGGTGGGGAGACGTCATCCTGCCTGGTCGTTGTCTGAAACAACTCCTTGCAAACGTGTGTGTGTGTGTGTGTGTGTGTTGCTACTTTCTGTTATATTGTCTGATTTGTGTTTTAAATCCTAACGATGGAGTCACGTTTCAGGAGACGGAATAAGGATGAGAGAGAAAGATGGAAAGAAAGATGGAGAGGAGAGTAGAGGGGATGGAGGAAATCCTACCTCTGGTTTTCAGTCAGACTGCATAAACAGCATCTGACTACTGTTGAGAGTCTCAGCTGCAGAATTAGCTTTATTTCATACTGGTGCTATTTTGTCCCCTCTGGGTTACTGTCCGCCTGCAACGGCAACTTGGGAGCACTTAGCAGAGGACAAGTGTTTGTTTAGTGTGCGTGTGTGTGTGTGTGTGTGTGTGTGTGTGAGAGGAGGTGTGTGTACTTGTAGTGTGTTCGTGTGCGCACAGCAGTTGTTTCAGACAAAACCTTCGCAACCGACCTCTTCTCCATCCCCCTCCCTCATTCGCTGTCTGCGTCCACAACTGTCCAATCAGTGAGAGATTTAGAGGCAAATCTTCTCAAGTGTGTTTCCCGTAGTTTTCCGCTCTGTTGGGGATATCTTTGTATTTTTCAATCTGTTTCCTTTGGCAACCTCTCCTGAATGTCCTGAATATCGGGGCTTGTACAGCAATTTGTTGAACCATTTGTTAATAGTTAGCGTTTGTTGTTATGGGTTTTAAGCTGAAGTCTTTGCTCATATTGCATTTATTTCTCCTCCTAAAGCTACAGATACACACAGATATACAGGGGTTAGTGGTGACAACATTCTAGCATGATGCAGATGTGTCTAAACTGTCTGTGAACCAAATTTTACAGTTTATTTCAATATTTTTCTTAAGGCTTGGTCACACCAGAAAGTGGCAGAACATAAATCATGTACGTCTTCATAAAATAATTGGTTCTAGAGGCTTTGAGAGCTAACCGCTAACATACTAGCCAGCTGGGAACACAATAGCTCTCCCAGCTCCTTTCTACTTTCTCCTGGCATTTTGTTCTCCGGATTGTATATAATTTAATTTAATAAAGAGTTACTGAAGTGGGAAAAATAATATTGAGCTAATCTTGTTAGTTAGTAAGCTTGTTAGCTCGGACAATAAGTTCACACAGTTTATTCAAAAGAAATACTGTATTTCTACCATCAACTCCTGTGTCATAACTGTCTCCAGTGGAGGAGGGTTAAATAAAAGTGGATGGTGCAACACAGCTAATGAGCTGCAATGGCTTCCTCCATTTTGGACTCTCCCATCCACCAGCACTGTCAAGGCGGCTTGCTACTGGTTAATGACACAAATTAGTGTGTCATTAACCTGATGTAAAACATTAGCGTGCATTTACTTCCATTTGTGAGTTAGTCCACCAATCACCAAGCGATCCCAACAGAATGAATCGATTTTTGCCGCCAAATTTCAGCGTCTTTTAAAGTGCTGGTGTGACCGGACCTTTAGCCACAGATGTTTATCATTGACAGTTTTTGCTGCTATTACTCTTGGCAGAGTCTAAAATGACAGACATTTGTTAATTCGTCATGCTAAAGAGGCTACAGGGTGTTTATTAGCACACATCACCTGTTAGCGCCTGGATGACCTGTGTGTATCTGTTCTTGTCTTCATCAGCTCACCAACAAGATTCAGACATCAAAGGTTTCTAAAAGGAGCTTTTTCATTCGGAACAAGCTATTGGCAGATCTACATTATGTGCCAATGATTAATGACAGCAGCACTGAGTGAGTGAGTTAAATGTTACTGAATCAAATTCATTTTAAATTGCACTGAGTTAAAGTGAGTGGCTTTAAGTACGACTCTTGTCTGCAACGAGAGCCAAACGACACTGAACTTTTTGGCATCACTCTCGCTCTGTGGTTCCAGGAAATTTTGGGGATCAAATTTGGACTTTTGTAAGAGGTCATGGCCATTCCTCAGCCAAAGCATCTGTCGCCATGATTTTGACTGTTGGTATATTTTGGGCATCATACGTTTTAGTGAGTGTTCACGTGTGTGTTCACACAGTTATGTGTATGTTTTCCATTGAGGGCTATTTCTGAGGGTCAAAGTGTGTCAAATTTTGAGCCAAATTTGAGCCAGCGAGTTTGACACGGTACGTGCTTGTTTTGTTTTTGTAAAATCAAATTTTGTTGCAAAATGCACATGCAAGAATTTTGCACTGAAGTGACTATCGTGCCGTAGTAGAACTGTCGCCAGTTTTTCTGGTGCGAAAGTTGAAAAAGGAGATTTGAAGTTTGTAGAGATAGTTTGGGGTTTTACAATAACAAGTTTGTCTAATCTACCAGCCACTTTGGCAGGTAACTAAAAGTTATTTTCCTGCCATTCTAACAATGAACTTGAAATTTTTTGTAATCCCGTCCCCCGGTCCCAGTCCAGTGTCTACATCCCAACCATCAGTGATAGTCCAGTCGTATCGCATTCATCACCCACTCTGCTGTGAAATCTCTAGAATCTTGCTTCAGTCTCTCAACTCTGTCTAGTCGGTCTATCTCTAGAATGCTTTTTTAGCCTGCTTCGGCACTGTTTGGTATGTGTAGATATGTAAAAAAAAAAAAAAAAAAAAAAAAAAAATAGTAATAATAACCAGTTTCTGTCTAGATTGTCTGCTCACACCCATCACTGTTCGATAGGTATTGCTCTTAGACGCTTCTTGTCGCAGTCTTGTGTTAGCTTTAGACTCTCTTCATTGTATCCTCCTCGTAAAAAAAAACGTCCTGCTGTAGGTTTCCTCACCTTGTCCAATCCTCTGCCAGTGTCTAGTAACTATAGCTCTATTATCTCTCTTGGTGTCTCTGTCTTTTAGCTGTAAACCTTCGGAGGCTCTCCGGTTCAGGCTTTGTGGTTCGCTTTTCTCTAGCTCTTAGTGCGCACTTTCTTCTCACCGTTAGCATCGCTCCGGTGTCCGGTAGATAACGTCCTTGTCCTTTTTTTTTTTTTCTTCTTCTTCCCATGTCTCAACAACATTGACCATCTCCGCCTCTCGTAATGATGTCAGCAGCCTACAAACGGTCTCTGATTGGACTGTTGAAGCTAGACAGCGAATCATATGCGTCGATATCCAGGTCTTTTGCGGCAAACGGGAGACTTTGTTGGCTAAAGGAGAGGCATATAGCACTAGCCACTTTGGCGGTCCACCAGCCGTTGTGCAGGGGTACTTCTCAGTGTACTTTAAACATCTATTTGGCATTTTCTAGTATTGGGACAGTTGAACAAAACTCAAAGTTAGAAGTAAGGAAACGTTTAGTTTCTTGGTGGTTGTGCCAAACCTTCTCCAAAAGAAGTTTGTTCATGGAGCTCAAAATCCTACTCTCCAAGGTCTAAAACAAAGGTACCCTTTGCTTTTGGCTTCCAGCTTGAACACTCATAAAACTATTATCTTAATGGATGTCTGTGCTTTTGGCACTAAAATGACTTCTAATAATGGTTCTTTATTGTCTGGGATGTACTGTCTCTAATCTGGTGTGATAAATTGGCACTTCGGAAAAGAGAAGTTGATCCAGAATCAGGTCACCCTGCATCTGGAAAATAAAAATAATTCATATCAGGTCTAACTGCAAATCTGTTAGTTGGTAATAAAATCCTCAGAATACAAAATTGGTTGGCTTTGGTAGGTAGAACAGTAAAATCAGTGCCAGGATGTTTAATTTCAAAATCTTCTTAATGAAGGTGAAATCAAACGGTATAAAAGCTGTTTATCCAATGAACAGAGCTCTTAAATCTACTTATGGTTTTCTTTTCTTTTCCATCCATTGTTCCTTTTTATAATGAAATTTCTCTGCATGGAATCCAGTCCTGCCTGTTGCGATGAGGTTTTTCTTTGTCTGTGTGTCTCAAGTGGTTTCAAAATGGTCAAATTTTGGTAGGGGATAGAGGGAGCGTAGAAGAGGGAGGCTACTGTGGCTTTTGAGTCTCATAAACGTCTTCTTGGCGTCAATTTAACTGCCAGTGATTATTACAGCTTTATCATGTAGGTCATTTTGATTACTCGTTACGGTATTTATCCAGGGAGGGGGTTTGGCCGAGCATGCAGGCTCTTTTTCGGCAACTCCCTTCCTCAAATTCAGTTTTTCTCACATTTAATGCTTGGAGTTTTCCAGTACAACCACTGTTTTCTGGTGTTGGCCATTTGGGCACCTCGGTAGTAGTTCTTTTTTTCACTTTTTCCTGCCCAAATTGTCAGATCAGACCAGGCAACCTCGTGGCTATGTTACCAAGGTTCTCTCAACTTCAAAAGCTGCTACCGCCTCTCTGCATTGTTGTAGCATGAATCTAGGTGGAGAAGGATAAACCTTGATGTCATATACAAATTACTGTCCTCTGCTAAGGCCAAGTGTATCAGTCGTTCAGAGAGCAGACTCCTCTCTGGCGAGCCTTCTCCCTCTCTTTCTGGGGTCGGTGAGTGCATGGTTGTACCGTTGTCGATGTTTATTGTCTTTTTTTTTTTTTCCAAAAAGCATGATATGAAAGTGATGATGGTGATGATAATGATGATGATAAACTCTCTCCTCTTGTAGTCTCTGTTTTTAAAAACGTCTGTCAGGCACCCAGACGAGGTGAAGGGGCGAGATGGATCAGTCTTTCTTGACCAATCATTTGCCGTCCACGACAGCAGGTTCATTACTTTGTCGGACTGAATCTGACAGCTGTTTGTGCTGTCGATAAACGAGCCACTGTAGCAAAACAGAGCGCCAAACTTATTTTTTTTTTGTGTGCGTGTGTGTGTGTGTTACTTTTCCCAAAGATGTCACATTTGTTACTTGCAGCACATTCCCTCAATGGCAACCTGTGCTTTGGATCCTCCACTGTTGTGGCGCCATCTGCGGGTCGCTGTGCGTGTTGCAGCCGTGGCAGTGTTAAGAAGAGAAAGATTCCTTCGAAGTCAAAACCCACGAAACGAAATGAAATTAAGGAAACCGAGAGAGGCTGTTTAACAGACAAATTTCCTCATTTTGTCAGTGAGTCGGTGTGTTGAATTAAAGATCTCTTGTGCACGTTCTGTTTTTTCTACATCTGTGTTTTTTGGTAAGAACCCTCGGATTGCTGCCTCACTATTCTGTATATAGAGAATACACACATTCACACTCACAACACAGAGCTTAAATACATACTCTCATAATCCGCAACTGCATTATTTTCATTTACTCGTTTTTTTTTTGTTTGTTTTTTTCTGAACATGAAAGATATTAGCGTTATTACAGCAGTATATAGGTATGATTACTACTCAGTGGGGGCGGGCTAAACAGACAGACGATGCAGATTTCGAGGGCTGCAGACCTCCCCGTACATCAGGATCAGCCATGAATTCTCAATGATGCCAAATGTTTTTTGAGCAGAGTACACCTTTTAATCTGTCTCTCTCTCTCTCTCTTCTCTTCTGTCTCCTCCCCCCATCTCTTTGTACATTTTTTCTATTTATTTAAAGCAGAAATATATGGATTGTATCGAGCATGGAAAGGCAAACAAATGTTACAGTTGAAAAAAAAAAAACATCACAGGCTTTTATTTTACAGCAGTATATTTGTTTATTCTAGGGATTTGTTTTCTCTCTTTTTTTTTGGAAGAAATAAAAAGTCATTTTCCATTCCTAAAGTTTGTCTGTTTCTGCATTTTTCTTTAGACAGATGCTGAAGGAACTACAGTCTCAAACTGCCAAGAAACTCTACAAACCTTTAAAATATCACATGATAAAAATTCAAGTCCTTGAAAAGTCAAACAGTGTATCCTCCGATTCCTAATTGCGGTGCCGGAGGGCTTGAGAGTGTGTTTTCTTAATTCTAATGAGATCTCGACCCATGTTTTAACCCATCCTGTATGTATTTCACCAGTGTTATATTTTACTGGAAAAAATCATCTCAGATTTTACTGTGATTGGCAGGTTCTGCAATTACTTTTTAACATTGTTTATCCTGCAAAAGTAACTCTTAAAATCTACAAATTGTTCACTGTCGGCCACGATGCATGTTAAATGCATTGCTCAGCGGAACATTGATGGTAAATACTAGGCGAGTGTCTTACTGATGCACTTTCCATGTCTGTTTTCCCTCCTATCCCACCTTTTTCACAGCAGACATAGTGAATTGTCATAGTAGGAAAAGCACAGAGGTAACTAATGACATTAACGACAGCTCTGTAATATTAAAGAGTCCCAGTGAGCCAGCATGTGTAATATCAGGACCCCGAAACGGAAACGGCTAAATGGAATTCAACCGTCATTCATTTTATTATTGACTCCTGAGCTTTTCCCGCTGTCGTAACAAAATTTCTCCTGTGAAAAAGGCCTATTTTAAGTCTTAAATCAGTGGAATTAGTCACCAGCCTGCAACACTCATAAAATCTACAATTTCAGTGCTGATTTTTAAAGTGGTACATGTAGCATTTTTGCTCAGCCATATTCATTTAGAGACCAGAGTATTTGATACCTGCAAAATTATTGCAGGAAGACTTACCGGCACACTGGCAGCATATGGTGTCAGAACACCCATGGGGAATTTCTACATGAGCGTGCACGCTGATAGCATCTGTGTGTCAGTTTGTAGGGATACGCTGTTCTTTTGTCCAGCCTTGGCTCACGTCAAAAGCAGCAGTTTTATCACGTTTGCTCTTCTAAACTGTTCTGTCTGTATGTTTTAGGGGTCATCAAATGTTGTGTTGTGACACTCCACAACATCATGTGTGTGTGTTACACTTAAACATCTACTGGCCTCTACGATGCTGCATTTCCCTACTGTGGTTTGGCTTTGGCGGATAAGTTGCTGACCTGATTTACACCACAAAACAGGAGGAGAGCTAAAGTTTCCCAAATAAAAGTGAAAGAAAATCCCTTTCAGTGTGTTTATCTGCTTATAATGACATGTCTTGATATAAAAAAAAAATGTAATAAAAGTACCAAAACAATCATAATTAATGATACACTATTTGAATGCAACTTACATAGAATCACCTGCATGTTAAAACTGAAAATGTAAAGGTTCGGACATCACAGATTTGTCAAACCACCCGTTTACATTTATTTGTGGTTATTTGCATCAGCACTGATTTTTAATATTGTACCTTTTAACTTAATATTTCAAAATGTTACAAAATGACACACAGGCTCTTATCTAAAGGATTTTGGCTTGACTGAAATATAAAAATTGGTGGTTAATGACACTGACACACTTCTTTTAGTTAAGTTCTGTTTATGTTGTTGACATATTAACTATTAAAAAGCTGGCAGAGAGCATTTCCCACCATTAAACTGCTCAGCTATAAACACCTTTAGACTATTCAACAGTTCCTATAATGGTGGGAAAACTTGTTGCTGCTTCACCAAACTAAACTAACAATTACCACTTATTTCCATTCGGGTAGTTACTGTTTTCCTGTGTTCTGTTTTGTGTTCACCTGTAGGCTCCACATACACCTGTGTACTCCTGCTTGTTGTGACACGCTGACCTACAACAGCCTGGTGTGATTCTCTCTGCTATTGTCTGTTATTACAGTGACTTCAGCGCTCCCACAGCGAGGGATTTAAAAAGCAGGTTCCCACCTCCTGATTCCCACTGAGCTCAGCATAATGAAACTGTGTACATTTGTTGCACAGTCACATCAAGGGGCTTTCACAGATGCCGGGGGTGATGGTCATATTTCAGGGTTTTTTTTTTGTTTTTGACTAAGTGGTCCTTGGTAAGGAATATATCACTCAGAGCGTACTGTGCCTGACAAACAGCAGTGTTTTGTCTTTAGTGAATAATTTATCGTCGTACCACCTGCAGTCGCTGGCAATTTGTCTGTGTGTGTGCTCAGGATGAAATATATTTTTGGCACAAAAATATATCAACTAAACCTTTAAAACCCCTTGCTATTAAACAGTGTTAGCCTAACTTACTGATAAACACATTCAGTTACGCAATTTATGAAATATAAATTTAACTCCTGCCTGATATAAAAAGCTACAGCATATAAAGTCCTCTCTAAAGAAGACTGAATCAGAGCAGTATGTCGGCTATGTAGGCGTCTAGTTTAGTAAAACGCAGATGTTTAAATCACTTTTAAACAGTTAATTTTATTAACACACATTGATGCCTTTGCTTGAATGATATTAGTTGTTTTTTTTACGTAAACACAAGCAATTTTTTCTTGAGCTTTTTAGAACTTTTGAACTTTGATTTCACTGGAAATTAAATTACTATAAAGAAAAAAAACATCAGAAAAAATATGTTGAAGTCAATAATTAAAGCAATACTTTAGCATTTTGTGAAATGTGTTTATTTGTTATGCTAATTCATGTTCTTGTTGAAAGTTAGATGAGAAGATTCACTCTCATGTCAGAGTTGAAGCCAGGAGGCAATTAGCTTAGCTTAGCATAACGTCCGGAAATAGGAGGAAACCTCACCGAAGTTTAAATATGCTTAACAACACCTTTAAAGCTCACTAATTAACGTGGTATGTCTTCTTTGTTTAATCTGTACACAAATGGAAATGTAAAAAACAGCAGTTTCTGATTTTAGACGCAGATACGTGCCGGAACTATTTCTTGTCAAACAAGAATTTATCAGTCACACTACTCCCTGTAAAACCACAACCTGCCATTTTTACATTTTTGTTTGTGTAAAGATTAAATTAAGTTACAGCATATTGATTTGTTAGCTTTAAACGTGTGGGTAGGTGTATTTTTGAACTTTTGACAAGCTAGCTGTTTCCCCCCCTGCTACGTACTAGCCTTTACGCTAAGCTACAGTTGGCTAATCGCCTCCCCGCTCCATAATTAACTCAGACACGTGAGAGTGGTGTCGATTATCTGCAGGTTCTGATTTTAGTTACGTGCTGGAAGTATTTCTTGGTAAGAGTTTATCCGTCCGCCCAGCAGTCAAGAAACAGTCACAGCACATTTTGTGTACAGAGTAAACAAACAAGACACAACTTAGCAATTTGTTAGCTTTAAAGGTGCTAGTAGGAGTATTTTTGAACTTCCCAGCAACCCCTTCACTTTTTGCGCCCTTTGTGTTGTAGATTTAATTTTAAATAGATAAACATGTTGCCCATAAATCTACAGTACACTCAGTGAGCCATAATGACAAAGTGAAATTTTTGCCAATTGGAGTCAGTTCAGTACTTTCTGAACTGTACATATTGTACATAGATATACAACATAGATATATCCATGATTAACCAACATCTGTCCTGCCAATATACACCACGTGGCCAAAAGTATGTGGACACCCATGTGTTTCCAGCTTTGTGGCAGCAGCTCAGGAAAGGCTCTTAAATTTTTACAATGTGACAGTGCCTCCGTGCACAAAGCCAGGTCCATAATGAAACTGTTTTCCAGAGATTGGTGCGGAGGAACAGCAGCAGCAGCATGTTAACGCCCTCTAATCAATGAAATATATTTGAGTTCTTCTTATTGAGACACAATCAGGCTTATTTTTTACTAAAAACATTCAGTCCGACATAACTGCAGTGGCAGTTACTACATGTTTTTAGCATCTTAGCCACATGTTTTGCAGGTCAAATCACAGCCAAAGACCCCCTGTGAAATAACCTCATGGTTTGTCGAGCCTGCAGTGGATCCAGTGGTACAAAGTGACAGATATCCAGAAGTTGTCAGTCCCATTGTGCCTGCTGCCGGGCCACAGCAGGCCTGGTTGTGACAGCAGACACTCACCAGGAGGAATGTCAACCCCCACCTTCAGATAAGTTTTGACAGCTGTAAACTGAGAGAGGCAAGAGAGGAGGGAGGTGAGCTGCTATTTATATCATTTCTTTTGGTCAGGCTCAAACCAGAAGAGAGAGAGAGACCCCCCCTCTCTCTTTCTCCTCTCTCCTGAAGGCGATCACCCCTTCTGGATCTCTCCTTTCTAACTCATCTCCTCCAGAACCTTCTGGAGATACCAGCCAACAGCATTAAGTCCAGGAGAGACCGCCGGGTTGGAGGAAACTGACTGTAGAGTGAAGAAGAGGAAGAAATCAGACGAACCAACAGGCCAACATGGCGCTGGTGTGCTACAACAAAGGCTGTGGGGAGAAGTTTGATACTGACAAGAACAAAGACGGTGAGATCCTGCTGCCTGTTTCTGTATCTGTACTTTTAAGTTAAGTTTTCTATTATTTTCTGGTCCGTCTGGTTTGTTGGTTTTAATGTTTGCTCATCAAGGAGATGAAGCTTCAGTGGAAGTCAGTCAGTCAAAAGCATGAAAAGAAGCGTTTAGTTTTGTTTTAACTGTGTGGGAAGTGCTGCTGTTTACAGATTTGCTCTGTTTCTCTTTTTTTTCACGCAAGTTAAAAAACCACAATTTTAAAAACCTATAACATTTCAAAAATCTATCACCAACAAGCTGATATTGGGGCTTTAATTAAAAGTTAGTTTCAATGACATTAACCAATTATGGTCAAACTCTCTAAAACAGTGTTTTGAATTTGAAAGTGTGCTCTTGTGACCATATTTATTTGTGTTTGTTGGCCTTACTAAGCAAAGTAATGAAAAAAATAGACAAATTAATTATAAAAAAAGACAGGAGTGTACAGTGCAACGAGAAATCAATTTGGATGGTTAAAATAAGTTTGTGTGGCACAAAGGCAGAAGGTCTGCACACTCCCAATAAATAATTTTCCTTGGGGCGAAGATCTTCCAGATCAGAGAATACATTTATTTATTGGGAGCTTAACAATGTGCAGACCTTACTCTTTTGTACCCGGAAATGAAAACTTTTTTGTCTTGCACCTGAATTATTTTCCTGGGTGTGCGCACACTCGGTCCCTCTTCCAAAGTTGTGAACAAAAGGTGGCAGAAAGCCAGATTTATGGTCTGTATTTAGCTGCAAAAGGTGGATAAACAACCTGGAGATTTGTCAAACGTCAATTTTTGTCATCATTGTGTGTCTCAGTGTGAGGGAGCCTGGCATGCATGGTCAGCCACGTGTTTCTGGACAGATGGCTGACTGTTACCAGCTTCCTTATATGGGACACACACACTTCTCAACTCCAATGACCCAAGTGAACAGCTGACATCCTGCTGACTCTGTGTGTGTGTGTGTGTGAGAGTCTATATGCAGACTGATGGTGTCTTTCTTTTTCCTCCAAAAGATTCCTGCCTCTTCCATCCAGGAGTCCCCATCTTCCATGATGCTCTGAAGGTACAACAAATAAACAATAACCGTTTTTTTTCCTCAGTGTCTGATCGCAACATAAAACTTCATGCAGCTGGATTAAAACTTTACGATTTCTTTGTGTGTCCTTCTCCAGGGTTGGTCGTGCTGTAAGAAAAGGACAACAGACTTCTCTGAGTTCCTCTCCATCAAGGTAACAGCTCAGGGTCAAACACGCAGTTAGCATCTCGCAAGAATGAATATTGATACGTTTTTCTTGCTGTAATCATTCCTCCTCTTCATACTGACCATTAGAGGATCCCTTCATAATGCACTTACAATGTATAAGTGATGGGGGACAAAATCCACAGTCCTCCTTCTGTGCAAAAATGTATTTAAAAGTTGATTTGAAGCTAATATGAAGCGACAGCCGTCCAAATGAGTCAAATGTCAAACTGTCTTTTTAGTGACAAATTCCCTCTTTTTGTTATGATCCGTCCACTGCAGCTGAACAGGAAAACTCTGTCAGAGACACAAAGAGGGAATTTTTTACTAAAAAGACTGTAACTGTGGAAGAAATCCACTTTATTTGACTCACTCAGACGGATTAGATCCATTTTTACTAAAAACGAGGCTTGTGGATTTTGCCTCCCATCACTCACATTGTAGGTGAGTAGGTGAATGTCAGTGTTCATTCGGGCACGTGACTGTTGTTTTAAGACAGACTTGAACAAATTTTGAATCTATCCTTTTAAAAAACAACAACAAAAAAATAAATTTTCAATTTTGCAACATTATCTCCGTCTTCCAATAAAATGATAAACATTTCTTAAAACCGGTTACAGTTACCGGAGTTAAATGTTCTGTTTTCACAGTATGTATAAAATTACAGTTAAGCGGCTTGACGTTTGAGAGTTTTGCATGGTAGCATAGCAACAAGCAGACAAACACCACCACAAATCATCCTATTGTAGGCGGACTGGAAAGTATTTATAAAGCCATTGTGAGAAAACTGCCATCATTTCTCTGCAAAGTTATTTCACCAATTATCTCAGATCACAAGTGTTATACATCTGCTGTCCGTCTGTAACCTTCAGGGATGGAGAATAAAGCCTTCAAGTTTTCTGACACCAAGGCCTTCTTTCATCTTTCACAATTGACGGGCAGATAAAAACTATTGTAAATTCTTTGGGAAACGACTTCTTTGTTCTTATGTTACCTGATTTTTAGTGTTGTTTTATCTGTTGCCTGATTTTGTAATGTTTTGTTTGCAACCTTTAGAAAAAGAAAGAATTACCTGCTTCAATGAAGGTTAACTGTATTTCAAACACTGTTTATGGGAAACAAATTTAAAGCTGCACTTATCATTATTTTTATATAAATAATGAATCAAATAACTGTGTAATATTACAGGTGTTGCTCGTAGTGACAAAGGCACAAATGATGATCACCTGACACTTGAGCTCCTCTCAGCTCTATAGTTTTAACGCCTTTCAGCTCATTGTTTTGGTTTCATGGCCTGTAACTGTACTGATTTGATTCACTCTCACCGCTCTCATCAGTCGTTTCTGATCCAAACAGGCAGCTGTTCAGCAAAAAAAACCTCAAATAAACCAACTGTACACTACCTGTGTAGCACCAAACAGCAGACAGACAAAGTTATCAACTAGCTTGTGGACATAGCGGAGCTTTTAGCAGCTAAAGAACCAGATATTTCTCTCAGGAGTTGGTTGGAACACAAAACAGAGCTAAAGCAGAGTAAAAATCAGGTGGACCGAAAACACAAATCCAAATCAATGTTAATGTTGTTTTCAATCTGCTGGATGTGTGAATTAGCATCTGTTTGCTACAGTAACAGGTTAGCTGTATCAACTTTATAAGGCTATAATAAGTCAATTTGTTGTGCTGCAAAGTATCCAAAACAGTCATAGTTGTGAACAGAAACATGCACCTAATATATGTTACTGTTATGTTGCTTTAAACTATTATTCCAGTCTTAACTTGTGAATGACATGTTTCTTACACTTTAATTGAACTCAATTTCAGTTCCTTTCTGTGAAGGATTATACATATTTTGTTAATTTATGTTAGAACATCAGTCGCGAAGAAGAAAAATAATATCTGAAGCTTCAGGTCCTGTGGAGATTGTAAACCAGGCTGAGGTGACCGCTCTCTTTGAACAGGGCTGCACCCGCGGGCGCCACAGTAACGAGAAGCCCCGGGAGCCTCTGCTGCCGGAGGTGTCATCAGATAAGGGCAAGATGAAACACGCCAACGACCAAGAAATAATCTACCGGGGACCCAAATCTGTTGAGAAACTGCAGAAAGAGAGACCCAGGTGAGTGTTTGTAATTCACGTTCAGCTCTCATTTATGTCAAGATTCCTCTTTTTCTCATCTACATACAGTAACTGAAACAGCCGAGTGTCTTTTTGCATTTACCTGCCTGTTACTCACACGCATGCAGCTGCCTCTGTATATGCATTGATTCACAGAGGTCAGGATGAG
The DNA here is from genome assembly GCA_038419695.1 of Scomberomorus guttatus. Lineage (NCBI taxonomy): Eukaryota > Metazoa > Chordata > Actinopteri > Scombriformes > Scombridae > Scomberomorus > Scomberomorus guttatus. The sequence continues at coordinate 18,297,959 of CM076467.1, forward strand.
GTCATAGGCACTCCTGGAATAAATAATTTATTGGCCCACGCTGTGTATCCGTCTGCAGGCCTGTGCTGATGCATTCAGTGTGTTTCTGAACATGCGTCCAGCGTCTGTGTTAACGTGAATGTGTGTGCGTTTATGTGCTCAGTTCAGACGAGCCCATGACCAAGCTGCCCCACAAAGTATCTGCAACGCTGGCTCGGGAGCTGGAGAAACTGAACATCAGCAAGAGAGCTGAGGAAGAGAAGAAAGGTCAGTAAGTGAGTGTATGATGCCCTCAAGTGTCTTTTTCATCCTAAAGTCAAATTATAGCGACATTTTTGTTTCTTCTCGCTTTTTCTTTTTTGTTGTTCTTGAAAACATCTCCGGCCTGTGAGGAGCAAAAAAATCTCCATCTTATTGAGTCTTTTCTGACTAAAATGAAGTCTTAAAATGGTATTTTCTAAAAAGAAGTGAAAAATATTTTTGCAGTGCAGTGAGAATAATCTTTATTTAAGTTTATGTAATATATTTGTTTTCAAGAATCTTTAGACAAGAAAGAGGATCAAGAAAAAAAACTTGACAGTAGAAACACTTGAAATCGGAAGATTTTTGTGCTTCTGTACAGAAAACAAACCTCTAAGGACAGAAAAGATGACTTGACAGGACAAACTGTCAGTGTATGTTTGTGACACATTATCCTGTGTATAATTATACAGTATATTTGTGTGAATTTCTGCTTATGTGTTTTTTTTTGTTTTTTGTTTTTTGTAAATGTGATGTAATAATTCAACAACAGTTCAGCTTTTGTGTTTTGTTTTTTTTTTTTGTTTTGGTGCAAAAAAACTATATTTTTGAAAAAATCAGTCAATTCAACAGAAATTTTAAAAAACAAAGAAAAATGAAATTTTATTTCAGAAAACATTTAAAACAAGTTTATTTGTTTAGGGAACAACAAATTCTTACTTTACTAGTAGATTTAAAGTTCCGTGATAAAAAGATATTTTTTTTAAAGACAGTCCTGCTTTCCTCACGTTTCTTGTCTCCTTTTGTTTCTTTCTGATCTAACAGACAGTCAGACTGTCATGACCGGGACACGATGTAAGAACGCAGGATGTAAAACAGTAAGTGTATCTTCATCATTTATTATTTGAGTTTGTGTATGTACAGTATGTGTATATGTAGGCACTTCTGCTGTGGCCCAAAATAGTCGACTATCTAACATCAGGAGCCAACAAATATATCATCCACACCAGGAGCTGCCTGCTCACACACACACACACACACACACACACACACACACACACACACCCACACAGTGTTTCCATCACTTCAGAGGACATTACATTGACTTACATTCACTTCCTGTAGACATATCCTAACCTTAACATAACCCTAAACTAACCTTAACTTGAAACCAAGTCTTCACCCTAAAATTAATGATTTACGTTAAGGGGACTTGCTTTTTTTGTCCCCATAAAGGAGGCGAGTACCCACAACATGACTGTATATACAGATTTATGTCCCCACAACGTGAGGAATACCTGGACCACACACACACACACACACACACACACACACACACACACACACACACACACACACACACACACACATACTGCGATATTGATTCCTCAACTTTAATCTTGTAAAGCTTATTAAGAGCTCCATCTTGTGGACGGAGTAGGTAACAACAAATATGACACATTTTACACTTTATCAACCTTTTCTTAAGTAAATTTAATGCAAGTGCTTTAATTTTGAGGTACTTTACTGGAGTAGGCTGCTTCCACTTTGTTACTTTATACTGCAATTTCTACTTCACTACATTTACCTGACAAATGTAGTTACTTTCAGATTCATATAAAGTATATTATCTGTTTATAAAATATAAAATATGATGCATTGTTACAGCTTAAAATACCACTTCATAGTTTATCAAGTAGTTAAAATGTTACATAATAAGTACTTTAAATACTTCTGTACCTTTCCTTAAGTAAAATTTTTAATGCAGGACTTTTACTTGGAGTAATGCAGTATTTTTATTTATGTCAATAAAGTCAAAGTAAAGATCTGAATACATCTTCCACCACTACACGACCTCAGTGACTAGAGAGAGTGACCTTTATCATCATGTGACTGATGATTGGAGTCATGAGGACAGTGATCATTACTATTGCTTTGTGTGTTCAGGCGTATCAAGGTCCAGAGACGGACCAGGAGGTCTGCACCCACCACCCCGGAGGACCCGTCTTCCACGAGGGGTAAGACACACACACACACACACACACACACACAGAATATAAATTACTGCTGCATGTTTCCACTGTCTTACTCCGGATATTACAAAGGATTTTATGCGTAATCATAATTACAATCTTTATTTGCATAACTCTTTTCAAGCCATAATTAGACTGCTTCTACAAAGGAGGAACGTAAACAAAACAAAACTGAAGGCCATGTGAGCGAGGCAAGAAACATGAAAGCTTAAATATAAAAAGAAAGACCAGACAGTTAATTAAGGATCAGTAATTAATAACAAATCTGCCATGTGAGAAAAAGAAGAGACTTTAAATTAAAAACTGCGACCGCTCTTTGAATCACGGGATGGACTGAAACCTGATACATTTCAAGGATTTTAAAGCCTCAGTCTGTGACTTTCATAACAATGTGATCCTTCAGGTATAAGTACTGGAGCTGCTGCTGTATAAAGACCACAGACTTCAACGCTTTCCTCGACCAGAAGGGCTGCACAGTAGGAAAACACCGCTGGGTCCTGAAACAGGTACACACACACACACACACACACACACACAGCATGGGCAATATACTGTACAGCACAATATAACTGGCTCCAAAGTTAACAGGAAATTACCTTGAAAGTTGAAAAAGGGCCTTTGAAATTAATTTTACAGGTTCTTCTATTTTTACACTAATTTCCCAGAAAGAGTAATTTGCAGGTATTTAACAGTAAATTTTTAGGACATTTTATAGAAAGGGTGGTGCAACTTGTTTAGGGCCGGGCATCGTTTAAAAAATTACAAAACCAGTACCAATACCAGTACCCTTGAAGTGATACTGATAGCAATATCAACAATGAATGGGCCAATCACACATTGCATTAAATTGAAGAATGCTTGAGGTAATTGGCTGCAAGCAAAACCACACAAACACAGTAATTTTTTTTGGTAGATCTGGGTACAAAAAGGATCAACTGCAGGTATCGTAAGTAAATAAGTTTTGATGCTACTTGGTACTGGGTTATTTTCGGTTGATACCTTAAAAGGTATCGAATACCAATATCCAGCCCTTAACTTGGTACAAATTTTAAGAAAAAACAGAAAAAAGTGTTACGTTGGTTTAATTAGCAGGTGCCCACTCATTATATTTGGTTGTTAATTTGCAAAAATTCTTAATAAATTAGACTCTTGACAATTCTTCAACTGACAAAAAATACTTAGTTTTCAGTGTGTTGTTTTGTGTGTCAAATGATATATTAGTGTATTAAATTTTTTTCTATAAGTAGCTTTTTGTGTAGCTGTTTATTTTTTGGACATTTACTAAAACTAAATATTTTCTGTCGGTTAAATAATTAAATTTATTAAGAGTTTTTGCAAATTAACAGCTACATATGAACTCAAATGTAATTTTCAGTTTTTCTTATAATTTGTATGAAATTGCACCACCCTCACTGTAAAATGTCTGTTAAATACCTGCAAATTACACAGAAAACTTCCAGAAGGTTAGTATAAAATTGAATAAATCCTTACTTTTTTTTGTGCATTTGTGTTTACAGTTTGTTCTGTTTTTGCTGAGAAACATTTTTGTGATTTCTGAAGCTGTTTTAGAGGTGTTGACTCAACTTTATGGTCATTTTGGAGGCTGCAGTTTGTGGTGCTGTTGAACTGTATTGCCTTATACTTAGAGGTGTTTCTGATATTTTGTCTACTGTATTTTTATCAAAGAGGAGACTAAATATAGTAAATAAAACCTTAGTGAGACATGTTTATTATGGAATGCAAATTCTACTAATAAGTAATACTCGTCAAAGAAAGAAAAAAGAAAATTAACTTGATTTGAAAGTGGGAACAAGGATCAAGAAACACAGTGTGGTTAACATTTTATCACTTACCAGTCATATATAAAGGTCTATTTCTTTGTGACTGAACTGTATGTGCACATGTGTGTTTACAGGACAAGAAGAAGGTGGCGTGTCGATACGACTGGCACCAGACGGGAAATAATGTTGTCGTAACGATCTACGCCAAAAACGCAAACCCAGAGTTTTCCAACATTGAGGCCAACCAGACAGTGGTGAGTGTTACTGCATATTCAAAACCGTAGTGATGAATATTTCACTTTTGTGAAAAGACTGTTACCTACACTGTGACTGATCATGAAAACAGTTTTAGAAAGATTAATTTTAGAAATAAAGTTTATATCAGTCTAAAATTCAGCAAACAAAAAGTTGAAGGGACACTTTTCTTATTTTATATGTAAAAGGTGAGTTTACTTGTCAACCTGTGAAAACAGTTGTATAATATCCTCTGTGGCTCTAAAAAGAGCTTTCTAAAGTGAAAGGGTCTAACGAAAGACAGTATTGAGTTGCATCATGGGAAGTGTAGTGTAGGATCCAGTGTTTTTGAGGCTTGACCAATACTAAAGACTAAAACTCAGGATATCTCGGCCTCGGCTGCATCGATTTTCAACGTTGTTTTTTTTAAAAATTTGTCTCAACTTAATGAAAATGCTGAAATCAAAGAAGTGCCCCTTTAAGCTAAAGCTAATACAGCTAACTCCTACTGGTTTCAATTTACAAAGTACATAACAGCGTACTTTGCAGGAAAATGTGTACAACTGTCCTTAAATTATGACAATATTAATGCAAAAACTCTAATAATTAATTCACGTTGCTCTTTTTTCTTCCTCTCTATAGCTCTCATGTCAAATCCAGTTTGAGAACGATAAGATTTTCAAGAGAGAATTCCACTTTTGGGGCGTGAGTACCTGCTAAACATGTCAAAGTGTCATTTTTGTCTTCAAACAACAGAAACTACTTTAGTATTCATGATTAAAGACATACATCTACACTTTTCCTTTGACCTCCTCAGGTAATCAATGTCAAACAGAGCTCGGTCAACATGGTCCCATCCAAAGTAGAGATCTCCCTCCGCAAGGCCGACCAGGTTTCTTGGGGCAAACTAGAAGACCCCAACTACAAACCTGAGCCCGAGCCCGTAGAAGACCCCTTCACCGAAATGACCGAGTCGCAGAAGCCCGACTGGGACATCGACGACGACGACATCAGCGACTCGGACGAGGAGTGGGCCTATGACACGGCGCCGAAAAAAACAGAAGAGGACAAGGAGCGAGATGAACAGAAGAAGAAAGAGGAGGAGATGCAGAATTTAAAGAGGAAGGAGGTCGAGGAGGAGATGAAGAGGGTGATGGAGGAGCAGAGGAAGGCGGAGGAGGAGAAGAAGAAGCGAGAGGAGCAAAGGAAGCAGGATGTAGAGGAAGGATACGAAGACATGCCTGATCTAGAGTAACTCACAGCTCTGGTTAAACACACTGGATCCTTTATATTTTATTTAATGATAATACTCAAAATAGTGATCTTTACACAACTGGGTGCATCTTCAATACATTAAATAAAGACTTTTCTATGTCTGTATTTCCGTCTTTTTCTGTCTTAATCCCAAATTAACACAGATAAATGGACACATCAATGATATAAAGAGTTGTTGTTCATCACACTTCCCCCGTGTTTTTTAGCAGCAGGATTAAGATCAATGATTCATTTAAAAGCCTAATGACCAGAGTGAGTATCTACTGGTGTTACAGGCCACTGCTGGAAACAAAACATTGGAGGTTGATTAGCCTTCAGCTTGTGAATCATACTGAATTTGTATTTTTGCACAGTTTTCATTAATATCAGTCTACTGTACATCTGCAAACACAACCTACTCTATGTATTACTCACTGTCTGGCTTCACTACAAGTGAAATTGATAAAATATTTGAGATACAGTAAGTAGCATATTTTTTAAACAAGCGTGACTGCATACATGTGGCAACTAGAATTGGCGTCCAAACATTTTTGTAATTTTTCCTAATGGACAATACGATAGTGTGAAAGTGGGCAGGTCCTAAACTTCCCCCTCAAGCATTTTGTAATCATTATTCACACAAATTCAGTCATTTTTCTTATGTACAACTTAGTGCAACACCAAGAAAGCCTTTAAGGAGTAGAGTGTCCCAAAGCGTGGTTATTTGAAAGCTTCAACACTTCGAAACTACAAAGTTCTGCAAAAGATTCAGAATTCTCAGAGATCAGAGAGGCAGTGGTAGAGTGCTATACACACTTTAGTTGGACGACGTAGTTTGTTTGAAACATACTGAGCCTTTACTTCTCTCTCCACCTGCAGGGTAAACAAAAACTGAATCCTGAGGTTGGACTTTCTCAGTCAAAACATTACACCATTGGACACAAGCTTCACACTTCAATAAATCATTTAATCTCCAAAGGGTTGCGCTGACTTAGTCTTTGTTACACACTGCACACAATAACACAATAAAACACCTTGCAACGTACAGAGTCGTGCAACATCTAGTCTGGCTTCCAGCATTGCGCACACAGTCTTGATATATAGGCTGTTCAGATCGGGGGGGGGTGCGTTCACAAATGTCATCTATGGAATACTGTTGCACAAACATGATGGCGTGTTGGTAATCTGTGGGTTCATTACAGTTTCTCAGCTCCATGTGACTCCTTGGAGGAGTTTTAGTCCCCAGTGACATGTTCGCTACTTGAAAAAAAATGACATAAAATATAACCAAAAAAAGCTATTAAATCATCAGTTAAAAAACACATTAAACTTTAGGCAACACAATTTTTCCCAAAAGGGATTCCACAAATGTGCATTCCCCAAACTCAACACAACAAATGCTTATTAAAGCATAAAGTTAGACCATCTCAAAACTGGCAATTTCAAAATGATACACAAAAGTTTTACCCAAATATTGGCTTCACACAGGCTGAACATGACATGTTTTTTTTTTGTGTGTGTAAACTATTCATTAGTCCGTATAACACTGGAGAATTTCAACAACTTTGGCTTAAAGTCAGAATAACTTTAACATTGATTACATTTTTTTAATACTACTTCAATACCAATTTGGCTTAACATTGGAATGACATCTCAATGACATTGCTGACACATGATCACATGTAATAACATTGGTGTTAAATGGGAGGTCTCAAGCTGCTGTGGGAGTAATTGTACAACCACCGATGTAATAAACATTTGTTTATGCATCTCTATATATTTATCATTCTTTTGTTTGGTTAGATATATTACATTTTATCAACACACTTTTGTCCGTATACATTTGTCATAAATAAAAGATTCTCATCATCAAATCAATTTAAAAAAACACTCGTAAACACTCATTATCTTTAAACACACACACACACAAATGTCTTTTTTTCCCCATTAAGTTTGCTTCTTCGTAAAGTGCAAGGCAAGATACAGTAAACTTTGAAATGTACGACGTACAACAACTTTCGCATCCGAAGCGCATGTAAGCTCACACACTCTCACACACACCCTGTATGTCTCATAACCTACTGAACTCAGTACAAACTTGGCACGACACCACTAAAGCCTCTAAGGTGTAGAGCGTATAGCTGGCACACTATGGATACAGTAGCACAATCCTTCCAGAGCTGAACATCTACAACGCCTCACAGTAACGCCGCCCTGTGAAGGGTCGGCTCAGGTTAACTAGATAAATGTGTAAATAACTGAGAAAGTCAAGAACCAACCCTTTACAGGAATGGGGGGGGGGGAAAAAAACACAGAAATGATCCTTTACAGGTTTACAGCCTTGTTCATGGATGTGATATCCAAGTTAAAAGTTTGAAACACGTAACTTTGTCCATCTTGATCAGACCCGAGTCTGTAAGCTAACGTTAACTTTTTTGTACTTTTTGTAGTTTGTACATGTGGTGGAGCTGCATCATGACAAATCAGCTTCAGGTAAATGTGAAACATGGAAACGTTTACACTTTGTTTACCTTTACATTATGTTACGCTAACTCCACCTACAGTATGGCACTCGGAACAACTAACGAACAGTTGACTCAGGTCTGGTCTTGATAGGTGAATATTACTTCTTCATTACATCCTGGCAACTTTTAAGATAATACTCTGACATTTCAAGAAATGTGCGTTTTTGCCGTCTTACAGAGCATTAGATGAGAAGAAAAATATACTTTTCAGAACGGAGTTAGCTTTGTGAAGTGTTGCCTTATCACAAAGAGGAAACAGCTAGCCTAGCTCTGTCAAAAGTACCTTCTGACAAATAAAAAGCTGTCTTATTTACTGTATGTTTATATTTAACGTGCAGAAATCGAAAATGTGGTTTAACAAGCAGTTTTCTTACACAGTGGAGGTATTTCCTGACAACATATAGCTTCTAACACTAAAAAAAAACAACTTTGTGACTCTTGAATTAGATAACTAGTTTGATAGCTAACAAGATACATGTAAATAACACATTCTGGGTGTGGCTGGAAGACATATTTTACTTTTGATGGTAAAATGGTTCCCACTTCTTCCAGTTTTGTGCTAAGCTAGGCTAAGCATGACGGGGAGAGATTTTACTGAGATAAAATAGATATTAAACTTCTTATCTCGCAGTATCACAGCAATTTTCCCAAATTGTTGCATTCCTTAAAGGATCATTACTGTAAAACCTGGATAGAAGTTGCCTCTAGAACACAATTGTATAGGTCCATTTACATAAACCTCAATATTTTAGCCATTTCCGCACAGCAGCACATGTATCAAAGATCTTTTCACGAGCTTATTTTGGCTGTAGCTGGATCAAATAATATTCTGATATGGGAAATCTTGCTGCTAGTCATAACCTGCTCATTGAACTATGTTTGGGCAGCACAAGAAAGTATTTGACAGCTGTTTTTTTTTTTTGTTTTTTTTTACCCAAAATCACATTTCTTAAATACTCTCTAGCAGTGAAACCCCAAACATCTCTTACGGAAAGCAGGTTAAAACAAAAGAAATATCTGCAAATGCTGCTGGTTGGAACAAACAGGCTAGTATTCACTATTACGAGGCAACTTCAGCCCCCACTGTGAGGCGAAGGAAAGCTAAGTACGCATGCAGGGACACACACAACAGCATTAATTGGCTTCGATTATATGCACAGTGGCCAAGGAGTTTGTCAAAGGGGGAAGCAGCAAAGCCAGGACAGCTTCACAGATTACCATTGGGAAAATAAAATATACAAAATATATATATATATATTTGTAATAATAATAATATTAATAATAGCTTTTAACCACAGACAAGGCAAAAATCAAATATCCACTAACTCTTATTCTTATATTACATATACAATCATGAGTATGGCAAAGTAGGAGTAATATACTGAGTACTTGTAATGTTTTGCTAACGCATCTTTGATGCTTCCTCCTTTTCAAAACACCTTCACCTTACTCTGACAAAAATATCAGACTTATTGAGTCATTTCATCTGGTACCTTAAAACAGTTCTTAAAATAAGTGAAAAAATGTACAGTGGGATGTTTTTTTTTTACTTAATTCCTATGCAAGTCAGTCTGTAGACCTTGATAATAACTGAGTCACGTACCTTACTGTAAATCCCACAGTCGGCTTTTTTACCAGGGTTGAATTTCAGATGAAATGACTCTTCAATAAAAACGTTATTTTTGCAGCACGGCTGCATAGCCTCGGACCACACAAGTCACACTATTAAGAACCACTTTAGAACCACAACAGTAGAACCTTTGTGAAATCAAACATGATTTATCGTTACATTATAATTATTCACAGGTTAATACAAGTCCACACAAATACATTCCTCATTATATTTTTTGCAACATTTAAGATATTCTCCAGTTCAGTAGACGATAAGGTTGAGATGTTTCAGTTTGTTCATTTTGTTGATTTGTTGCCGTTGGGGAGTTCTCATGGCAGTAGCAACAAGAAATAAATACTCTTAGAAAGTCTCTTAGAAATAAACCAAAGTCTAAAGGCTATTCAGAAGTTCAGAAATAAAAGAATTAAAAGTTAGAGAGACAACATTAAAAGATCGTAGCAACTAATCATAGATATAAAATAAGATGGCTGCACTCGACATGCAAGGAGAGCACCACGTAAACACATTTCTTTGTCAAAAATAAAACAAACAACCTTTTTGAGGAGAACGTCGTCTTTCACAACTTCCTTGTCATCTGTTTGATTCGCTGCTAGTCACGCCAACTCCTGAGCTCAAGCAGGTAAACAGAACCAAAAGCAGAACACCAGTGGTGAAACAATGTGATGCAAAGCCAGGCCCCTTCAAAAAAAAAATAAATAAAAAGTAGAAGAAGAAAGAAAAGTCCTCCCTGTTTGCAAAAAAAAGTAGGACAAAGAAGTAAAACAGGGAGGAAATAGCAAAAAAAAGTTGGGAAGATGGTTTTCCTTGTCTTCCTCACACCTCTGTCAGGCCACTGGGCGTCACGGTTAGAGGGGAGGAGGACAGGAGGGTGCTCCTCACCCTTGGTTGTCATGGTAACGGGGGCGGTAAGAAAGCACCTCATGCAGGTCTTCAATTGCCTGAGGAGTCTGCCTCACCAGCCCCACCTTTGATATCCCAAGTTCCTGTGGGAGAAAGAGAAATATACACACAACTCTTGAAGGTTAGTAGCTGCAAAACCTCTCTAGAGGTAAAAAAAAAATCTTCAATTTTTGTAGCCAGAAAATCTCTTTCAGGATAACAAGACCTTTAAAAATCCTTGGCTGTCCTCGCATCTGTTACTGACACTTTATTAACTGAAACTGCTTTCTATTCACAGTTCACTCGCTCACAAAAGGGCCTCATGCAAAAAAAAAAATTCATATTCTTATCCTATAATCATCTTACTTTTTTTCTTTCTACAAGTTTTCCAAGTCGGATTCACAAACTCTCTTAACTGCCTGTAAATCGCTTGTTTCAGTCTGATGAATGTCACCCGTTCATGAGGTGGTGCACGTTCTTGAGATCTGATCATTAGCGCCTCTAAAACGCCTCTAAATTAAAATTAATTTTGTTTGCACCTAAGAGAAAATTTACGAATGCCACAAATCATCCTAAAATCGCTCGTACGCGCCTCTTAAGAACGAATCTGTTCATACAAGTGGTTCTTACATGAGGACCAATGCTTTGTAATTCAGAACGGTTCCAATGTTGGATGGAATCTGAAAAGTAAAATATCAGGCTCACTATAGCTGTCAGTCCTTCAATAAAAGCCTGGATCAGGCACAATCCCAATCCCACTGTTTCTACTTCTAGACAAAACTAACTAATACGGTTTGCATACTGTGTCACTGATCACACATCGGATGACTGAAGCTTTGAATCAGGACACTGTCCTGATCTCTTACCTGAGAGAGAGCTGTTGGACTTCTGCTTGTGGAGCTTCTCTCTCTCCTTCTTCACCTTCGGTATGATCTTCAGCTTCATGCTGCTGCTGCCCTTACTGCTGCCCCTCACAGAGTCCTAAAAAAAGAAGAAGCGGCGATCATTGGACACTTCCGATATTGAGACCTGTTGGTTGGTTGTTAGACGGCGATAAAACATTGGATTCCCTCTCGCACACGTACACAAACCTCCTCGGAGCACTGCATGAGCGGACAGATCCAGTGGATGTCGTCCAGCTTGTGGAGCTCGGCACTGAGGCTGTTCAGAGTCGACTGAAGCTCCTCTTCCTCTGGACACTCCGACTGAGGAGGAGGAGGAGAGTTTAAAAGTGTGAAATGTCCTTAAAGAACTTATTTCTAAACTGCAATTTATAGTCATGAAGTGATTCTTTTGAAAACATCTGCCATCTGTAAATCAGAAAACACTAACATCTGTTCTGTTTTTCTCCTGTCTGAAGATGATGTATATTTATGACACTATGTGCAAATTCACAGATTTGTCAACAGTTAACATCTGTTAATGTGTAAATATGTCAACAGTTGCGGCGCACAGCAAATTATTTCAAACTTAGACGACAGAAACTGAAATGTGAGACGTCAGGGCTTGAATGGCTCAGCGGAGACAGACAGTTGTGAGGTGGAGAATATGCGAAACAAAGAGAAGACGGAGTTGTACCAGTAGTTTTCCGTCGAGCAGCATCCTGGTCTCAGCCTGGAGAACTTTACTGCTGTTGACGATTTCCACCGCCGTGCTGCGACTCAGACACTAAAACACACACACACACACACAAAAAACTTGATTTTCCAGCCTAACGCTCACATTAAGGCAGAAGATGTACAAAAATGTATATTGTATGTAACCATGGTAACGGGCATGTGCATCAGCAAATAAGATTTTCCCCAAACAATCACAAAAGGGGAAAAGCAGTTGAAACAGTGTTTGCTGTGCTTGTGGCAGTTTCTCACTAACAGTGAGTGACCACATCTGGAATATGTCATTATTCCTAACATGAGGTCCAGTTGTAGTTTAACTAATTATATCATAATGAATCATTTCTTCATGAGCTCTTTTTTAACACCAGTGAAGAAAAATCAGCACATAAGGAGCAATAACGTGCTGCATAACTTGCATAATATAATGAGTTTGAGCTTTAGTCGTTATAATGAGAAAAAACTATTTTATTATAACGAGAAAGTATCACGTTATAACGCAATAGCAATACGCAGCCGTATACTACGACAGGAAACTCCTCACAAACTGTCAATGTACCAAATTATGGACAAGAGAAGAAGATTCCAAAAATAGAGCATTTCTGCAAAAACATGTTTGTGGACTTTTCTGACTTACAATATATGATTGAATTCTGCAGTAAGTTAATAAGTAAATAAAGTAAATAACAGTAAGTTAATTTTAGATAAAAACCATTTGAATGAAGGAAAGGGGGAGTGAGCCTGCTGTGTACTTGAGGTGAGGTCACCAGTGAATGTGAGGTTAACAGGCCGCAAAATTAACAACCCGTGAACTAACATGAGCCCCGAGCGTATTGTTGAAAATCTGCATGTTTTACTTCTCCATTTCATCAATCAAAATCAGCCATCTGTCCGTCCATCTGTCCCCCTCGCCTCCTCCTCGGTGTCTTACCTCGGGGCTGGACAGTTTGGCCTCTGTGAGCACCAGGGCGGTGGCGTTGACGGCGTGAGCCAACTCCTGCTCCACCAGCTTGTGGGTCTTGGCTGCCTCGCGGATCCTGGGGAGGAGGAGGAGGAGAAGAGAGGAAATCATAGACTTGAAAGAGCTGTGATTATCTATTCAACAGGCTGAAAAGGTGCAATTATGATGATTATTTCAACAAGTTATCTCTGCCTGTTGATGGGACAAAAGCCCGGTTTCTTTCAGCTTTCGTTTTGTTTGTAGACGTTTGGATTATCTGTCTTTTTCACTTTGGTCCATTTAAAGGAATTCAGAAAAACCTAAACCACTTTAAGTTAAAAATATACCCAACACTTTATGTATCTGCCTTCCAAACAAACATCTCCATTCCAACTAAGAGTGACGTTACAAACTCTCAAAAGTGGAAAATTACAGTCCACGCCTTTGATTATGCTCTCAATTTCTCCTTATCACACATCTTGTTCCATTTATTTTCCCCGGACCACAAGAAAATCCCTTATATGATTATTTTTCCTACCTCTGAGTTTACAAATGTAAATTAAAACATTTATCATCCTGAAAGGGGAATTTAGTTTCGCAGACATGATTGAAAAGATCATTATAAGCCAAACAAACTGAAACGAGCCGAGAAGTCCGCAGAGGGAGGCAAATGGTTTATATGTGTGAAAAAGAGAAATAAAATGGCCCATCAGTGCAGCGGAGAAATCTTAGCAAATAAGAAAGCTAATTGCAGTGGGATGAAGGAATCCCAACATGTAGAGCATTTCCCCTCAAATCCCCTCCTCTTCTCTATACACAGGTAGCTGATAAGTTTTATGTACTGTGTCTCTATACTGTTGTTGCTTTTTGGAAAAATGTATGGTGTATAGAGGGTGCCCTGATGCCCAATTTCCCTGTTTTTATACGTTAATGTTCAGTGTTAAGCTGCTGTCAATAGCTACTGTACGTGTCCATCCAAGTTTAGCGTAAATGTTAGCTGAATTTCCAGAAAATGCGCTCAAGAACATTTGAGTTAATGCGTGTTTCTTGGAGTTGGTTCATCAAGATAAACAGCTGGTGGCACCATTTTTTCCAGTCAGGGAGATTAAATAATTTCAGAAGAAGCGGGTGCAACGAAAAGACGCAATTAAAAGAGCGCCGGTCAAACCGCAAACAATGTAAAATAACATCAAAAACATGACAGAAATACAACATTTATGTATTAATTCGAGGAGCGCTTCAGTCCTTATTGGTCCTCACAATTTTCTGCATTTCAACTCAAGTTACGTTATATATAGATACATTAACCGTTAATCTAGTACATTGTTTGCTAGTTGGCCACCATGTTTTGAAGTGTTTCCTCACATCTTACTGTATAAAGAACTTCATGAAACTTCTACCACTTGTATTTACAACTTTGTCCTCCATAGACGTGCCGGCTTTATGGACTTCCTGTGATAAAGTTTTACAGCTTTACAAATTGACAGGGGTCGCCCAAATACATCAGCACACATGACATAGTGGCCTTGTAGTTGCCATCAAATAACAATAAACTCAAGTTCAAACTACAATTAAATCTCGGCAAATGTCCTTGAGCAAGACTGTAAACCTCGACCTGCTTCCTGTAAATGTCACAGAAAAGTGTTGCTTACTTGTTGATGAGCGTGTCGGCCACGATGCCCAGCTGCTGAACCTGAGCGCACTCCTCCTCTGTAAGGTACTCCATAGACTGCTGGGAGTTAAGGCGGGGCCTGGTGGCGCGGTAGCTGTCAATCTTCCTCTTGTCCTCCCATGACTTCAGCGTGCTCTCGAAAGCCTGGTTGCACAGGAAGCGGAGAGGATTTAGGCACAAGGAAAATTCACTTCACTTGTGTTTGTTCCTCTTCAACCCTGAGACAAGTGCACGATGCATCATGAAATGTCTACTTAGGTCGGTACTTGAAAAATGAAAACAATCTAATTCAAGAGCCACTTGGCACCCGGCTTTAGGTGGTTCTTCAGGTATTGTGTGTTCGTGTAGACGTAAAGTGAAGACTTAAGGTAGCAATCTGAATGAAGACGCACGAATCGGTAGAAGAAGTAAAAGTAAACGGGTGCATTTTACTTCACATGCAAGAGAAAAAACAATCTTTTTATCTGTAAATCTCCAACTTTTCAAAATGTTTTCGTGTGAGCAAAAATAAAGACATGAAGGGAGGCAACTGAGGGGCAGAAAGAAAGAAAACCGAATTCAAAGAAAGAAAGAAAGAAAGGTGTTTTATTACTTCAAACCTGTCGATAATCATCCCTCAACCAGGCCTCCAGCAGGGTCAGCGCTCACCTGAAACATTACTGTCGCCATTTTACTGAATAAAAGCCACATTTAGGAGGATAAAACCAGCGAGCCGACATTCTTCTCACTCTGCGGTGCTTAAGGAGGAAACCATGGAAACAAACTGCCCAAATGTGCTTGGCTCAAGAGAGCTCTCAAAAGGTTTGATCAGCGTCAAGAGAGAACAAACACAGTGGGTATGAATTTAAGAAATCCCGAAATAGAAAGTCAACAACATAGGCAGAGAGCTGAGAGCGGATTTTCGGATGCAGTATTTATGAAAGGAAGAATATTTCAAGCCAATACTTCATGTCCATATGCTCAAGGAAATCCAGTAACATACATAACTACACCTTTCAAATTTGGACAAATGTAAAAATCCAACTGGGTTTTTTAAAATTAAACGTAGAGTGAAAACTGTGAATTTTTCCCGGATGATTCATATTCAGGTTGCACCTTACCCTGTCTCTGGTGAGCATCTGTGCCCGATTCTTGTGGACGATCTTGACGATGCCAGGCGGCTGGATCCAGGCCTCTCCGTCCACCTGGACGGGAACCCCCTCTTCCCCCAAGATGGTGATCTTCACCTGGCGGCACTGAGACGCAACCGAGCAGAAAACAGCAGCTGTCAGATGGGACTTTTTGTGTGGTTTTTTTTTTTCCCTTCATGCATGAATTAAATGCTTCTCCTCTGATGTCAGACACTAAGCTGCTCCTGAAATCATGTTCAAACTGACAGTAATAGCACCATTTTAAGTCAACAACGTGTTATATCCTGCTCCAAAATTCAGTCTCAACCTCCAATTACAGATGCAAGAAACCACTGAATAAGAACATCAGCTGAAAATGTCTCTTAGTGTGTGTGTTACCTGCGCAATGCGGTGGTGTTGCAGGTTAATGACCCTTGACATCGCCATCTGCATGCTGCCAAACACCGCCACCACCTCCAACTTCTTATCATCAAAAGATGGAGCGCCGAAGTTCTGAACATATGAGACGACAGCAAACATCACTTTCAAATTGTTGGTTAAAACGGCCCTTTAAAGACACTCTGAACACAGAAAATGTTATTCTTGAGAAACTTTTATTTAGGGTTCTATGTGAGCTACACTCACATTATCCTCCTTGGTGCCTCCCCAGAAGTTGATACCGCCTGCATAGCTGGGGATGTTGAGCACAGCCAAGCCCTCGAGACTCGGCAGAGACATGGGAACTCCGTCACACTGAGGAGAGAGAGAGAGAGAGAGAGAGAAGGAAGTTAAAAGGGGAGAAAAACACTGGATGTGAGAGGAAAACAGCTGGTAGCATTTAGCTTCCCAAAACAGAACCAGCCACATTCAGTTCCTCATTTTTTAAAGAGGCATAACTCTGAGCGTGTGCGAGTGTTTATCTGACCTCCAGCTGAACTCTCTGCTCCAGGTTTTTGTACGTCTTCTGGACCAGCTCTTTGGTCCCCAGCACTCCGTACCACATCATGTTCTTGGTGCGACTGCTGCAGGAGGACACAGGAAGGAAACCAGTCAACACTGTTCTCACACTGCATTTGTCTCATTGGATCAAAAAACTTTATTGAGCAAAGAATGGCATCAATAAATACGGCGAGTCACTGCAGCTGGTGACAGAAAATGAACATTTATGTGTATGAGAATGTCTGATATTATTTCTTCTGACCACTTTTTACAATCACCAACTCCTTCTGTCGTATCTGTTGTCTTTTAAATGTTATTTATCCTCCTGCATTGGGGGAGGTTATGCTGTCTTTGGATAGGGTGGACAGCGATTATTCCATTTTCGATTTTACCACGTTGCACACTCAATCAATCAATCAATCACTTTATTTGTCCCCGAGGGGACAATTGGTTGTGCAGCAGTGTAACACAGGATAAAAACACGAAGCACATGAACACAACATGTAAATATAAAAACATCACATAAGCACAAAGAGTACACAAATTCAAACTAAACTAAAGAGATGACAGATGAAAGAGCTTTTGTATCTGTTTGTTTTCGGTACCAAGACTCTAAAAAGAGACGCAGAAGGTAAGATGTGAAACTGACTGTAGAGAATGGGAGCTGTCACCCTGAACGGACTCTGCTTTCTGTAACAACTGTTTGTTAAACAGAACAAACTTTTTCTTCTGAGTAGCGATGATGTGGCTGCAGACGTTCGATTCAGAATGTTTTTTTTTTTTATGTTTGACGGTAATAGAAGAATACCGACAGATAAAAGAAAATGGAAGGACTGATTCAATAAAAGATTGCACTCCGATGTTCTCTGTAGCTACTGAAACCTTGTACATCACCCTGAATCTGCACCTTCAATACAGGGTATCAAGGGAGAGACACTGACTTTCTTTATATGTGGCTGATTTGGTGCTGTCTGTGTCTCCAGCATTATTAAGAATTTCATGAAATATATACTGTATATCTAAAAGAGATTAACACTGTTGTAGAACCCTTTACTTTATGTGCAGCTTCATAACTTTCTGAGTACATATCAATATACTTTAATGGGAAAAAGCATGATTATAAGTGTGATGGCTGCTTTAAATGCTGATTTTGGGTGGAGAAATATTCAACGGGAAGTAATAAAGTTTTACAGGAGCAACACTACAATTTGTTGCTGGCAAACAGAGTTGCTGAGTTACATTACCCAACAAGACTGCTCTGTTAATTGGTTGTAATTGGCTTGTGTGTGTGTGTGTGTGTGCGTTCATACCTGCATTTTTTCGGGTGCTCGTCTCTCTTGTTGTTGAACTCGAGGGAGATCTTGGCGTCCAGCCCGATGCCAAAATAGTTGTTCATTACACACTTCTCTGAACATTGTCTACAGATGACAGAACATAATGTACGTTGTTTATTAATACATGACGTTAATAGTCATCATTTCGCTGCAGCTGGTATGTGAAGGACAAAGGACACAAACAGACAAACCGAAGTGCATACAAAGACTTACACAGAGTCCTCATTGAAGGTGACGGTGTGGAGGCTTTCTGGTTTCTCCAGGACGATGGGGGAGGTCGGACTTAAACTTCCTTGACCTGGAAAGCGGCATGCTGGGTAAATAAAATGTCTTAAAAGTTAACATTGGTCTCATATAAAATGATCATCAAATGAAGTTTGATTCGGTGGTTCTTTGGATAAAAACGATGGCTTATTCGTGAAGGAACGAGTCATTTTCAAACCTTTTAAGACCAAATAAAGCAGTTTGGGTTCTTAAAACATTGATGCAGGTTTTGCAAAATGTACACCCAGCGTTTTGGAGTGTGTCCCTTCACTTCATATCCCTCCTGAGTTGAAACTAAACGGACACTTACGTGGCTCAGCATCCTTCAGCTCCTCGCTGTTTTCTCTTTTGATGGAGGATGAGGACGACATCCTCTGGACCTGCGTGTGCCGGTTCTGCTCGTCCACCACTGAAATGATGACATCAGTGAACTGCACGCTCAAGTACACAAAATGATACCGAGGAACAGAACGAGGAGAGGAAAAGGCTTCACGGCCGTCCTCTTACCTTTCTCAGCCTGTTCGATGATCTGCCTCAGGGCTTTCTTCAGGCTGTTGGCCCTGAGCATCAGCTGCTCCTTGGACCGGTATGTTTTACCCTCTGAGCCCGACTCACCGCCACTTTCACTGGGGCTCGAGCTGCCGCCCTCCTGGCTGGGCACCGAACCCGCTGGCACCACCTGGAAATGACAGGAAAAGGGAGGGAACATCATCTTGCTGTTGTAACAAATCTGTAAAATAAAAGCTTTCTGCTATATTCCTGTAAAATGACCTGATGTTACCTGACTTCCACACAGGATTGCACTATTACAGCAGCAAAGCAGCAGTATTTAACGAGAAAATGTCTCCTTAATCATACATTTTTACTAACTGCTGCCAGAAACGAGAATGAATTTACAGGCAGAATTGTTTGAGGATGACGATATCAGTATTTTATTCATAAAATATGAAACAAAGCTTGATTCAAAGCTAATATCTACTGCTATTCCCCTTGTAGTCTTTTACTTGAACAGGAGGCTGAAATCACAGTGACAGTTTGAGGGCTGTATTATTTCTTTTAGAGCACAAATATCAATCTGTGAATAAAAGACTCCACAGGGAGCAGACACAAAAAGCTATGGCTGTTTTGTTTTTTCAAGCTGCCATGAGGAAACTTAAGCTGTGTGCAAAAGGCATTGTTTTTGCTTCTTTTTTCTCCAGGATCATAGAGGGATTTAGAAACTCTCTCTTGTGTTGCAACTGAGGAGGAACACTTTATCTTCTCTGAGCAACAACATCATTATCTCAAAAATATATTGTGTTTGTGCTTCTCTTCAACTTAAACTTTATTATTATTATCATCCCAAAGGAAGTTTAGCTTGAAGCTTAAAAAAAACACAAAAACAGTAGATAAAGCAGAATATAGACACTTTTCAAATATAGAGCCAAATAAAGTGGAGTCAAAGACTCCACTAAAAAGAGGTTAATGATAGCTGACACTTTGTGCCTTATTAAGCGTCTTCACATTCTGCCAATTTGATACCAACCTGATAAAAACACCGAATTTCAAGAAACAGCACTAAAACAGACTTTAGCGCCCGAGAAAACTAAATTCTCCATTAAAAATCATAATATAAGTCAGGACACAGAGGACCGAGATGACCATATATTCATACATACTGGTGAAGTAAACAATCAAACTGTTGTTTAAGAACAAAATTTAGGATATACGATTGACTTCATCTTGTGACCCTTATTGTTAAAGTAAGTTTTGTGTTAGAGATCAGCTGTTTGTCACCTTTTTTAAGGCCGAAACATCATTTTGGAGCAAATCACTTGAAATAAAGTATCACAAATTCAGGTTGTTTTGTGATTTGAATCAGCGTGTAGCTTTGGATATAACCGGTAGTGTTATTACCTGAGCCTCCGCTTCCTCACTTAAGGCCTTGACGAGGGAATCGAGCTTCTCATTCAGCAATGCACACTGGAAGAAGAGAGACAGATAGAGAGATGTTTTTTATGGCTTTTATACTTTATATTGCTCCCTTGCTCACTTCAAAATCATATGAGTGTAAACTGGATGACACACTACACATTGTTGGGCAGAACTTCTTAAATTCTCATTCATGCGGCTGCAGTAACATCCAAACAGCCGGGAATCAATATCTACTCTTATTCAGTGCACAGAGGTCTTTTATTTGATGAAGCAATAGACAAAGTTCCCACCGGGCATCAATAAAGCGTCACATTATTTGGAAAAAGACAGATAAGTGTGACAGAGCTCGAAGCGCTCTGACAGGAGTGTTTGCCGCCTCTGTCGGGTGAAAAAGATTTCTTCTTCTTTTTGGAAATGTCTCACAAAAGCCTACAAACCACTCTTCCTCTCAGCATGATTTTCTTTGCAGTTTCAAACTTTTACCTGCTGGTGACAGACAAATTTTGTTTAACCCCTTACCATCCAGTCTGTGCCCCCTTTTTTTCTAGCTTTAAGGTTGGAAAAATCTACTTATTCCCGGCACTGTCAGACAATATCACATATTCAGTATATCCAGTTCTTTACTGAAACTAAACACTCAGTTTCAGTTCCATCAAAATGAAATATTCTACATGTCTTGTGCCTCATTTAATACACATTTTCCCAAAATTCAGCCTGACATATTTGGTATTTCTGGAAACTTTTGGAACTCAAACTTAAAGTAAAGTTCTGTGGTTTTCAACAATAGTTGGCTGCGCAGCATAAGTTTATAATCACTGACCAGCCGAAGGGTATGTCAGAGTCATAACTTTGTTAAATCAAAACATTCTTCTGGAATAAGCGAGACTTACTCTTACCAGTTATCTTTTAGGAAAAAAAGCCTCTTCTTACTAAAGTGCTAGCCGAGTGATCGTCATATTTAGAAGACGTTTTCTTCAGTGTCCAAATAATTCAGGACACTTATCTGTACTACCATGATTACAGTGCAAACAGGAACTGCTAATAACTAATACAGCAGAGTTTTTATGTTACGGATTTACCAAAATGTACAGAAATAAAGGCTGCAACTAACAATCATTTTCATTATTGATCGATTATCGATTGATTGGTCTGATGTCTTAATATATATTGTTCTGAATGATCAATAGTCCATAACCCAAAGATGTTGTGTTTATTATCATAGAAAACCAGAAAATATTCACACTTGAGAAGCTGGAACTTGTGACTTTTTTCCATTTTTTTTTTTGCTTTAAAAAAATTTGCAAATAATGCTTTATCCAAATAGTAAATTAATCAAATTTTCTGTTGATCGACCAATCGAAAGGCTAAAAAACAGGGCTAAGCTAACTTCCGCTTGCTGTCTCCATGGCAACATTATAAACCCGGGAAACATATTAATTTCAAAAGAAAAAGAAAAACAACAGGAGTCACAAAATCCAGGAAAATAATCTTTTTTTTCTTTTTTTTTTGTTTGGCATTATCGACACATTTTTAGACATAAACAACGTCCCCATTGGAATACTGACACTCTCATTTATCAATTCTAATATTTGTGGCTTGTTAAAAAGCTGCGGACATACAGGCAAAAAAATCAAAATTTCCAAATATTAAATTGTGTTAAAAATCCTTCATTTTCTTCATAAAAACTTTTTCAGAACATGCATGATACTAACATGCAAACTGATGGCATCTCTTCAGTATCCTATTGGAATTTTATTCGGAAAATAGCTACGACATGTCATATATGTCAGTATATAACGGGAGAGAAAAGAGTGTTTTTAAAATGACAAACTTCAATGGATCTTTCAGTGTCAAACACTGAATAGATAGAAAATATGGACTGAATATATAAAATATGGAGAGGGAATGGACTGAACCTTCAACACAACTATTTCTGTCTCACTCTCTTTATTATACACACACACACACCTACACTTGCCCACTAGTTAGTGTTATACAAGCTGTTATATAATACACGCGATTGCACACAAGACCATTTACCTTCTTTGCCATGGCATCTGCCTCCTCCTTGTTCTCTGTGGCTCTCTCGTACGCCTTCCCCACCTCCGCCACAAAATCATTCACCGTCCCACACAGAAACCTGACGGGGGAGTTGGAGAGCGTACAAAGAAAGAGAAAGGAGAGGAGGGGGGGGGGGTGAGGGTTAAGATGATAACTGTTGGAAATGAAACAAATTAGCGGGCTAACACGTTTCAGATTTGGTGAGTCACTGTGCAGTCACTGTGTGTGGAGATTACACACACACGCTCTCGTTTCATCTCCGCCTACCTGCCTGTCAGCTACGTCGCCTCCACACAGTCACTATTTACTCACATCTGTTACATTTGCTGCTGTATGACTCAGCAGGGAGGTTTCTCCAAACTCACACAGTCCTCGTGCATTTATCAAATATTGGATCTAAGATGAATATTGCTCGCCTGCTGCAGGAAAACACGCTCCTCGTTTATGAAAGTCTTGTGTTCCTGTGCAGCTCAGCAGGTGACAAGTGTCATTTCCAAATTAGATATCTGAAAATGACAGATGTTTGGTAGCACACTGCGGTGTTTTAGCTCATTTGTGGATGTTATTTGAAAAGCAGAAGGTTTGGCTGCAAATAACACTTCAGCTCGATGTGAGAAGAAATGACAGAACGAGAAATGAATCAATCACGTGTCATATTATTATTATTGTTTCAGTTTAACTGCACAGTGCAAGGCAGAGTGTTTTACAAACGTTACAACTAGCACTGCTGTCATCTCTCTTCGTGAAATGAAGCCACGCTTCCAGCAGCACTCGGGTTTTGAGTCCTTGTTTTGCAACGTGCAACTGTCAGAAAAACATGCCAGCATCGATAAAAGGCATGGATAAGCTCGGAGGCATACAATTCTGACGGATCAGACAATTTGGAACCAGTTCTCAACTGGTTCAACACTTCCCATCCCTAATGACGATGTAGTGTTGTTGTAAAAATATTATCTCTCTATGAGATTTTTCTGTCAGGCCTCTGCTCTACTTATTCAACTTGCTTACTTCCCTTTATTGTCAAATGTGACTCTATTATGTCAGTTACAGGTCATTGTTCATTGACAGGGGTCTTACTTCACTTAAAGTGCCTTTAATGTCTTTGCTGGCAAAACAAAAACACATTTATTACTCTTCTGCCAGCAGCAGTTGATTTCAGTTGGACATCCTGTTGCTAGTAGCAACTGCTGCTGGCACAGTTTCATAACAGTTGCTGCTTAACTGACAAGTTACATCCACCATTTCATCTGTTTTGTAATTTGTTAATTTAAGCTAATCTTCTGCAGTTTACTCGTAACCAACATCCTCCTGACTATTACACTAATGTTAGCTGATGTGTTGCTAATACAGCATTCTGAGTTAACGTTAGCTAATTTACTGTTGTGCCAACAATTACATCATGTATTTTACTCTTTCTACCTACCATAAATTAGCCTTTAGCTAACTAACTAAACTAGTCGGGTTTATGAATCAACCCATTACAGGCCTACGCACAAAGTAAACTGTCAAAACAGCCTAAATCTTGATTCTATGTTTCTGCCACAAAAATAAGGTTGGAACATTTTTAAGACCCTTTAGCGTACTTGATCGTGCTGGAAATAGCATGACGGAAATTTAATGTTGTTTCTTACTTGAAAATATTTCTATTGATGCGAGTGTTTCTCCCGTCCCTTAGCTAATCGAAACCTGTTAAAAATCACACTGTATGCTTTCAGAAATAGATGTTGCACAAAAGTTAAGACATTTTCTTTGTAACACCGGTGTTATGTTGCGATGAAAATGCACTTTGAGTCTCTAAGGTGTTTTTAAACGTGCTGCAGGTCTCCACTACAATCAGCCGCAGTTTAAAACACATATCAGTGGAGAAAAGTGCTCTGTAATGGCTGCTAGACGTTTCCCAAAGGAAGACTAATGTACTAATGCAACGAGGATGACCCCTAAATACTGATTCATCTGTCTCTTTCACTTACAGCCGGGCGGCACTTACCGTCCCCTTCGTGTGTGTGTGTGTTTGTGTGTGTGTCCTTAGGGAAGAGACCAAAGCAAAAAAAATCGATACCTATTGACCAGACACTCACTCCTTGTGTGCCTCTTTCTCTCATCATCTCTCTTCTCCTTTTTCCCTCCCAGCATCCTCACATCTTGATTCTCATCTTCCCTCCCATCTCATCCTTCACCTGCTTTCTCCTCCCTTCTTAGTTTATCTTTTTTTCCCCTGTCCCCGTTTTTTTTAAAGGCATTTATGGCACGTACTTGGCAGAGGAAATTACGTCACTGTGTTTGTCCGAGTCCAGGATCTTGGCAAGGTGGGAGGCCACAGAGTCTGCATACTGAGTGATGTGAACCTGAGACAGAGAGAGAAACAGAATTATAAAAGAAATGGACAGAGGTTTGTTCCTGGGTTAAAAAGGCCCAGAGAAACCTTACATAAGAGCTGACAAGAGCTCAGTGTAAAGGTGAGCCGTCACTTAAAAATCTATATTGAAATTTACATACATGGTTTGATAATGTGATTTGGAATAAGCCCAAACTTAGAACATATTGTTTAATCAAAGAGTTTAACGCAAAAAAAACAGCATAAAACTTAATCTGCCCAAGAGGAAAAGGTGAGGAAACTATACCTTATGTTGGTTTTGATGAAAAATACAACTTTTTTTTACACTACGACCCTTTAAAAATAAACATAGTCTCCTTGCGACCCCTCCTCACATGCTGCATGTGTCAGTGAGTTGTAAGCAGTCCCACCAACGACAGATCCTATCCCTTAAGTCAGTGGTTCCCAACCTTTTTTTTTAAGACGTACCCCCACAGCCCAGTCCGATGAACTCGAGTACCCCTCCATCAACGCCAAATGTGTTCATTAATCATATAAAAGTGGATATAATAGTGGATGCTGCAATATTTCCATACAGTTGAACTGTTAATGTTTGGTTCGGTTTGGTCGTTTGCATTTGTACTACAACCACACGGAGTGGAAAAAGCTGGACGTTCCAACCATTCATCCATTACTTTTAGCTAATTATTTCAATTATTTGTCCTTTACTTTTAGCTTTTAACTATTTCACACTCTTAATTGCAATAACACCTACGCAATTACTTGTTATAGCTGACTCAACATGTGGATGTTTTTTTTTTTTTTTAATCAAATCATTAATTGAATTTTTTTTCAAATTAGCTGAGCTACTCTACAATCTCTCCACGTAGCCTCTGACAACAGCAGAAGCTCCAAGAGTAGAAGGCTCAGTCTCTCCTGTGGTGCAGGGAATCAATCCACCCAAAGATCCAATTCCAAAGAAAAAAAGTCAATTTCCGCACACGCTTATCACCTCTGCATCGATTTTATTTATTTTTTTTTTTGAACAGCAGAAGTTCTCCCTGGGGTACAAATACCCCTGATTGGGAATCACTGCTTTAAGTCATTTCGAGACCTCTCAGGTTTATTTTGTGACCCCTTGGAGGTGTCCTAACCCTTAGGTTGGGAACCACTACTTTATATCTGAGAAAGAAGTAGCTGTTTTTTATGGAATTAAGTGGAAAGAAGACTGTGAAGTGATCAAATGGCTGTCTAACAGGGATATTCTCTAAGATTATTGAGAAATGTGTTGTACCGGTATGCAGCGTTTTGTAGATTTCCATCCTTTATTTTACGTTGTCTACAAACATGTATGTGGTTCATTCAGCCATTTCTAAACTCTTCAGTCATGACTTTACAGCCCACTTCAACTTAACAGCTTTGGGTAATGAGATTGTAAAACAGCAATGATCTGAAAACATCATCTGGACGATCAAGAAACGTCTATAAAAACAGAAAAAAATGTAAATCAACTACTTTCTAAGCACTCGTTTACTGACAGCTTTGCACACTTATTGCCCACAAAATTACACTTTGCCTATTGTGGTCTGGCAAGGCTCAAATGGTATGATTTGCGTAGCTTTGGGTTGTTGTCATTGGCTGTCACCCAGAAATTCCCTTTTTGGCTGATTGGATCAGCCTTTAACTAGCTGATAAATGTCTGATGAAAGTCTTAAAGAATTGCAGGGGAGATTTTGGCTATGCAGGAGCAGAATTATGCTGTAATTTTAAAGCTAAAGCATGTCTTTAAAGGTTAGGGATTGGTTTTAGGTTTGGGAGTTACAGAAGGCAGCTTTCAGCTAACATTCAAAATACAGAGCTGCCTCCGTCGATATCTACACCACTCCCTGTGGTTTAGGTCTGATTGCTTTGGCTTCCAGCTGCCAGGCTCAATTGATTCTCAGTGGATGTTTTCCAAAATGATTTCTTGGAGCTTGTGAGATCCTGCTTTGTGGGGCTAATTTATGGATACCATCTGTCAGAAAGCAGACAGCTTCCTGAAAGCTCTGCAGAGTAATTTACCTGCAGAGGAGAATCAAGGCTGTCATCTTCCTTCACTATTGGTGTGTGTTTATTGATGGTGGGCACCTCGTATGTCATCACACTCCATCTAAAAAAGACACACACACACAGACACACACTGAGGTTAAGCACCAGAAAATAAGCTTTATTATCGGCTAATCAGACCAAGATAGGAGGCGGGAGACGGCGAATTGAAACACAGAGCCTGCGTGTCCTTTTTCTGTCTGCGATTGTACTGCTGATAAAATAAGAAAATCAATAGAACTGTAGTTCAAGCTGAGGACAAAGGAGTTTAAACAACTGCAGAACAAGCATAAGCTTCAGTTTTGGTCCCTTTGATCACATTTTTAATTTCCCGTGAAAAACTTCACTTAAAGATGCATCTACTACTACTTTACAATAAAACTTTGCAGGTAAGGTAACAAAATCTGCCTACAGGCACCTTTAAAGCAAAGTGAAAAAACATGACGTTGCAGTTTTACGATCGGTTGTGTGCGGGACTATTTCTTGGCAAAAAAGCAAGTTTGGATGACTCAGATTTAGTTTAGTTGCAAGTTATTTATGAAAACACAGGTTGATTACTTGATTAAATGTCATTTAATCAAGTATTGGACGCTAAAAGGAGATCTACTCAGAATCTGCCTGTTGCACCTGTTTCCAATGTAAATCAAGTTGTGTCAAACATTTTCTATTTTCTTTTGGATGCTTCTAATCTCGACTTCGAAACCAGTTGTTTCTTGAAGATTCCCAAACCTAAAAAAGTTCCTGCATCAAGAACAATCATATAAATAAGTGCTATTTTCTTCACTTATTGGCATATTTTGTCCTGTTTTAAGTCTCTCTGTGTGGGAACCAACGCACGCTTTGTCATGCCGTTCTAACATTTACCCAAAATACACCTTAAATACCTGCATGAAGTGATAACTGCCTTATCACTTCTCAGATCCATATAAACAAGTGCGTGCTGCAGAATGAGGAACGCTGATGAAGCCGATGATAAGAAGTTGACGGTGAAACTTTGCGCGACAGAATGTAAACATCTAAAGTATTTGGCACACGTACTGCAGTCAGGCATGTACAGCACACTCTGAGTTTTATATTCCAGTAAGCGTCAGATGTCTAAAGCCTCCTCTTTTTCTCTATTCACTTCATTTCTTCAGTAGACTGATTTAAATAACACCACAGCTCAAACCCCAAGGCCGCTGTAACAAAAGATGAAGCCTATATTGTGCACTACTTGATACGTGGGAAGTCTTACAAGAATTCATATACATACACACACACACATATATATATATATATATATATATATACACATACATACACACACACATATATATACATATATATATATATACATATACATACATATATATATACATATACATATATATATATATATATATATACATATATATCGATTAATCAATTAGTACTTTTGTCTATAAAATGTCAGAAAAAAAGGGAGATGCCCCTAATGTTATAATTTCCCAGAATTAAAAGTTATTTTATTAAATGTCTTATGTTGTCCACACAACAGTCAAAAACCCAAAGATATTCAGTTATCTATCATGTATGACAAAGAAAAGCATTAAATCATCACATGTGAGGAGCTAAAAGCAGCAAATGTTAATGACATTTTCTTAAAAATGACGATTATTATTATCAAAAGAGTTGCTGATTAATTTTCTGTCGATCGACTACTTGATTAATCAACAAATCGTTGTAGCGCTAATGTACATGCTGAACTGTTTGAGCGGCCGAAGTGAACCAAACAACAGCAGACTGGAAATAAAACCTAAATCTGATTAAAAAAAGGGAGACTGTAGATTAAAATCAGCCTTCTATACTAGCTGTGACTCATTAACAGTTTTCTACACTAAGACTTGCTGGCATACTTACTTTTCAACCACAGGTATGTGAAAAGATGTGTTTCTAATTGTCTTTATCTCAAAGTACATTTACAAGACTCAACACTCATGGATTTGAAGTTTGTCCATGCAGAAGATCTGCCTGCAGCTGAACCTTTGGGAAATGTCGACCATCAGCAGCCAATTACTGTGTGCACAAACGCTGCTTAAATTTCACCGTATCGCTGCTAAGAGCCAAGTTATTTTTAAGGTTGTTTATGCGTCTTTCCCAGAGATATAAGTACATATAAACAGCCTGTAGTGTTTTAGCTAATTAACTTATTCGGTTGGAATACTGCTTGCTCCGGTCTTTGATAAACATAGAAAAAGGATCATATCTAGACATAGCAGTCATTAATTTGTTCTTTTGGGGTTTCTCCCACTGATTTATTTTAGGAAAGCGCCCTGGACAGCTTATCTGTTCATCACAAGGCCAACACAGATAGACAGACACTCATAAATACAGCCAATTTGGAGTGTGAAAGCAAACTAAAGCCCCTGAAGCTAAAAAAACACAAACACGGACATGCAAACTTGAACCTTGTTGTGAAGAAAACAGCGCTAACCACATTGTTGCCCCCTCCTCTCTCCTAACACCCCCTCTGCTCTTACCGGTCCAACATTTTGGTGGTGGCTCTCTCCAGCTTCTCCAGGATCTGCAGCAGCTGAGCGTCGTCGTCGCAGAGGCCTCCCCAGCCCAGAACACGAGCCAGGTCGTTGCCTGTGCCCAGGGGCAGCACGCCGAGCTGGCACTGCAGGAGAGAGGATAGAATCAGTCACTTTCAACAACACACAATATGATAATGAGAGTTTATATCAGTATATCATATGCAAACACACAAAAAAAGCAGCTAGACAGACTATTTGTGTATGTAAAAATGTGGGTTGGCTAATCAACCTAAATCACAAAGTCAGACAGTACAGATTTGTCTGCATACAGGAAAGTTATTGTGTTGGCTTTGCACACTTTTTCTCCTCAGGAACCAGCAAGGCAAAAACATTTTGTCCTGATTAAACATACTGTATGTATCCAGAGGAAGGAACAGTAACCTTATCAAATATCAAACCTCTTTTCAAGCAGTAACTGAAGCTCCTGCATTCAAGATTTATACTTTCTCACTTTTGTCCAAATCCCCAAATCCTGCTGTTGACACATGTATATTGCGTGTGTGACAAAGAGGAAAGGATGAAGACTGATTATGCAGTATATCTGCCCTGAAGCCAATGTCGAAAGAAGTGTAAAGATATTAATAAAAGTCTCATAATAACGCAGTGAATCAGAGAGGCGACATGACCTGAAATGATTCAAACTGATTTGATATGGCATTTATCCATCCAAATTGAATTAATTTAAAATTAAAACCGTGTTATAAAACAAGGCATTCATTCATTTTGATGAATTGAATGAAATTAATTAATTAGTTCAGGAAAGCAGTGTAGTATTGCCAATGCCTTTACTGTGCCAGCTTTCTACTTTCTTCACCCGAGTCCTCCCCTGGTGCTCTTAAATTATTGTTTTTTTTTTCTCCGTGTCCTTTTTTAGCTTGAGAACAGTCAAAATCTCTAAAACTTTAGTCCACACAGCATGTACCATAGAGCAACGGGCTTGCTCAGTGCTTTATCAGGCGTAGAAAATGTACAACAAGCCATAATACCTTTTCATAAACCTGATGAAGCCCTGAGCGAAATGTGACAGTCAAGCTGATGTTAATAAAAGATCCTTGCTTTTTTGAATCCTTTATTTTCAAATAATTGGCAATTTGAAAATTTCCATTTCAGGTTTCAGCTACAAGCTGTGACCCCAGGTGGAAAATGATTTTTATAATTTATAACATTAGCTCAAACGGTAGCTTGCTGCTTTCTCTTCTTTCTCCATCAGCGCTCCCCACGTTTACCTTACACATCACTATTATATCATCATCCCTCCTCCTCCTCCCCCTCGTTGTTCTCACCTGTTTATGAAGGTTGAGTTTATCCAGCTCTGAGAGCACCCAGCCCACGCTGCCGTCTCCTCCGCACACGAGGATACGAAACGTCACAAACTTCTGGAAAAGGCGCAGGCTGGGAGGAGAGAGAGGAGAGCGGGGAGGAGGAGGAGGAGGAGGAGAGTGTGGGACGGGTCCGGAGGGTGAGGAGAGAAAACACAAAATGTTAAGAGGGAAATGTCACAGGAAGGCAGCATCAATACTTGTGTTATAACATGTTGCTGCAAACTAGACGCTCCAACAAGTGATGCAATCTACAAGTAAGGACACAACCTGTTAACAAGTAAAACTAAATCAAAGATGACTTAAAGTAAACTTGGCACATTCTATCTTTTCTGTTATATAACTGACACATATTTCAGTAAGATCATTTCATTATTTCAATAAACTCTCAACATTCAAAATCACTGCTTGAGGGATCTTATGAACATCAAGTTTTTCCAGAGTGCATTTCAGAAAAAAGCTCTCGAGTACCCGAGCTCCGGTCCTCCGTTCATCAGGTCAAAGACTTGAGCCGGGTTGAGGAGCTGCTTGAACTTGCGGAGGAACTTGACCCCCTGGTTGTCTCCGCTTTTGGAGTTGACGAGGACCAGGAGAGGGCTGGAGCACGACGCCGAGGTGGCTTTCCAGAAGCCTGAAAGGAAGGTTCATAAATGAACAAACACATTTTGAAAAACAGACTATTAGAACATTCCTGCTCTTAGATTCAAATATATAAGAATTAAAAACTCTTCACAATCACAGTTTGTGTTGAAAAAAGGTGTTATGCGTTTCAAACTTGTACATTTCTGATCTGATATCCAAATTATGTTCAAACAAGACAAATATTGCCCCAAATTTGAGACAAATATTACTTTTCTCTTCCACTCTCTGATGGAAAGGTTTGTCCAAGCATCCTATATATAATATATATATAATGGATCAAGAGGGTTTGCTTGGAACGAACAGATATTTGAGCGACAGTAGAAAAAGCCAAGGGTCAGTCAGTCCTGAAATCTGAACCTACTGTACGGTCCATGTGACACTATTAACAAAAGTTCATGTGTGATTGTGTGTGTGTGTGTGTGTGTGTGTGTGTGTGTGTGTGTGTGTGTGTGTGTGTGTGTGTGTGTGTGAGCGGGTGTAAGAGGTGTCTCACCATCCGAGTCGATGCTGTTAAGTGCAGTGGGAGGGATGATTGACACTCGACATTGACCCAGGGGACACACCTTCCCCATTTGTTCTTTACAGCTGTTGTGGACCTGTGTACACACACACACACACACGCACAGTCAGCGGTCTCCATAGTAATTCTATATTTCAGTAGAAGTAGAAAGGTCATTACATCCCTCTGAAACCCACCAAATGTCAGTTCTATAACCTTTACAAATACCACTCTGGTTCATTTTTGTGCGTGTCTGTGTGTGTGAGTGTGTGTGTGCATTGGGGACTTAATATAATGCATAACCATTTGCCCTAAACACTCAAAGGCAATTCAGCCGTCGCTAAGTGGAACAGTGGGACGGAGTAAAGCTGCATCTCTGTAGCTGTGTGTTTGAGTTTGTGTCTTGAAGATGCCTTTGCTGCTTATATCAAAATAAGTAATATTTCCCATTTTTAACTTCTTGTTTTTCCAATAACAGAGCAACATTGGCATTCGTGGGCACTTGACAAAGTCCACTATTCACTCTCCTTTTAGGTCTGTTGGTTTCCAACAGCTCCTGAGGGGTTGTTAAATGCTCCGCTGTTTGCCAGCAGCTCGCTTAACCTGTCTGTCTGCCTTTTGGTGCTGGGCAGGTAGCAAACAGTGTGTTTTTCTGTGCTTTTCTTTGCCGCATGTCACATCTGAAAAGGATGCTTATGACAGCAAATAAACACAGTGAAGCAGCTGAAATGCTCCGTAGAGCTGAGGGGAGCTGCAGAGTCAGGTGATAATTCTCTGTAGGTTTGTCACTATGAGCGACACTTTTAACATTTGCATGGTCATTTTAACCCATTGTGAATAGAAAAATTTAGAGTAGTGCAGCTTTGACTTTAAAGCCATTGAAAACTAGCAAGACAATTATACCGGTGCTGTGCTTTAAAGTAACAACCACACGTTTACTGAATTTTTTCTTTTCCTAATTACAAGTTTTGTTGACAGGATGCAGAATCTAAGTGTTAGCGTTAGTCCTGTGACAGTGTCCTACAATGTTTTAATAGGGTTTTCCTTACAGAGTGAGTTACTCAGGCTGAAAAGGCCATATTAAGCATTGTTAATGTCCTTGCACAGGAAAATTATTCTCCTCATCTTGCTTGAGGTGGTCCGAGCGTCGGGTCAGACTAAGCAACCCTGGAGCTGACAGGAATTCATCAGCCCTGTTTCATTTCTCATTTCAACCTGCCCTCCTCCTCCTCCTCCTCCTCCTCCTCCTCCTCCTCGTCTTCCCCTCAGGGATCGGTGCTGCCATCTTAAGCGCCGTCCCATTACTCTGAGTGAACTTTTCAGACCTTGAGTCTTCAAAGGAGCAAGCGAGCGAGTCAAAAACAATGAAAGGTTTTAAGAGCACATCTCACCCTGAGTGCACTCAAAGTCCTTGTGCATAAATTAACATTTCAGAAACAAACAAAAGAGAATTTAATCCTATTTATGAATTAATCATGATCATCATCATGCTGTGCTCTGTAGCATCACTGAAACTTCATACAGCTTTGCACCCAAAAAAAAACTGAATGGCAACATTTCTCCCTAGTATTTCATATTTTCCATTTCATCTAAAAAGCTGCTGGAAGTTGAGACCTAAATTTGCAAAGTTTGGATTAAAATTTTGGCTCACTGCAGACATGTTTTTCCTTCTGCTATAATTGGGACAGAAAACTGGACGAATACCAGCTCAATTACCATGGATACCTGTGCATCTCAAGCGTGGATGATGATAAACTGTTTTAAAATGCTCTGCGCCCTACTTTGACTTTTCTTCTACCAAGATTTTAACATTTAATCATGTTGAAATAGAAACTTTGTAGAGTCAAATTGAACCTGAAAATAACTGTCAGCTGGCGGTGAAGCCGTAAATAAATACTGACACTGATTTGACAAGACAGTTTTTTGACAGGATAGAGGCTACAATCTGTCTGACTTACGATGGCCTTGCACCAGAGGCAGCGCCAGTCCTGCAGCCGCCGCACGCTGCCACAGTTCTTGTCACACACCACACATTTGGCACTGACCGGCAGGTTGCCTTCCAGCCACTGGTGAGGCATGGACACCTGGGAAAAATATGGAAATATATAAAATAGAACAGGAGACATCTAATACCCTGAACACATGGTCACTTGACTTGAAGTCATTAAAACTAAATAAAGCAAGTTGGACAACAATAGTATCAAAATCCACCTGCTCACTCACCCCTTCCTCGTCTTCAATAATGTCGTTTCCTATAGAGGCCAGTGTGGTCCATTTGCAGTTGTTGGTGGAGCGGACTGCACAGCGCTTATGAGCCTTAAACTTGCAGACTTGAGAGGACAGAAAAAAAAAACATGTATACATATGATGCCCCTCCACTCACTGTGTTTTGCTTCTTGTTCCTTCACACGTTTGAGCTTCACTGCGCAAAATGATGTATGTGCAGAGTTTGTAACTAGAAGGCTGTTTTCACATCCTTCTGCTGAAGGGGGAACGTTTCTCTGTGCTCACCTTAAATCTGAGTTTAAGGGTTGTGCCTACGAGCAGGATGTGTGACGTCACAACTACTTTGGAGCCAATTTGGAGCCTCCAGTGCACAAACACTGAGAATGGACTTTACAGTGAAGTAGGAGACATCTTGTGTCCAGCAGTTAAACTTGTGAAATGAAATATATTTGCAGGATTTTTCAATGAGGGAGAAGGAATATATGGAATTTTAAGGTTTTTAATGAGGTAATTGTACTTTTTTGAGAAAATAAAAAAACGTATTAGACACATTATTATTCCAAGCAGAGTATTTTTTTAAATATATGTTACAGTATGTCGGGAGCCGGTCTCTAAATTTAGGATAGTATGATGTGGAAACTCCTGCGCAGTGGGTCCACCCATGTTCAGAAAGGTTTTGACTTGTGGTACTGTGAGGCGCTTTAAATAAAAGTCAGATGGTTAATCTGTATCAAAACTGGTTGGACATGGTTTTTAACTTTTTTAAATAAACATAGGATATTATGGGGTGCCCTGGTAACTGTGGTTTCCTGTCTGCCTCCACTATCAGCTTCCAAATAAAGGCTAAAATGCCAAAAAATCTAAAAAAAAAAAAAAAAAAAGTTGGTATATCACAAGGGTGGATATATGTGGATAGAAATTTAAACCCCAAAAATGTGTATTGGCTACTGATCTAAAGACCTTGTATGAGTGTGTTCAGATTTTTTACCGCTGATATGAGAAAGGTGAAGAACAGTTTTAAAGGTGTCAGTAACCTGACTCACCCTGCAATAAATAGCTATAAACCTACTTCTTTACTCTGGTTTTCACAGTGTTGTGATCTCAATTCTTCTTCTGAGGATTCTGCACCCTGATAAGACTGTCAATCTAGAGTAAAAGCTACGTTCTTGTCATTTTTTTGTTTATAATATCCACATTAGGCTAACACACTGGTACTAGCCATCAGAAATCCTTACTGTTTGAATCTTCCAGGGAATACATCTTCAAATGTATGAACATAAGACCACAAATGAAGCTCCAAACATGTATTTATGTGTGTGTGTGTGTCCGTACCTTCACAGGACAGGCCGTGGGAGGTGACGCCTGGCAGAGCCTCTCTGCAGACGTTGCAGAAGGTCGGCCTGGCGTGTGAGCAGGCGTACCAGTTGTGCATCCCGGAGAAATGTTCCATGTTGAACTGGCTGGCCTGAGGAAGGAGAAACATGGAAGGAGAGGACAGCGACACCGGCCTTTCGTGTTAAACTGGTTAAGGTGGAAAGCAAGGATCATCAGGGCGCTACAACAACATAACTAGCCTGAGGAAGGAGAGATATTGCAGGATGCAATGAGGACTTTTTATATTTCATTCTAAACTAAACAGCCAGAGGAAGCATGGATACAAGGATAAGATAATGATATCAGCAGTACATATTAAACTCTGTGGCCTCAAGAGGGA
This sequence comes from Scomberomorus guttatus, assembly GCA_038419695.1. Lineage (NCBI taxonomy): Eukaryota > Metazoa > Chordata > Actinopteri > Scombriformes > Scombridae > Scomberomorus > Scomberomorus guttatus. The sequence goes on from CM076467.1 coordinate 18,333,717, forward strand.
GGCATACAAGGATAGGGACATGATATTGATGGTAAAGCTAACTGGCCTGCAGGGAAAGAGATACAGTACACACAAGCACAATATAAACAGAGGCCAATGCGTAAAAAAGAAGATGGGACAAGACTGTGACGGTGTCGTCAAACCAAAATGCACACAGAAAATACCCTGCTGTGTTCATAACTATGGAGATATATATCAAAATGTCAGATGTTAAACAAGGATTGATTGGGAGAAGATGTTATCCATAGCCTGAACTGCAACTGAAGTCCAACTGGGAATAACGAGGGGCGAGACAATGATATAAATTAAAAGCCTAATTGCACTGTTGTAAAATGTGGGGAGCACTGAAAGCCCAAAACCTGAGAGAATTTCAGCTCAGCTTGGATAGCAGCAGTCTTCAGCTCTCTTTATAGCCTATTAAAGCAGAGGGTCTTATTTTATGAGAGACATCAATCTGCTGGCAAAGAGCTGAAATGAGAAGCAGATAAGAGAAAGAAAGTGTGGAAGAGAGAGGAAGAGAGAAGAGGACATGTGGATATTTTGAGTAAAGAACAGATGGAAGAAGCCTAAAGGAATGAGGCATGAGGTTTGTCTGATCAAAAGAAATTACACACATCCAGCTTTTTAATCAAAGGATCATCCTTTTGGCACTTTTCTCAGTCTTTTCTGATCTCAGCCAACAGAATAAATAATGATATTAAAACATAAAAAGAGACTGACAGATGAGAAAAACTAACCTCATAAGTTTCCCATTTTTGGACGGACTTGAGAGCGCTGATCCAGTCCTCCATTTCTTTCCTGCTCTCAGCACATAGCATTAATTTGCGAAATGGAGTGATCACCTTAGAAAAAGAAAGAGTCTTAATCTTAGAAGTGAAACGTCTTCTTTCTTAAACTTGCAAGAAAACAAAAAGTTGAATCTAGACTCCGAAATATCTGATCTGCAGCAAAATCTATTTACCTTATTTATTCATTTTTAAACATTGCATCATATTATTGGGATGATGCTAACGTCAACCATGCTAACTTACTTGCAATGACAATGCCAACATGCTCACCGTCTTAGCGTGTTAGCATGCTTTGCTAATTAGCACTAAACACAAAGTATAGCTGAGGCTTTTTAGTTTTATTTTTAAGTATTAAGGAATCATCAAAGTTATAAAAACTCATCCTGATGTGGACATTAATGTCTGAACTAATAGTTAGTAAGAAATTTCACTGAAAGATGAAAATGTAAATCTTAAGATGGTGCTAGAGGAACAGTCAGAGGATCACCCAAGTTTTTAAGATTGATCTTTTGGGTGTCATGTACCAAATTTCATGGAAATCCACCCAGTAGTTTTTGAGATATTTCAGTCTGGACCAAAGTGGTCGAGCCATCCCTAAGGTTTTAGGCTTAGAAATAACTTTACATATTGTGTCATAATTTGCCACTGAAAACCAAGTCAAATTTACAGTTTTGAAATGCTTTAAACCACATTTGAGACATTTCTGAGGTCTTTACCGTGAAGCTATTGTTGATGTTCTTGGTGCTGGTTTCGGCCACGCTGGCATCTGACAGGTCCACCTCATCAAAAATCAGAGACTGATGGGGGAAAAAAGAGCAACAATGCAAACATCATCGTAACTTATCTTTTGTACCTTTTAAATTATGCATTTTATTATCTCTGACACCCCCTAATTATACAAAAACCATTCTATAGTATGTAATGCAATAGCTGTGGTAAAAATGTGTGTCCTTTTGGGGGTTGTTGGTTTTACAGCTCTTACTAATGTCATAAACATTTTGTTACTGCTGTAGGCAGTTTCACACATTCCTGTACCTTGCAGTCTTTGGCATAGTAGAGGGTCCTCCCTCTGAGTTTGAAGTACCTCCTCTTCCATCTCTGGAAGGAGCTCGTCTGCTTTAACAGAATTCCCTCCTTCACACTTTTCTGTAGAGACAGAAAAAAAGAAAGGAAAAAAGACATAAGTACATCTCGATTTTCTGAATAAGTAAAGTGACAGCTGTTCTTCCTGGAGTTCACAGTTTAGATAGTGTCACTAAGATGCTTTGTTTTGTTTTTTTTCGAGAGGCACAACAGCAACACAGAGAAAGGTGCTAAAAGAAGAAAAGGTGTTGACTGAATCTGTCAAGTTGGTAGACAATCACAGAAATGTTACTTAAACGACTATACCAGTGGTTTTTTTTTTGCATTTTCAGTTCCAGTTATTGTGTGAAAATGTCTGATATTTCTCGTTACTAATTTACTTTTAGACGAGGGAATTGTGCGTACCAGGAGCCCTCTGCAAATATTTTCCCCAGGTTTCCAAAAATAGCACAGTCATCTGTTAAAGAAATGAGGGAGCAACGTTTGGCTGAGTGTCACAATGTGGTGTGTCGATTGGAGAGTTAATGCAGCAATAATACCAGAGGTAATGTCATGTGCTGAGAATATGGGAGCAACAGTGATGAGGTGATGCAGCAGGTAGGAGGTCCAGCCACCCGTGTCTGCATGGAAATTATTAACAAAGCCAGAACACATGATTTGATTTGATACCATGGATTTGCTTAGCTGAAACTCCCCACTGATTCTATTGTGGCAGCTTATTTTCCATTATCCTCGTCTGTGCTTGTGCTTATCGTGCATTTGTTCTTTCTCTTTCTCTACTTATGACTACATGCCCAGAGAGGAGAGGATGCACCGTGGGTAATCAATTTGAGATAGGACGTCGGGGTCGCCATGGAGATCCTTATTTCTCGCACAAGAGGATACCCAGGCCCAGTTATAGACACATACACACGCTAAAATGCGCAGATACAATCTTAAAACTCTGATCACGTTACTGGTGGCTCTCTCTCTCTCCCCATACCTGCTTGTTTATCACCTAACGTAGTGACATTCCTGCGAATGTGAGTCGCCACCGCAACTTTCATTAGATCAGCCTCCCTGACAAGCCCGTGACTTGCCAATAGAGACGGAGCCTGTATCCATGCGTGTTGTCACCTGCATATTTTCATGGCAGAAACCAGCGTCCCCTGTCTTGTGGATTATGCAACATAGAGTATGATAAAATCTGGAATGGAGTAACCGGAAATGTTTATGTGGAGATGTCCAATATAAAATCAGAAATGGGCTACACTGTAAGCGTTATAAAAACTTAGATAAAATAAGCTTTACACAGATTTTAAGAAACTCTTAATACTTAATGTTTGAAAAAATGTGTTTCAAATTATTAGATCATTCTCAAAAATGACTCATCATGCAGCTCTTTTGCAAAAAAGCCTCCAGGACACATGCCTGCATACTTGCTGTAATCAGCAAACACAGTGAATCAGGCTGACGATATATTATTATCATCCAGCCTGCGACGGAGCAGCTTGCACAACCAGCGCTGCCACTACAACCTGCGGGCAGAAGGTAAACTGTGTCTTTAAGTATGAGAGTAAATGTGTATGGATGTTGACATTGTTGCCGCAGATATTCTGCAGCAGGATGTACTCTGAGATTGGATGTGTATAAATAGAAAAGCCATTTCCACTGATAAAGCCACTATGGCTGACTATTTTATGGTTCCTTTTTGGTTTGTTTTTCATTTAATTTAACTGTAAAATAGGCTGAAATTCCTACCTCATAAGCATCGAAAGCTCGCTGTTTAAAAGGAGCATAAGAGTCAGACTTTCATTGCTCTAACAGCAGATGTGTAACACAATTTTGCGAGCACAGAATGATATGAAGTACTTAAAAGGAAAAAGAGGGGAGAGGTGGAAAGGATATTGTTTTTGTTATCTCCAAATCAGCAGCTGAGTGCTAAATTGCCCTGTAAAGAAACCAAGGACAAGCAATGACAAAAGACTCTTTGGTGCTTTCCATAACATGGGTATGTTGTTTTATTAGTGTAATCTACCAAAGTTTTCAGCCCAAACAGGAATGACTTTGGCAGCTCAGACAGATGGTTCAACACCTGACAACTACCAACAGTCCACAAGCAGGACAAGAGAAAGTGTGTGTGAATGTGACAAAGAGTAACTGAAAGTGTGTGTGATGAAGCAAAGAATAATTATCGGTTGATTAATTTATGTTTCATAGTTTACTAGCCAACGTTACATTGAAGTTTACAATCTATCACTAAGATTGGCATTATTAAATTTGAGGTCGAATTTATGTTTGTGTCTTTCCACAGTTATTCTTTGTAAGTTACAAAGAATGAAGAAAACTACCGATACAGACAAATGACGTAATTCTAATTAGTATTATTAATGCACTACAGTTTCTAAGTTAGATTATTTTATAACTTAGTTTAAATGGATCAGTAATAAGTATAAATCAATCAGTAGCTAGGTAAAAATATTCTGTCTTGAAGATTAGCTTGTACAGTTGCTAGTTAGAGCTGGACATCAAACCTCAATACTTTTTACAGAGTACCAAAAAAGGTCAAGAATCAAAAGTCACATAGCTTGGTCAGATTCATAGTTTTGTTCATTTTTTGTTCAGATATTAAAATCTGAAAACTTACGTAACATAAGAATATTATTTGGGCAAAGTTCTTTACTTAACAACAGATGGGCTGAGAGCTTACAGCATATTTCGTTAAGATAATTTTAAAAAAAGGATTAAAACATGTTTATATTCCTCAAACTAAGGTATCTAAAAAGTGTGGTTTTAATATTTGTACCAAATATCATGGATATTAATGTTTTTCACATGGCACCTAGTCCTTTTGATAGCTAGTTGTTAGCTTGTACAGCTGCTGGGTAATTTTTGTGTATGTAGCTACTGTACAAAACTTTGCTTTTACATGACTTTTATGTGACTTTTGTTTATTAGCTCCTACAATAATATAGTTAGACAGTTTGTGAAATACACTTACAAGTATTCACTTTCTTGCCAAGAGTTAGATGAGAAGATTGATACCACTCTCTCGTCTACTATGAGCGCTAAATATGAAGCTACTGTGCAGCTAGCAGCCAGTTAGCTTAGCTTAACAGAAAGACTGGCTCTTTCCAAAAGTGAAAAAAACCATCTACCAGCACCTCTAAAGCTCACTAATTAACACGTTATATCTTGTTTAGCGTCATGTACAGTATCTTGTACGTTACGTTAGCTAGCTGTGTCTTGCATTTATCTTACAGTAAGGTCTTTAGCAGTATAATAACAGCTATAGAGACAGAGCGCACTGCTGCAGACAAGCAAGGAAGAAAAATACATAAATTTACATTAAAGGAAAAGCAAAAGAAATTAATATCTTGCATAATGTCCTTGCTGTTGGTCTAATTAGTAGTATATTCCCACTTCTCCTTCCCTCTTTTATAATCTTTCCCCTTCTTGGTTTCTTAGATCTCTTCACCTTTGTAATCTGTCTTCTTTACACAGACTTCCCTCTACGGTTTCCCTCCGTCAGTCTCTGTCTGTCTCTCTTTCAGCTGCATTATTTCTGTTTACATGTCTCCCTCCCTTCCCGTCTCTCCTTCTATCGCGATGTCAGTCATCTATCATTCTGGCTTTCTCTCTTTCCTCTTCATCTTATGAGTTTCTGTCTCACTTTCTCTGCCTTTTCTGTGTTTGCAGTAATGGCCTTGGCTATCTGAACAGAGGGAGTAATACAAGGCAGATGCACCTCCGAACCAGTGATAAATTTAATTCATCGCTCCATCACAACCTCATTTCTCAGCTGTAATGTGTTTGTGTACATGTGCGTCCACGAGATATCCCGCCTTGCAATGGCACATGCAGCTTCTTGTGCTCTCACAGTGCATGTTTCTTCCTTAGAATAAATGTGCTTTTATACCCTGAGGGAGAGCAAATCTCATATTGTCGCACTGTTAAAGAGAAAGTGAGAGGAAGAGAGAGGGGAGGATTGATGGTGGAAACCATGATAGATAGCCTGATGGTATGGATCATTAGCGAGAGGAGATAGGAAGAAGAAACAGAGCTGTGACAGTGGCCAGGAGCGAAGAAAAGGGAAGCGAAACAACAAAACAAAAAAAGGTACTGCACAGGAATTACAACAAACAGGGACTCTGGAGACTCGACATAAAAGAGAAGAGAACAAAAGAACAGGCAAATGCCTTGAGGGGGAAGAAGAAAGAAGAAAACACACAAATAAGAAAGTGTAAAGGTCTCTTTTGCCTGAACCACCTGACACATCAGAGATAACGGCGAGGTGTGACACGCCTGTTCCACCAATTGGGCTTGTGCATAGTTGCCACAGCGACGCCAACAGGACCTGTCAGTCAAAAAACTAATCAGCGTTTTTGTTTGAGAAAAGCCGCTAATGACATAGCAACCAATGATATGGCTGAAGGACACACTGTAAGTTATATAGGCCAAACTCACAATGTTGCAAGTCTTATGGAGGCTGGTGGCTGCATTTGAGGTTGCGTTTCACCAAAATGTTGCTGGTTCAAGTCCCCCCACTGACTGCTAAGATACAGATAGGGAACATATTTAAGTAACTTGTTAACTCAGGATTAGAGGAACTATCTTTGAGCTATTTAGTTAAACAGTAAATAGGTACAGTAATATAGAAAAAAAACAGTAGTGCGTGTCAATCTTTGAGCTTTAGCTCTTTGATATAAACTTACTCATGACTTTTGTTGCTTAGAATTGTTGAAAGCTAAATATATTCGCTAATGGATTCGGATTTGAAAAGCAGATTTGCTGCTAGATTCAGATTCAATAAAAAAAAGCTAATAAACTCCAAAATAACTGGCACAAAAACCACTCCAACAGCACAGGATATATTTATCTATGTCTATCATCAATGCAGTTACACTTGTAAGAGGTTACATTGCTCAGTTTTTGTTGAAACTACTGTAGAAAGGAGTTTCTAACATTATCATCATCATTTATATCAATCACTGCAGACTAAACTCACTAAACACAACACAATTAGACAGCACCACAAACTACAGCCTCCAAAATGGCTCTTAAGTTGAATCAACACGTCTCTAAAACAGTTTCAACAATTTAACCGTCATGGAGGTAGGATTTGTTGCAGGGCTTTTATATTAAACTACATTAATTTTAGCTAGGTGTACCTAATAAACTGGCAATGTAGCATATAACAAATTTAAATTATTCACAAGCCATAAAACACGCCACAGCATAATCAAATTTCAACCATTCAATTCAACCACCAGTTTACACACAAAGATAAATATATTCAAATAATGAACCGTGTTAAAGTTGCACAGAAGTGTTAGGTGAACTGCACGCCACCAAGATGGCAGCTAGCAGGGTTAGGGTTAACACTGGGAGTTAAAAAAAAAAAAACACAAAGTTTGCAGCCTATTATGTGTGTTGCAAGTGAAGCTTATAGACAGGCGTAGCCACTCTTATCTTGACTCTTTTGTGCAGGTATTTGAAAACCTAAGGAGGGTGGATTAAAGGCAACAACTACACAAGTGTGTGCTGAACAAACTTAGTATCACATTTTCAGCTTTGGAATCAAATATAAATGATTTTAAAGCAATAAAACTCATTTTTACCACGGTGATATTATAGAAACAGGTCAACCAGACTGCCTTTGCTCGCAGTAGTCACATTAAACATGACTACATCAGTTCCCTGATTGAAAAAGACTAATTAAAATGTCTAGCTTCATTTTAATTGGCTGGTTGTACTCAAACTCTGCAGAGAGGCATATCAGCAGTGCAAACAGCACACGTGTACAGTACATATGACTGCCTAAAGACAACATATACTGTATGCAAAGGTCAGGTTTTGCACCAGCTTGCAGTCATATTGTAGCCACACCTATGATGGAGGTTTTCCCCTCTCCTCTCCTTTCCTTTCCTCTCCTCTCCTTTCCTCTCCTCTCCTTTCCTCTCCTCTCCAGCTGAGAGATGTTGTCAGACAGATCAGTGTATTCATTAGAGCAGGACTAATAACATCACAACAATCAGCCCCAGTAGACTTGATGTGCACACACACACACACACACACACACACAGACGGAGGAGCTGGGAAGTGGATATGCACACAAGAGCGCATTAACACACATACTTACTCATCTGCGAAATGTACACACAGTCAAACAGAGCCAAATCTGACTGATTCAACCCTTCCTTTCTCTCTTTTTCTTTTTGAGTCAACTACATTTAACCATCCATCCAAAGTACACACACACACACACACACACACACACACACACACACACAAATACACAAATACACATCCGTCTACCCCCGTCCTGCCAATTCGCACACAGTCCTGCCTGACTGATTGACCTTCAATGTTCACACTGTAAACACTCGATCAACGAATCACTTGAACTCAATTTATTTTCCAGATAGGGAGGCCTGAGGGGCCTGGGTGACTTTACTAATGTGTGGACATTTACCAAGTTTGTTGGCTGAGAGAAAGCAGAACCTCCTCTGGTCATCGGCCGCCAGAGGTTAGATAGTTTACCTACAAATCCGATTTAGTGTAATGAACAACAGCTGCCACTGATGAGAGCAAAATGATGAAAAACACTCCTAATTGAAGCTGAAAGACTAGAGGAATAAATGTCTGTATGCTTGGGGAACAATTGCACCTATTGTTGGGATGAACATGAGCTTGACTGGTTGTATTTCTTGCTAAAAAAAGCTACTGTATTTAAATGCTTTAAAGCTATGAAAGGCAATACACATTTCTTACATACTGTATGTATTTGTATGTTACTTTTTTGTTTCAGAAACCAGGAGTGACACATTAGATCTGATGGATCTAGTCTGGCTTTAGTGAGAGACACAGGATTAAGACTGGGACGAACAATTAATTATCACCGTTTCAATCATTTTTTACCCCAAACCCATTCATCATTTAGTCTATAAATTGGCGCAGATATTAAGTGATTTTTTGAACCGACAATGAATAGATCCTACTAACAAGCTCTGTCTGTGTAGCTAAAGTAACTTAGCTTATTCCTCTGTTTTAGACCTTCATTGTTGTCCCAAAGCAATTAAAAATCTCATAAATTGCGCACAAAAGTAGTCCAAAACTACTTATTTCACTATTTCACTTTTTAAAAAATGAAACTATATATTTAGACCTTTCTACATTTACATTTCAGCAGGAACCAGAGGGCCGGGGGCTGCGTGTCACAGACAAGGTAGTGAAGTCAGAAAGTGAGAGATTGTTGTTTTTGGCCTTTTCATGGGATTTTGTTGTCAGTAACCTTATCCTTTATGATTTGAAAGGTGGAAAAAAAAGTTTGCACTTTGTACTTTGAACATGATTTACTTGCAGCAAACAAAACAGCCGATGGAAAACCACACAGACACAGTGTAAATACAGAAGTTGCCTGTCCAAAAGTGAAACCACTACACACATAAAACTGGAGCTTCCTGTGCTTCCCACAATCTGTCAGAATAAAACCAACCATTCAAACTAGAACAGGCCGTGCCACTTGCAGTGGGAAGCTGAGAAACATAACCCTTAAACCATTTTGACCTCACGTTTCTATAGTCCAACACTCTCTCTCTCTCTCTCTCTCTCTCTCTCTCACACTGACCTCTTCCACCAGGCAACTCTTGACTTGTGACTTTTCAATGCGATCGGGCTCCAGTTGGTCCTCGTGGCTGAGCTGGTCGTCATCCCCCTGTCCGCCACTCTCACAGTGAAACAACAGCGGTGCCATGCAGCACCCGCTGCGCTGACACAACCCCGGCATTGGCGAACGGCGACGCGTGCTTATGACCTCACTCCCTCTGCTAGCTCTATCAGAGTAAACCTCCAGTAGTGAGATAACTTCCACAGGTTTGATGTGGAGAGGAAGGTTGCTCTCTTAACTTTTGTTCTTGTTTTTAATGCTATTTAGATTGTTTTCCTCCCATCTTTTTCTTCTTCGCCTACTTAAAAGAACAATCCTCCTCTTTTTTTCGCTACTACAATTATTCCTCAACTATGTTGTTCCCTTACTCACCCCACCTCAGCTGTAACTCTCCTTCCACACCAGCAGTTCCTCAAACAATGCACTTCCTCCCTCTCAATCTTCCCTTGTCAGGTAGCCATGCCCCCCTCAGGTGTGCTGTAGGACACACCTCTTTTGTGTATGAATGTGTGTGTGTGTCTCTCTCTCTCTCTCTCTTTCTCTCTCTCTCTCATACACACACACACACATCCTAGAGCAAAGGCGGGGCATGCAAATACGCTGCTGCCCTCCCCTTTTATGACACACACCTGGGAGGAGTGGTGTGTCTGTGTGCTCATGCAAGAGCAAGCCTATTTCCTTGAGGTTATAAATAGAACTGGAAGAACCTGTCTGATTGGAGATGAGAGCGCTGACACACACACGCACACGAATGAGATAATGGCTGCTCCAGCCTGATTTGAAGAAAGTTTAAAAGCATGCACACACACACACACACACACACACGTTTCCATCACTTCAGAGGACATTACATTGACTTAAATTCATTTCCTGCAGACTTAAACTTACCTTAACTTTAAACCAAGTCTTCACCCTAAAATTTATGATTTACCTTAAGGGGACTTGCTTTTTGTCCACATAAGGGAGGCAAGTCCCCACAACATGAGGAGTACCTGGACCCCACACACACATATACACACACACACACACACACACACACACACACACACACACACACAGTCAAGTCACATCATGTCAAAATGATGGGGAGGATAATGGCACACCACTCTGCTTAAGAGAGCTGGAAACGTCACTGTGATCACACAAACTCATGTCTAGCCAGCCTGCGTGTCCTGTCCTGTGTGTGCGTGCGTGTGTGTATGTGTGTGTGTGTGTGTGTGTGTGTGTGTGCGCGCGCGTGTGCATTCACGTCTGCGCTCTGCTGCCTACGCGCTGTCATCGGACTGCTTTCAGTGTCAGATCAGTGTCTTATCTGCCAAGGCAAATTGCAGCAAGTGTGTGTGTGTGTGTTTGTGTGTGTGTGTGTGTTTGCGCATATGTGTTTGTGTGTGTGTATGTTTTCTGCCAGTCGGCATATCATTCTGTCTTTAATGAGCAGAAACATGCTGTTCCCTGCAGACACACTCACTGACACCAACTCTCTCTCTCTCTCTCTCTCTCTCTCTCTCCGTCCTTCTGTCTCTCCCCCTCAACTCCCTTTAGTCTTTTCTTTCTCCACTTTTCCTTTCCAAAAACTTTTTTTCCCCCCTACCACCCCCATCTTTCTCTCCATCCAAATCACTTGTTGTTAAATCAATTCAGAATCAGGTCAGGGAGCTTCATTAGCAACTTTAATGAGTCATGCAGCAAAGTTGTTGATGTGAAATGACTCTGATAATAGGCATGTTATCTCTGCCTGGTCCATTTGTGCTAAAGTACTTTCCCTGATAGGAAAAAAGACATTACCTGTCTGTATTAGTACATGTTCACATTACAAAGTTATTAATTTACAGTTTATTTGCCTGTTAGCACTAGATAAAGCTGAATAAGTAAAGGTAAACTGTTGTCACATCAATTTTGAGACCATAACTAGGTGCCACTGAGATTTCTTTCTGCAAAAAAAATGAATTTTGAGTCAAATGCTGATGAAGGAGAAAAAGGATTGACCTTAATCCAACTCTTCCAAGAAACAGAAATCAAAGAGAGGAAGGAGCAGAACGGCAGGTAGAAACATCCTCTTTTATGACAAGAGGCAAAAGGGGGTTTATGGATGTTTGCGTGTTTATGGGTTACAGGCAGACCGATAAACTTGCCGGGCTTATATAACAGCTGATATTTCCACATTGTAGAGATATTGGTATCTCTGTATACGTCAGTTGATAAGTAACAAGGAATTACAGTACAGAAAAGCCAAAGATATGTCTAAGCACATTTAGAAAGTGTGTCAACTACTTTGTTTGTTTCTCTTATAATGGTTTAACTGTAAAATCTCTTACTTTGTACATATTTGTAGATCATTATCAGATTTTTTAAACTGTCAAATATTGGCACAGACATCTAAAATCAGTTAGGCTATGTGGGGAATGTAGTATTCATTGTGGGAAAAGCAGTTAAACTGAAAATACTTCCTTGTAGAGTCTAACAGTCATGTAAATGATACTGTAGGCTCATTTGCACATGTTTAGATCAACATTACCTTTGGGTCTACAAAAACACAGCCCCCTCATTCATTTCAATGAGTCCACTGAGTTGGAACAACAGCGCTCCTCGCAAAGAGGACGCTGGCAAAAATAAATGCAGGATTATGAGGTTAAAAAAAGATGAACTTAGCTCCTCTACCACAACACAATGCGACGTCATAACGCAAGAGTACATTCCAGGTAGATTACTTTTTAAAATGAACAGGCTAATTCCACTGTTATTAAACTGCTGTGTACTGTTTTAGCATTTCATAAGCCTCAGAACTCATGGATGAACTGTATTACTCCTGTAATGCTTCCTGGATTGTCTTTTGTTTTTCTCATCAGTAGCCCCACCAATGCAGCCTCTTGCTACAGAGATATTTTCGGTCAGAACACCCACTTACATATTACATCAACGTCCCACAATGACTTGGACCAAAACATTTTGTATAAATGCTGCAATAGTTTTTTGTAACACCTTTACCATGACTGCTTTCAATATATATATATATATGAATATACAGCTTTGTCTAAAATGCTTGTCTTTCAACATTTAAAATGTTTTCTTCAGTTTCAGACATATAAATTCTGAGAATATATGTAAAGCCTCTACTTTTTCGAAACAATGGACAACATTTCCTGTAGAGTATATTCATGAGTTATTGTAAATGACAGATAACCGACATCCTCTTTTATGACAGGAAGTAAAGGGGTTTTTGTCAAATGTCCTAATTTTCAGAAACAAAACGACAGCATAGCACAAAAGGATATCACATGGCAGAAAATACCGCAGATGCTTCCAGTTTTACTGTCATTATTCTAATATTTTTGTGACTGCTTTAAGACAAAAAGAAAAAATGAATGCAGAGGTTCATTCTGGTTCACTAAATCTCATTTCATGTAAATTAAAAGTTGAGTCTTTAAAATTGTTGCCTTTAATTATCATATTTAAAGAACATATACAGTATAAAGCTGGTGTTTATTCATGAGTTACTGGAATCATCACATAGACACTTTCAGGTCTACTCACGTTCATAGAGAGACCTCAAAGGGGGCTTGAGCACCTGCCGTTTGGCCTCCTAGAGAGAAAGTGCCCTTTTTCTGGGTTTTTTTTTTTTTAAAATAAATAAATAAATTCCTGTTTGCCCACAGCCTGTCCTGTCAAACAGATATATTGATTGAATCAAAATATCAGGTCAGGAGATTGGTGCTCCCGGGCGATGCCCTCTACCCTCCCTCCCACCTGCCGCAGCGGTGAGCACTGTGTGGGCACTGAGCCTTTCTAAGGTGAAAGAACGCACGCATACGCATGCACAGGCACTCGACAGTCAGCGTGACTCTGTCAGCGTGAGTTACTTTGAGGCAGACATCTTGTATGTGGCCATTTTATATCGATATTGATATATGGTCGAGTTCTTGTGTCCCATCACACCACAGCAGTTGTCTTATCATGTCTGAATGTTGTCTTATTGTCTCGATAGCTAGTTAGCTAATTAAATACGTTAGCAATCTAACGTTAGCGCTCTCTCTCTCAGTCCTATTAAAGAAAATAAATGTTCTCTAATATCATAATTGATCATTAAGATCACACATGTTGACTGGGGTCTTCTGGTATGCATACAGGCTAATGGACTTAAAACAGTAACTGCATAATTTTGATTTTAGGCTTTTAACTTATAAATAAAATAAAATAAATATTCATTCTACTGGATGCTCATAGCAAGTGTGTGTGACCAAGCAGTGATGCTACCGTTTTCTATGCTGGCTTACTAACAAAATAATAAAAGTAATTATAATAGTAATAGATTATACGATTAATTAGTAATGTAGTAAGTCAGTTCAGCATTCTGATGCATGGTGATGGAAGCTGAGTTGTGAAACATTACAAAGTAATTAAGCAGGATTCATTTTAATCATGCCTGCAGCCATTGCCAATTTCATTTCTTTGCATATATCACTGATTAACTGTCATGTAGCAGTGTTTGAACCTACCTCAGTCATGGGTTTGTTTTACATACATTTTAATATCCCTTTAATAGTGTCGCAAAAGTATAATTCCAGGCATATATTCATTTAATTATTTGTAAAAATTGCCTTTTATAAATATGGGCCCCTGTCCCTCTAACATCCTCTGCACGTCTCTGGGTCTGTCCTTGCCAGAGCTAATTAAAACAGACGCACGCTGGCTGTTGCAGACGCTGAACCCCCTGCCCTTTCCACCGCCGCTGTGTTTTTGTAATCACGAGGCCACGCTGTCCCCGGACGGACATCGTTGGAATGCCAAATGAATCTCGCCCAATGTCACCGTCTGTGATTTCAAAGCTGCAGTTATTCATGTTCTCCAGCAGATGTCAGACTGGAGAAAGAGATGGGGGTGGAAAAAACAGAGCGGAGGCAAGGTTGCAGGGTGCAAAGGGAGTGAGACAGCGAGGCAGAAAATGAAACGAGGGAGAGAGAAGACGGAGAGATGAGAGGGAGACATGGACGAGGAAAGAAAGAATGAAGAAGAGGAGGAGATAGGGAGAAAGAGAGGTGCAGTCATCTGTATCTGTCAGATATGGCATGGTTTTAACAGTCTTCACAGCTGTGTGTGTAGGTGTATAAATAGAAACACACACTAGGATCCCCTTGTGGAGACATAAATTCTTCTCCACACACGATAACCTCATGTTTCTTTAGCATTATGTAGTCTAGAAATGATTTGTAACACCACATGGACGGATTTTAACACAAGCAACTAAAGCTATTTAAGCTGCATAGACACATCTTTCATCTCTGAGTGTGTTTAATGCACTGTTCTGTGCTTGAGACATAAGAAGAAGCCACCTGGATTGTCCCAGAAAGTGTAAACCCCACCCATCTGGCGCTTGGAGGTGCCTAAAACAAACACACCGAGTATTGTTTGCAAATAATAGCTGACCCACGTTGGGTGTTGTTAATTACACTTATTCTCTCTTTTTGCTTTATGACATTTAAACTTGGTAATGCAAAGGCATGTGGGGTTGCCATGGCAACAGCCCGACTTATGTATCAACCTTCAGCTTGGATATATAAGGACACACACATACACACACACACACACAAAAGTAGAATTTCCCACTCTTTTCACCTGGATGTATGATTTTCTGTTAATTGAACAGGAAGTAAACTAGGCTTCCTGTATGTGTGTGTGTGTGTGTGTGTGTGTGTGTGTGTGTGTGTGTGTGTGTGTGTGTGTGCGCGCACAAGCCTTCTGTGTGACAACTTTTATTATGCAAGAAAAATTCTACTTTACTTCTGTCAGAAATGACAGGAAACGCAGCAAGAGTGATCATTTAAAAAGAAACGACTTGCATCATCTGTCATGTACAAACACGCCGTCTGACCACACACACATACACACACACACACACACACAGAGTCAGAACAAGGCGTGGGAGGACTTTGCACCATGGCGACCACATCCTGTCTCATGTACCTCTGTGCGTTTATTAATAGACACACACACCAGTGATATGCGCAAAAAAAAAAAAAACTGCCAGAGAGAAACTGATGACAGTCGTACTTTAGATGGACAGATGGATGGAGACAGCCAGACACAACACGCACACACATTTCTTCAAGTTTAGCCACATTCCATGTGTGTATGTTAATGTGTTTTTGAAATATCATCCAGTTTTGGGCTTCGGCCTGTGAGGTTTGTGCACTGAAGGACACATAATCTGCTGCTGCTGGTAGGGGGGGGGATTGCCTCGGAGCATACGGACCAAATCTTGCTCTGATGCTGCATAATCCTCATACACACACACACATATACACACACCGTTTGGCACATGCACGCGCACACACACACACACACACACACACACACACGCTACTGAATGAACAGATAAGTCTCTCAGCCAGAAAGAGAGGTGGAAGGTTTCTCTTAATGGGCTGATGTGATTAGCATGTTTTTCCTGTTATTGATTTGAGATGTTAATCACATTCGTGCTTTCTTCTTTTCTTTTTTTTGCACTGTTAGCGAGCAATCATGCAAATAAAGCTTTTATATTTGAAACGGAGACGAGAGAGGGAGGGGAGGAGAGGAAAAAAGGGGTGAGTAGAGAAGAGGAGAGGAAGAGAGGGGAGAGGAGAGAAGAGGAGAGGAGAGGAAGAGAGGGGAGAAGAGAGAAGAGGAGAGAGAGAAACAAAGGAGAGGAGAGGAGAGAGAAACAAAGGAGAGGAGAGGAGAGAGAGAAACAGAGGAGAGGAGAAGAGAGGAGAGGAGATGAAAAAAGAGAGGAGGAGGAGGATGTGATGTGATGCATGCAGGTAGGGCAGAAAAAGAGGGACAGTAAAGATGGAGGAGCTAACCGAAGATGAAATATGGGTTTAAGTCCATTTGTGTGTGTGTGTGTGTGTGTGTGTGCGTGTGTGCGCGTGTGCGCGTGTGCTGTGGCTGGTGATTATCCCCGATGATCACACCGTGCAGTTTAATCTTGTTGCCCAGCTCTCACACACACACACACACACACACACACACACACACACACACACACACACACACACACACACACACACACACACACACACACACACACACCAGATGTGGTGGATGCCCGTTTAACAACATCTCTGAGGAACTAACGTGCACGTAGATTTAAGATTTATTTGAGATTTTTTAATAAATTTAAGTACATTTTACATTTGAAAGAAATCTAAAGACAATACTGTACGTGTATATGTGTGTGTGTGTGTTTGTGTGTGTGTGTGTGTGTGCTCTGCAATGTCCTGTGTTTTTATGTTCCCGTGCTGTCAAGCTGTAATGTCTCTTCCCCTTGGAATTTGTAACACAGCTTAGGACACACACACAGAGACAGACACACACACACACACACACACACACACACACACACACACACACAGACACACACACACACAGACACACACACACACACACACACACACACACACACAGACACACACAGACACACACAGACACACACAGACACACACAGAGCACAAGCAGTAAGCAGACAGAAATGGATGCAAAAACAAAACTGTCTCTCTCTTTCTCTCTCTCTGTGTGCCATCAGTCGTGTCGTCGTCATGGGAGATGAGTGATTTCCACGGCAACCTGTGGGGGCTTTTCCTGCCCTCTCGACTCATTCCCTTACAGTCTCGTTCAGAACATAATTGCGGCAGTCAATCGAGCCCTGTCGCGCTCCTGCAAACACTGCTGACGGTCACATTTTTTTGTAAAAAGCTCTTTAATTTCATAAGAACTACCAAATCCAAACCAAAATCGTGATTTCTCAAACTTTGTCTGCTTCACATGAGCATTTTCCTCAAATACGAAAATCTGACCATGTGACATCACTATAAAGGGAAGGTCAAATCCATTTTAGGCCATTTTTTTAAGCTCCCCTCCCTTGTGTCAGTTATCAGCCTACAGATAAAATTTCATAACCCTAAAATAACACGCACATAACTATTAACCACAACATCCACCACCTTCTCATAAACTTGACTCATCCTCATTCTGAGAAATTTTGAACTGTTGCGGCAGCTGTAACCCCGTTAAATTCATGACCACAGTTTAGAGTGCATTTAAAAATATACCGTAGCTATAAAAGCTCCTGTCACATCATGTGTGCGTGTCAGAACGGGATAAAAATCAGTTTTTAGAGGGAGAATGAAGATGATAATCATTTTACTCAGCCGTGCATTTTTAGTGGTGCCTTCATCCTGCACCTGAAGGCGAAATATTCCACAAATCACACCTTTTCAATAAAACCTCACATATAAAAACCTAAGTGATAAGAGGAGCACCTTTAAACTGTAGTAAAATGTGTTTTTTTCCTGCCCCAGAAAACACTTTTTTTCCAGGTGATAAGACAGTTGCGCCACAATCTTTTTACTCAAGATTACACATTTCACAATGGATTACTTCAGCAACCACTTTTCACTTTTGTCCTTCCCAAATGCTCTGTTTCAAATTACAGAGGAATTACACCTGCAAAATACCATTTAACTGTTATTTTAACATTATGTACAGTCACTTACAGACTGCTGATACAGTGAGGGAGGGAACTATTTACGGTGTCTCTTTTCATCTCCACCCGCTGATATGGTTAACCATGAAGTTTTGAGATCACGATACGGTTAATGATAGCAGGTGCCTCTATTTGGCATCTTTAGCCCACAGAAAAGGTTTGACTGTAACCAGACAACCCTTTAAAATCTATTTGAAGATCATCAAATATGACATTTCAGAGACATGAACCATTGGATATAAAGATGAAAATGGAGGTTAATTCGACTTTGGAAACACATATTTGTGAGAAAATATTCTAAATTCAGGTGGTTTACTTAATAGCTTTTTAAGAGCTTTTTGAGCTACTGTAGTTAGCAAAACTTTAGAATATTTGATCACAGATTGAAAGATATGTTTAAAAAAATTCAGTGAGGATGGACAGATTTAGCTTGCTTAAATAATTACTGGAATAGAAAACTGCATTAGTATTGAAGTGTGAATTTTCCATAGAGTTTACATTAAAAATAAGATTATTTTACCGAGAGAGTCATTTTGGATTCACGATTTGTGCTCCATGAACCTTTCTGGTTTAAATTAAATACTTAAACCTGCAGCATTTCTTTAGATTACAGTTTAGGGCTGCAACTAACAATTATTTTCATTATCGATTAGTCGTTTGGTCTATAAAATGTCAAAAAATTCTGAAAGATGTCGATCACTGCTTCCTAAAGCCCAAGATGCAAATCAAAATCAATCAAAAATATTCAGTTTACTGTCATAGAAGAGGAAAGAAACCAGAAAATATTGACATTTGAGAAGCTGCAACCAGAGAATTTTTACATTTTTGCCTTTAAAAAAAGGACTAAAAACAATTATTTGATTATAAGTAGCTGGCGATTAATTTTTTCATCATGTATTATATTTTTCACATGTAGTTTGAGAGGTTACATCAACTGACAAACTGGTAAACATACTGTACTGTACAGTAGATCCATATTGTCTGTATTTGTATCATTTAGTTTTTGATATCCTTTAACTACATTGTCTAAAAACAAAGTGCCTGCAGCTGTGAACGAGTAGGTGGGTCGACCACATAAACACAGGCTGTAAGAACTGACAGATCAGAGCACAAAGAAGAAAAGCTTCGGGCTCAAGTGTTTGTGCAGCTCCAATTCCTCTGCACTGCTAAATGTGATAAAGAAGTTTGGAGCCTCTGGACTGGTTCTGTGACAGCACACCAGGCTCAAGTCACTCTCAATCAAGTCAAGTAACGCGAATCGGAGGGTTTCTCTTGTCACTGCAACATGTGACCGTGTCTCCGTTTTCGAAAGGGACACGCCGCTATCCCTCGGTGACCCTACATCTAAATAAAAAGTCATTTCAGAGTGGGAGTGTTCCTATCTGTCTCATTCGATACAGTTTTGATGCTTGTTTGTAGCAGACAGTGGATGGAGACTTAAACGTCTGCTATTCTGTCGCAGACACACTTGATTATTTCTCACCAAGCAACAGTGAAATATGTGCTTATCAGATATTGAAAATGCCTGCAGGACGGGTTTCTAATTTTTGTTTACCTCTCTAACTTTTTCCCTCTGATGCCAACAGTCAATACAGTGTTTTGAATTTTGAAGAAAAGTACTGAACTGACAGTAATCCTGCTCAGAAACACAAGTGGCTGAATTTGCATTAAAATACACACATACTACACACATGGAAGATAATGAGGATAATGGACGTTGTGGAGTACCTTTTAATGGAGAAATTGAATTACTACTACAAGGCAACCGGAATATATTGCGGATGTTTAAAAAAGCTGATTTGAATACACTATTAGGACCAATAATCTCTCATGTTTGAGTGTTCTACTCTTATCATTTATCATCATGAAAGCTGCAATGCATATTAATTGATTGTTTAAGTGCAGCATTCGTCTTAATCATCATAATAAATCTGCGTATCCCTCTTAAAGCAAACTTTAATTATGCTTGTGGGTCCAAATAGTCGTGAAACGTAGATTTTAAACCTTAATAACCAGGAAAAGTGTACATTACAACCTCAGGGCGAGCCAGCACAATCTACCTGAAAATTTTCCATGAATCATAACTGATGAAAACTGATATAAACACCCTCATGTTGCTGCTGTGCTGTATGTTAGAATAGAAGGCTTCGGTTTAGCAGAGTGTCGACTTACTGGGTCAACAGACTGTAGCCTTTAGCGGCGTCACCGTCTCCGTGAGGCTCAGTTTACGCAGCCATAGTTCAATATTCTGTCTCAATTGTTCTTGCTCAAGTTTCATGATCGCCATCGTTATAAACAGCACTGGAAATCAGATACTTTATCTCCAAATGTTTGTGCCAATGTGTGTTTGCGCCAGTGTGTGTGTGTGTGTGTGTGTGTTTGTGTGTGGCTGTGGGATTTTTGTGGCGCATTTCTCTCTAACCACCAATAAAAACCAATTGTGATGTTTGCAAAAGTGTAATTACTCCAACAACCCTTTTACAGGATATCTAGTTTTAGATATTAACCCTCAGATATCCATGTATGTTAGGTCTTCTGTTAAAGTAAGACATCCACATGCAAATAAAATATAGAGAGATTGATCCGACCAATTTATGGTGACTGAAACTACAGGAATGGGATGGAAAACACAGCACTTAAGGAGCAAATTATTCAAGTTAAATAACCATAATATGACAATCTGGTGTCACCATATTATATAGAGGGCTGCCCAAAGTCACTATTTTTACATTGCGATTATTAATTTGAATAATCGCAGTTGAAAAATTGAAAATTAAATTAAATTTAATCCCCAACTGGCCAGGCCCATAAGAAGTTGATTAATACATCTAGCTTGAGTACTGGATGGCTTTATGTCGCTCCAGTGTTCATTAAATTTGTTACAGGCAGAATATTGAAAACACAAACACACCAGATGGTTGGCAACCTTATTAACAACTTGGAAAAAACAATCATGATTTATTCTGAGTTTCGGCAGTTGCCAAAACAGTCTCACCTCTGTTTCAGATGGAATTTGCCCAGTCGTCTACTAAATTGAAAGCCTCATTTATGTTGAAAAACAACATAAACCAACATAAACGAGAAGTCTTAAAGTGGAAATCAGACCTTCTACAGTTCCGTGACAACTGAGCAAACTCGAGCTGCTGATGAAGATTATGTCATGTGACCAAAAGCTCCAGCTGCTATCAGCTACTATCAGCTACTTAATGCATCTTGAGATGAGATTCTGTCAAATAATTTACTCTAACAGAGAGAGGAGGCACTTTAGAGAGAATTACTTTACAATCTTCTTGATGTTTTTTTACTTACTATACTTACTTCTACTTAAATGGGACGTATCATGCACATTTGCAGGTCTATATTTATATTCTGGGACTCTACTGGAATATCTTTGCATCTTATACTGGCCCTTTATGCAGCCCCTCAGTTCAGCCTCTGTCTAAAACAGGCCGTTTTGGCTCCTGTCTCTTTAAGGCTCATATTATTTAAAGCGCACGCTCTGTTCTGATTGGTTAGCTTCCAGAAGCTGCGTCTCTGCCGACTTCCGGCCGCTCAGTAGGCTACGCAAACAAACAAACATCAGTAGTAAGATTTCAGTTATTTTTCTTGTTCTTTCGTTCAACTCTAAGTTTTGGACCTTGTTTAACATAGAAACCCAACATCATAACAGTATAAAAATGATAAAATCATATAAAGTATGATGATTATGAAAAGTATGATTATCTTATGAAACCTGGACAGTTTCTGTAACATTTATTAAAACGATGAACTCTTTGGTGGCTTTTATGTCAAACTGAAAATGATGAATTTATATTTTTAGGACACAATTTCTCAGAGTATTTGTTCCCGTTTCACGTGGAGAGGATGTTGCATCATACTAGCCTTTTAATCCGGCAGAGGGACAAATCTCCCAAGTCAGGGCAACACACTTTGTCCTTTTAATCAATAGCTTACAGAGTGTTTAAAGAAGGTGAAGGTGCTGTTATGTTATTTAGACTACAGTTTCTTAATGTCACAAAGTGCAGGAGGATGGCTGGTTTTAAGTATTGTTCAGTATTACAACAGTATATACTGAAGGTCGTCACTTTCTGTAGGCCGGAGTCCGGTATGTACATGTATATGTAAAGATAAGGTGGAGTCAAAGCTGATAAAGGTTTTCTACTCACTCACCCACATTTTCTTTTCATGCCTATCCCTTTACCTCTTACTTTCACTTTCCCCTCCTTTCATCTCTCCTTCCCTTCCCGTCTCTCCCTCATTAACTCTCATTCTTTCCCTCGGATCAATATCACTCTTCCATCTCATCCCTTCGCCCCTTTCCTCCTCTATCCAAGCCGTCTGTTTACTGCCCGGATCGATACCTATTCCTCCTCCTTTTTTTTTCCGCACTGTGATTTCTTTCTTTCTTCATCCTCCAGCTCCCCTCTCTCTTTTATCCCTCTTTCCTCTTTTCTTACCGCCTACTGTCTTCAGTCGATTTTGATTCATCTTTTGCATTGTCCACTGTATCGCCCATCCATCCTGCTGTCATTGTTCAACCCCCTGTCAATATTTTTCCTCTGTTATTTCTCCTCTTTGTTTTACCTCCATCAACATGTTCTCTGTCTTCTCCTTTGCTACAACTTATATGGATCTTTTATCAAAGCTATCATATCTGTCATAAGATCAAACATCTTACCGAAATTTGTAGGAATGATGCATCTCACTATTACTGTATATACAGAATATATATATATATATATATATATACACACACATGTTGACGGCGTGGCTCTAGAATCGGCAGTGTTGGTTTTAGAGCTGTTACGATTAGTCGATTAATCAGTTAGTCGATTGACAGAAAATCAACTATTTTGATAATCGAAGTCGTTTTAGTAATTTTTTATGCAAAAATTCCAAAACATCAGTTTGTTTCAGTCTCTCAAATATGGTGATTTTATGCTTTTCTTTGTCAAACATGATAGTAAACTGATGATCTTTGGGTTTTGGGCGGCGGGTCGAACAAAACGAGAAATATGAAGATGTCATCCTTTAAGTCTTGGATAATATAACGGACTTTAAAGACAAAACAATAATCCGCAGATTAATCCATAATGAAAATAATATTTGCAGCCCTAGTTGGTTTGTCTGTCAGTCCAACACTCTGGTCCAGTGTGAAATATCCTGACAACTAAAGTTTGGATGTCTTTGAAATTTTGGTACAAACATTCATGACTTTGTTGACTTTTCATTTAGCGCCACCAGCAGATCAAACTTTCTACTTTCAGTTCATCACAGGATACATGTAAAACTACTCAATGATTAAATGACAGAGCTGTCACAGTTTACTCAAAATGTTGCAACGATCTGTTTGAATTCAAAATTGAATTTTCAAGTGAGCTGTGCTGAACAGGTAATCATGACATCAAGCCAATCTGAGAAGCAATGTGAGGAAACATTTTGGATAGATGGAAAAGTCTTAGATAAAGGCAGGCTGTTTGCTGTAACACTTTACAGTAAAGTCATGTCAACACAAGCAGTCTTAAAATGGACACTGCACAGAGCAATAAAGTGACTCATTGATTTAAGTGAAATGGCACCACCATTAAGCCAAAATGTATTTTTCTCCACTAGTGGTGAGGATCTAAGAAAAGCTGTTTTGTTGTGTAATGAGCACTATAGCCCCACTTGCAGCTTGTGTAGCTGCAGACTTACAGTAGAGATATTAAGTTAAAATGATATTGATTGGTCCAAATGGGAAGACAACATCGTTGGTTCATTTTTAAGTTAATTTCTTCCTTTATTTATTTTTGTCAGTTGACCACATGTTATATCTCAAACTTGACTCAAATTTGACAAAACCTTTTTCTTCTGCGTTACACTGACTGGCCCAAATGGGTCACTTATACATCCTCATCAGTTGGAAGCTACTTAGTTGGTTTTGTACTATTTTTCCCGGAGTAAAAAGATGATAGGCTATTTGTCACTTAAAAAGTGAGATAAAGTGAGTTGAGGTGACCCTGCTCTCCGCCCCTCGCCTCTGTCTCCGGTTATCGGCAGGTTTTATAATGTGATGGATGAAGCACTCCTCCGCGTGTCTAGACCATAATAATCTGCTTTTTTCACTGTGGTGATTTACCCGCTAAAATTCATCCTGCACAGTCTGGTGGTCTGAACGGCTTGACCCAGAGGATTAAAGGTGTTATCAGCGATTTCAGCTTTGTACTGAAGGTGTTGATGCTGCTCAAAGACTTTTATCAACTTCTGGCTGCCAGTGGGACACTTTCTTTTTTTAAAGCAAGCATACTCCTTTTTTTTTTTTCTAAAAGTAGAAGATAAAAAATATTAAGTTCTACTTCATGACAAAATTAAGATTAATTTCTATATTCAAATATTTCTTTTTCCAGCCATTATTTACCTAACTTAAGGAACAGTTTCTCATTGAAGGAGGTGACCATGACATCAATGGTTTCCTTGGTAATGTCCCCTCTGACCACTAGTGCGGCCACATTTTTCATTTTGGTCTCATGCATCTAAGCTCGAAACAATTTTAGAAAAACTTGTGGTAGAAAAAGCACTGACAGCTTAACAAAAAAAACCCCTCTCTTGCGAACCCCTTGGGGGGTTTCCGACCCCTAGGTTGGGAACCACTGTGTCACCGTACTATACGCTTCACATACACACCAACTAAACAGAATAATTACGAAACAATGAACTTCAACCAAGTTGGTAAACAGGGTTGAAAATGCTCTAAAGTGCTGAAATACTGAACTGTGGGGACACTGAAGTTGCATCTCAAGGGACTTGCACAACCTGAGTAGCCCTTATTACTAAATACATGTGTATTCATGTAAAAGCGAGTTTGTGTGTGTGTGTGTGTGTGTGTGTGTGTGTGTGTGTACCCGCTGGGTGGTTTTAAGAGGGCTTCTCTTCTATCTCCCATGCTAATGAAACTGAACTCCTCATCTCTCCTCCTCCTACACCTCTCTATCTCTCTCTGTCCACTACGCTTGTTTTTATTCCCACCCGTGCACTCACCTTCCTCATCTCTCTACCTTTCCTTCTATTACTCCATTATTCCTCCCGTCCGTTGGGTTTTTCTGTTTATACAAAAACTCACAGAGTTAAAATAACCTCTCTCTACACGCACATAAAGCGTCTACAAGAAGATAAATCTACGCACATAAACACACACAGACTTACGGAAACACATGGCCAGCGTTTTTTTGACAATCTTCCAACATGCTGATGCTGTATTTGTTTAACAAAACGACCTTCTAAATTTAGCCTCCATATCCCAGAGGAGGCTCTAAAAATGGAGACAAATCCGTGTGTGTGTGTGTGTGTGTGTGTGTGTGTGTGCGTGCGTGCCTGTTTTTATTATATGTGTATGTGTGTATGTGTCTGGATTCTTGTGGCTACAATGAAAATTCCTCTGGCTTGGAGTGTTTTTATAAAGGATGAAATCAACAACAGTGGCTGTCGTCACCTTTTGGACCCTCGACTGTGAGAAAAAAAGAACTTATTCAAGTGTTCGTGTGCATGTGTGCGTTCAAACCCTCCGACTGGTGTTGAGTACATCTTTGTTTGACATAAATTTTTCATTTCTGACTTCCCTTTTCTTCCTCCTCCAACTCCTCCATTTATTCTGTTCTGTTCTCTGACTCTTCGACTCTCACCAAATACTTTTTCGCCGCCTGATTTTCACTCCCTGGAGGTATGACGCCACGTGATCAGCTCAGATAGTGGAGGTGTAGAAGGCTGAGGATGTGTGTTTGTGTGTGGGTGGATTATTCTATGCGTTGAGGTGGGCGGGAGGCTGCTGTAAATGGTTTCTGTGTCTTATCAGCTTTTCATGGTCACATCATGTAAATTGGAAACATGTTGTATAACCACATAAGGAAGTGGTGCTATTATTGCTGCCTGTTCTACTTAACATACAAACACAAAATTATGTTGAATCGAATTGATTTTCATTGCACTCAAAGGTAAAATGAAGCATGATTATTCATTTTATGTTCATATTTTGGTTTTATTGTATTTATCACAATAAGTTTAAATTCCACCTTCACTAAAAATGTGTTTTGCTTGTTGTTATTACATAGTTTGACACTAGAAAGCTGTTTTCACACTTATATGCTAAAGGAGGATGTGTACAGTACCTTAAAGCGTGCTTTTGGGACATCACAACTACCGTGGAAGCCAATCAGTCGGCAGAAAGAGAGAAAGTAGATTTAAGTCTAAGGATTTTTAACTAGATTATTTAACTTTTTTTGTGGGAAAAAAACAGACACAAATTATTACTACAAGGACAGTATCTTTATATGGCTAAACACATGTCCGCAGCGTATCTTTAAAATAACATTCCCCAGCAAGTGTTTGCTTTTAGTTAATTTATCAAAAAACTAAGTGGTGACTCAGTCAGTACTGTTTCATTGCGATATGACGTACTTTCAGTACTTTATTTGCCCTAAACAGTAACTAGCTACAACATTAAGGTACCCACAGTGCCTTAAGCCCAAAAAAATCATAAACTCTACAGATATTTTACTCTCTAAACTAAAATTTCTTCACTCAGATGGTTTTTGAGGTCTTAAAATAGACGTTTCCAACCTTATTGGTTAGAGCTATGAAACACCATTTTTGCCTACCATTACTGCTGTGTAACACTGACGCTGATGTTCATTTGACCTCACTGTGTCAAGTGAGGTCGGTGTGGTTGAATGTAGTCCTGCAGCATTAAGATACAGGGTGTAGTCAACAGTTACTTCCTGCTCTATGTATACAACTGCACTGAATGCCAGGTCACACCGACATGTAGTCTTATGAAGGTCAAGTAAGGCTTCAACTAAACGATTATATTCTCAGTGAATAGTTTTGTCTATAAAATGTCAGAAAATAGAGAAAAATGCTGTTAATCATTACTTAAAGCTCAAGGTGACATCCTCAAATTTAGTCAAATCAAAAGTCCAAAACCCAAATATGCAGTTTAACATCATGTATAACACAAAATCTCACATTTAAAGAGGTTGCAACCTCTGACTATTCAGCATTTTTGCTTAAAAACCATCATCACCATTATTCCATCATCAAAATAGTGATTAATTTTCTGTCGATTGATTAACTGACTAATCATTGCAGCTGTAAGGTCAAGCTTAAAGTAGGAGTTCAGCATAATTCAAGCAGCTTATATCTAATTTCACTTAAACTTAAAAATGAATTCAAATTAAATGACTTAAACAAATAAAACATGTTTCAACTCTATCAGGCAACCACACATTTCCCAACACCAAGCTGGGAACAGAAGTCTTGAAACATACTTACAAACTACTTAAGACTTAATAAATCTGAAACCACTTGTGACCATAAAAGGTCACCTGAGTGTGCTGGAAGACGCGACAAACTCACTAATCGAAAAATGTACTCAACTTTCAACTCTTGAAACCTGAGGACAAAATGAAAAAGTGGAAAATTCCTACCAAATATCAACAACCGGTGCTGCTATTGCCATTGTAATGTGCACTCAAAGAGAGACAGATGTAGAGAATGAGAGGAGAGGAGAGATGGAGTTGACCTTGAAGAGAGAAAAAAAAAAACCTGCAAAATGTATAAAGATAAAGTAAAAGAAAGGATTAAAAGGCAGATGGAGGGAGAGGTGTGCTGAAGTTTGCCTCTGTATGGTAACAACATGATCTCTTCCCCTCTGTCGCTTGCATAACAGGTGGGTGTATTCAATGTTTGTGTGTGTTTGTTTGTGTCAGTGTGGGTGTTAATGCAATGCTGTACTTTAAGTATGTACGCCTGTGTGCTCATGTGAAAGCTTGTGTGTGTGTGTGTGTGTTAATCTGACAGGCAACAGATTGCTACACAGCATGCCTGAACACTCACACTGACAGACTTCTGCAGTGACCGACAGAGAGAAAAAGGCAGAAAGAGAGAGAGAGAGAGAGAGCAGGCAGGAAGGAAGGAAGGATATAGATGAAAAAGAGACAGAAAGAGTGAGGTGAGCAAGCAGGAAAGAAAGCAAGACAGAGAGAAAGAACATGAGACAGAGAAGAAAAGAAAGCGGGAAACAAAAGACAAAAAGAACACAAAAAAACCCAGTGAAAAAGAGAGGAAGTGACAAAGAATGAGAAAGAAAAAAGAACAAAACAGGCAAAAAAAAAACAAAAGAAAGGGAGAAAGGAACAGGAACAAGAAAGGAAGAATGATAAAAGTAAGAAGTAGAAAGGCGAAGAGCTTTGCTGCATAAACAAAGAGACAGGAGGGTCGGGGATTTACCATATACAGTAACAGCCTGTTTCTAGAATAAGCTCGGTTTCTCAAACATAGACGCGGGGACGACAAAAATAGACTTTCTACAAAGGAGTTCGCTGAGTGGTTAGTGGTGGTGCAGAAAGCATGACAAACTTTTGCGTGCGTGTGCGTGTGTGTGTGTGTGTGTGGCTTTTCACAGAAGCAGAAGACTCTCAGCGCTCCATCTGCGAGCCTCCTCCTCTGATTCCTCAGTCTATCCGTCAGACTGAAGGGAATCCTGCAACAAGAACACACTGCTGCACGCGCGCACACACACACACACACACATAAACGCGGGGGGGAATTTATCATGATCTTATCACGCGCACTCATTCATCTGCAGACAC
The DNA here is from genome assembly GCA_038419695.1 of Scomberomorus guttatus. Lineage (NCBI taxonomy): Eukaryota > Metazoa > Chordata > Actinopteri > Scombriformes > Scombridae > Scomberomorus > Scomberomorus guttatus. The sequence continues at coordinate 18,362,376 of CM076467.1, forward strand.
GCTGCACACGCATGCACCTACATGCATGCAGAAACTAAACTGAACTCGTGCTGAACTCAAGCCGATGTTTTACTGTAACTCATGACTGTTCGATTATAAGGCGAGAAGGTGCGGTCACACATTAAAGTACAACATTAATACACGTGTTTTCAGAGAAACACACTGCAAAAAACCATGAATGTTTATATAAAGGTGTGGTTTTTTAATGCATTACATGTCAACTTTACAGTTAAATGTTCATCTTTCTCATTGTAACATAAATAAACCACTACCAAATTCAGTTTTAGGTCTAGTTTTAGGCTTAGTAAAGACTTCCAAGATAATTATTGAGAATACTGGCAGTCCCTACTGACCTCTTGTACCCTTGTACCTCTAGTACTGCCTTAAAAGGAAACTCAAGTCTTATTTTCAGCAGGGAAAGTAGACTATGTAATATTTTAGGTGATCCAGTGGAAAAACTGCACACCATTGATTTAATATTGCCAAGCAGAAGGCCAGAGATGGCCTGACTTTGAGTCTCTGTAATGGGTGAAGCTCCCAAAGTGCTGCATCCTACAATTTCCATAATACTCCATGATACATAATCAAACTCCATGTGCACAGTTTGTTATATAAAATAACCCTGATGACATCATTGGGGTCGCTACGACTGCCAATAAACATAGATGTTGCCTTCTTCTATTTTCAAAAAAGGATATTGATTTAATGTTTTCTGATTCTAAGTGTCAGACAACAACAACAAAAAAGGTCATTTCCTTGGACGCAGATATTTTAAAAACATCTGTCAGAACATTCAAACATGGAGCTATCATAATATTTTCACATTCAAAGTCATTAAAATACCACATACAAAGCACAGTGTCTTCAAGCGGGGTCATGTTTACTGTGACAACCCACAAATGTGGAATTAATGACTTTGAATGTGGAAATATTATGAAAGCTCCGTGTTCGAGGGCTCTATCTGCAGCGACAACAGTTTTTTTTTTTTTTTTATCTAGGCCACAGTGAACTGCAAACAAGAGCTTAACGCTTTCAGAGTTTCAGGCTCAGGAAAGCGGCGCTGAACTGATCAGTTGATCGACGGAAAATTATTCATCAAGCCGAAAATGCCGAACATTCTCTGGTCCCACCTAGGGCTGATTATTTTCCATTATCGATTAACGGAGATAGATTGTACAGTGAAAAATGGCATCAGTTCCTCAGAGGCCACGGTGATGTCATCAGTGTGCTTGTTTTGTCTGACTAACAGTCTAAAATGTTAAGATACTCAATTAACTGGCATATATGACAAGAAAAAACAGCAGATCTTCACATTTGAGAAGCTGAAACCATCAAATGTTTGCTTGCAAAACGATTCCTCAGTTATCAGACTGGACAACCAACTAAATCGATTAGTCGGCTCCAGTTCCACCTGCTCAAATGTGAGGACTCGATGCTTTTCTGCAGTTAGAGGACGTCACCTTGGATTCTGGGGAACAATAGACACATGAATGGATAAGTAAAATAAATATTAGTCGTAGTTCTAGTGGAAGAATAAGCAAAAAGAAAATCACTTCCAACAAGTTAATCTTTAGTAAAAACAAAAAGAAAAGCTTTCTGAGGAAGAGGCAAAGTTTATGTGAAGGAAAGCAAAAGCATTCATGGGAACTTTCCTAAAATGTTATCTGTTGCAATAACACTGGCTTGAGATTATTCTACAAATCTTTATTTTGTTTACAGTGATCATAGCAGCAGATGGTGATTAATGTGACAGTGATATCTTGACCTAAAGTACACTATGCATCGGTTGTTATGCTGCTATTTATACAGTCTGCACGTGTCAGGGATAAATCATGTTGGCATTTAAATGTTTGCAGACTTATTTGAATACACATGTTGCACACACACACACACACACACACACACACACACACACGTTCCCATGGCGAACACACTCAGGAAGCCACATACAGGCTGGATTCCCGAGCAGATTTACCGCAGCGCTTCTCCAGAAAGGTGTGTAAGGCACACACACACACACACAAATACTTACTGTATGTAGGAAACTTCTTTTGGTGTTAAAAATGAAGTAGCGGCAGACAATCCCGCTATTATCTCATCTCACACGCACACAGACCTACTTTAAATACAAAGGAGCCTGCACCAACCCTCCAAATACACCCAATAAACACACACCTCTCATTTCACATACTCACTTCCCATCTCTCCATCTTCCCCCTCTTCTTCTGCTCCTTCTCTCTTTCTCCCTGTGTCCACTCCTCCTCTCATTGTTTACAGTGATATTCGATCAGCTCTTTGTTTAGAAAACAGTTAGCTCCCTCTGCCCCGCTCTGAGTTTCAAAGGATGTGGCTTTTCTTTTGCAAACATCAGTTTCTGGTAAAACTCCTTTGCGTGTGTGTGTGTGTATGTATGTTTACATGTGAAGAGCTTCGGGTGTGTATTTGAGCCCATGTTTGTGTGTCTTAGGGGGATACTGTGTACATTTTGCGTGTGTGAGAAGCCAATATGTTTGCGTGCGACTTCATTACCCAGATTGCGACGTTAGGAAAAAAAAAAAAAATTGGGGGATTTGTTGTGTTTCTGATAACTTGCCAATATCTCTAACTCTAATATTATTCACTGTCTGGCTCAGCCTTAAGCTTGATGACTAAGGGAGGAGAGAGTGGCAGACGCAGAGGCAGCAAGAGACAAAAGGCTGAGTCAGGGAGCGAGATAGAGATGGAAATGGAGTGAAATTGGCATTTGTGCGACTTTGGGCTGGGTAAGCGCTCCTTCCTAATATGATTATAAATTGTCTTGCCCTCATCTTTTTGTGCCAGTCGCGTCCTTGGGCCGCGGACACAAGGAAATCACTTCTGGCTGAGGTTAAAAGGCCGCTTTAAATGAAAAAAAAAAAAAAAAAAAAAAAAAAAAAAAAGGAACGCATCAGCAATTAGAGTAAATGCGACAGGGTGTATCAACAAAATGTAGCATTTAAAAGCTGGACTAAGCAAGATTTGTGTATTAAAATCTGCCAGCCTCATCCGCTTGAGTCACAAAGCGGTGCTGGAGCAACACAGCAGTGTCCCCATCTTCACTAATTGAGATGCTGCAGATTTGCTTAAATGACATTAAGAAGTTGGGTACGGACGCCCGCAGGAAGTCTTCGCCGAACACACACAGGAAGTACAGAAGCTGAGAGTGGATGTGACCGCTTAATATCTCAGCCCATTAGCTTGTCTTTAGATCTACAGTTTTTTTTATTCTATAGACTAAACAATTAATTACTTAAAATAATGACCTGATAAATTGGTAATGAAATAATCATCATCTTACTATCTTCGGATAAGCAATCAAGTGAAATGGCTAATTAACCCTGTCCAGGTGAGCTCATATTTCACCATGACGACACACAATATTGTCGGGTTTGCAGACATACTGAAGTCTTCAGCAACACTTGTAATCAAGTGTATGATAACCTGAAATAAAAGTACCATAAACGTGAACGTCGACCACTTTCCTACAAGTGTGACTTATTAAGCACAGTGAGCCATATAAGAAAACTATCAGTATTACTACTGTAGCTACTGGTCTTTTTCTAAATGTGTTAACACAATTGCCAAAAAACAGTAGAAGCAGAATAAACATTTTATTTGTATACAACCACATTTTCTAAAGATAGAGTGTTTACAACAGAAATGATCTGGCCTCTTCCTTATTTGAATTTGTTCATCTCAAAAAGGATTTGCATTGACCAGGTGCACCTGAAACACAACACTGCAGCGTGCATCAATGTTGTGTAAGCAAACAAAATCAAGTTAAATATTTTGCAACGCAGAAACATTTGCCTTGTGTTGCCGCTTGTGTAGCGTTGTTTGTCCTGAACCAACAGTCCCAAAGATATTATGTTTACTATCACAGAGGACTAAAGAAACCAGAAAATATTCACATTTTCGAGCTAGAACCACAGAATTAAAAAAAAAAAAAAAAAAAGACTGATCATTTAAATGATCATTTAATTATTATTAATAAAATAGCTGGAGATTAAACTTCTGACCATCCACTAATCGATTAATCAACTAACTGTTGCAGCTCTAGACAAAATAGTCCTAACTCAACCTCCACTTACTAAGTTTTTAACAAGCGGCTGCAAATAACGATTATTTTCATTATCAATTAGTTGTTTGGTTTATAAAATGTCACAAAATTGTGAAAAATGTCAATCATTGTTTCCAAAAGCCCAAGATGCAACAAAAAATGTCTTGTTTTGGCCCGACTAACAGTCCACAACCCAAAAATATTCAGTTTACTGTCACAGAGGACTAAAGAAAACCAAAATATTCACATTAAAGAAGCTGGAACCAGAAAATTTTGCCACTTAACTATATAACTTTTAACCGTTAAAAGCTAGTAAGTGGACCTTGAGTTTGGATTTTCTACTATTTTCAGGCCAAGAATGAAGTCCTAATAATGTTATGGGTGAAATCACAACGGCTATTAAGCCATCATGTCATCAGACCCATCTCCATGACAACTGGGCAAACTCCATTTGCTAATGAATACCGGAGCCGAAAGCTCTGGAAAAAGCCAGTAAATGTACTTCAAGTTGGGCCTGTTTTTCTGAAACTCTATTTCTGTTGGGGAATAATATTTGTTGAAGTTGTTGAAGAAGAAATAGTGAAGGTCACACAATAACTCCTAATTGTTTTCCTTTTACGCTCGATGCATCTTCAAAGTCATAATAAATCAATTCTAATGAAATTGTTGCTTTTATACGGCCGAGTCATTCAGTAACACAGCAGTGAGCGAGACGGCGGTATAAAGACCGGCTATGATGAGAGACAGAGGGGGACGACAACGACAGAGAAAAGAAAGAAGAAATAGAGCGGGGTACTTCCCTACTATTTTATAGTCTTCAATAGATTCACTCCAGAAAATCTATAACACAAATAAAAAAGGAAAATTCTTTTGCAGTTCTTTCTTCTATTCTGTTATCAAGCGAAAATATCTATCTATCTGTTTCTGTCTGCATGTGTCTATTTATATCTCTTTCGTTATGAAAAGAATCTTTCTCTGTTACAAACCTCTTTCTGTCTCTCTCTCACACTGACACACACACACACACACACACACACACACACACACACACACACACACACACGAGCTGTGCTGTGTAAAAATAAAATTTGTTGTTTTTAGAAGGGAAAGCCACATCCTTCCAGTACAGTCACCCTGACTGCCAGAGTACTCTAGCTCTCGGTCGATCAGTCTCTCGATTTTACTCACACTCTTGTTTCCAGTAAGATTCACTGATAAGTCAGGACAGTTTCTGCAATCAATGGCCCTCTTAGACCCATGCAATGATTTCTGTAGCAAACAGTAACATTTGACCTATCAAATCCCTCAAATACTTTGTTTTTCTTTTGTCTTTTGCAGCCGAGATGAAAATGTACTGCTCTTTGTTCTCACCTTGCCTGCTCTGCTTCTCTTCTTTAAATATTCTTCTTTCTCTCTGACCCTGTATCTTTAAAAACTGTAAAAATCCTCAGCATGATTTTATAGTGTTTCCCCTATAACTGTACAGGCCTGGCGGGCCGCCAGGCCAACGAGAACCCCAGCAGGCCAAAAAAATCTTTTTTTAATGCCAAAAATATCCATTCATTTGGAAATCAGTAGCGTTTGGGAGCCTCTGTTGCAGCGCTGTTCCGAAACGTGAGCCAACCTCTGTGTCGTTGCCTGGGAAACTTGTGGTTTAGCGTAGCTCCTTTAAGGAATAGGGCAGCGCGTAATGTGTGTGCGTAGTGAGTGTGGTTGAGTGTGAGCAGGCGGCAGAAAAGTGACGGTGAATGTGAGCGGAGCAGAGGAAAAGGTTGGCAGTAAGTTGTCAATCTGGCAGTAAATGTACAGTACAGGCTGCAGTGTGTCAGTTTCCCCAACTGCTAGAAAAGTGAAGGGGATTAGCCCTGAAGTTAGCTACATTGGGTTAGCATAACCTGACTGGGCCCACTTTAAGGTCCCATATTTTACACTTTTCTAGTGTTTTGATATCCATAAGAAGATATTTTTGTGGTTTTAAGTACCAAAAACCATCTCAATATAGTTTTACATCTCCTCTCTGGAGCTCTAGCAAGAACAGGCTGAACTAGCAAGAACTTGTTGTGTCTCTGACTGTTTTCTGAGTGACGCACACCAAGGTCAACCACAGGTAACGGATCGTAGCCTAATTTAGCTACTGTAGGTGAAACTAGTGCAACTATAAATGACAGCGAAACGCGGTAGAGACTCTCACACTGAGAAATGAAATGAAACAAGTGCACATAAATTAGGCTGTGGGCTGTGTGCATTTTTCTGTGGACTGAGCGTCTTTCACAGTATTTATATAGCACCTAGACCTGCTTTATAATCAAAAAGGAAAAGGAAATCTCCCTTTGTACAATATGGGACCTTTAAGGTTGACTGACCTTTAAGGTGGACCAGCTATTCTCATTTTAGTGTCAATCTCAGCCGCTCCTAAACAGAACGGAGAAATGTCTGGCTGCTGAGCCTCTCCCGAGTTAGTTTTGCCCCCCCAACCCCCCGTCGCCGCCACCCCAAAGCAGTCAACCTAAGAGAAACACTGCAGCCGTTAAAGGTCTGTGTGGGGCAGAGGTCCTGTTTCACGTCGTGCTTTAACGTGTGGTCACGGTGCAGGTTATAGTCTGTTTTATGCATTTTGTAGCACGCCACATACCAACTAAACGCTCTCATTTGGCAACAGTTTGCAAATCATAGCTGAGGTCACACAAACTGCATTTTTAAAATCACTTATCCGGACTCAATAAGGACCAAAAGTGTATGTATGTAACAACACAATCCAAACCATGAAACAGTCTTTATTACTGCCACGATCACAGTAACCGACAGGGAACACAAAGGGGAACCCTCCTGCGCTTCACACATGGCAGGAAGTGAACTACACGCCAACACAGGTTCATTACACACACACAAGGTGTCTTCTCACATCAAACACTTTCTTTCAGCCCTGTCTAACTGACACAACCAAGAGAGGAACAAAAAATATACACATAATTAGATAAATATACTGTGAAATGTATTATTTTCTCACATTTTTTTGGCCAAGCCGAAGGTAACAATAAAAACCTGGATCTTTGCAGTTTTAGATTATCCCAACACCACCCAGTGCCCTGTTGTACTATTAAAGATGTTCATCAACGCAGCAGGTAAGCAGCAGCAGTAACAATGATAATAATAATAATTCATATAACTGTAATTGTAGAAAATGTAGTGGTGGAAGGAACAGTAGTGACTAGAACTGGCTAGAAAACAAAAAGCTCTCAAACACTCACCGTCGGTGCTGTCTTTACATCGAGTGTCATTAACAGATGTGTTTTTTCATGCTGCTGACTCAGACTGTTACTCTTCATGTGGTACTTCAAGTCAGCAGGGGTGTGACAGCACACAGGCACACACACACACACACACACACCGAGCATGTATGCCTCCCACACATACGCACAAACAGGTCAAAAAACAAACGCCGATTTTGCAAATTGGAGTCAAAAAGAATAAACTAGTTCATATAATGTGTCTGATTTCTCAGGACGGCAGTATTGCAAAAGCAGCACATTTGTGTGTTTGTGTGTGTGGTGACTGTTTCTTGCTTCCTGTTAAAGAGGTTTCCAGAGAGAGAGAGAGATGCAGACAAAAACCCAAAGTGAGTCTATTTTTGGCCACACACACACACACACACACGTACACACACACACACAGAGAGAGAGAGAGAGAAAGAGAAAGATGAAGAGATAGCATGGTTTAAAAGAAAAAAAAAAGAACAAGAGGTGCACAGAGGCGTAGAAACAAAACAAGGAAAAAGAAAGAAAAATAAACAAATAAGGGAAACTGGGGGAAAAAGAAATACAGAGAGAGAAGAAGGAGCAGAGGTGTGAAGTTTTAAAAAGGCCGACACCCTGAGAGGACAAAGTCTGCACAGTGACAGCAGCAGAGCATCAGAGGTGTTGTGGCCTCGGTGTCTCATTAATAGACTCTGGGAAATAGACTATGGTTAGGCGGTAGCAAAGGGCAGCACAACACGTAACACTTTTAATTTTTAGCATTACTTCTTTATTTTTTTTCCAAATTTGAAATTAAAATGGCTTGCAGTTGTTGTTTTTTTTTCACCACACTCGGCAGTGGATCTTTGCATAATAGTCAAAACATGCAAAGCGAGTTGTTGCTTCTATTTTTGTGTACAAGTAGCACACACACAACGTACATTAACAAGTTACTTTTAATAATGCAATAGAATATTAATATTACTACTATTACTGTGTGTGTTCGGTCTCATTTCTTCCATTTTTGAAGCAGCTTTGGCTCACCTGCTAGTTCAATAATGACTTTAACTATTTAAGAACTTAAATTGAAGAAGATTTTCAGTAATTTGGACTTAAAGATTTATTAAGAGTAAGAGTTGGGTTAGTGGGAACAAGTTCTAGTGGAAACTAATTGTGTTTTCAAAGCTGTGCTGTTCAGTTAGACTGAAGCAGACTCTGGTTTGTTTTCTTTAAACTGTGCGATTCGTTTGGGCAGATTTGAACACAGCAATCGCACTCAGGTGTAGACCAAAACAACCGCACAGAGGTGGTCTTGGTCCGGTGCCAAATAAACTCTGGTGCGGATGAGGGGAAATCAACAGTTACATGGTTTGTAGTGATGCATTTTGGTTCGCTTTGAGTTTTCTCTGTGTGAAAAGAAACCAACAGGAAAAAACACACCAAGTTTATCTCATCATCCACTGATTCAAACCAGAGCAAATTAACTAAGTTTGAAGACGCCCTGAAAGAGTATTACAGAAAACTGTTGGAGACATTCTGAACTTAACTTTAAATCTTCAGACTTGAAGTAGCCAGAAGCACCAAATGTATCAAATCCAACACAAAAGTTGAACAATCACTGAAGTTGACCTTGAACAGCCGCTGTCAGTCAAACACTGAAAACATGATGCCAGGTATTTTCAACCTTGGTTTTTACAAAAAAAAAAAAGGTCTTATTTTCTTTTTGGAGCTTTCAAAGCTTTTTCTGGCAAAAGATAGAGAGTGGACCTTGAATTGAGTTTTTTTTTTATTTATTTATTTTGAGCAAACTACTGTTTCCAAAGTCAGGAATGAACTTTCATGCTCAATTTTAACATGACCTCGTCCTCCACCAAAACTGCACCTGTGCAACAACTATTTGTTTGTGTGGTTAAAGTTTAAATTGTACATTTAAAACTCGACTAGGACGTCTCATTGCTTACCAGACATTGTAGTATTTCTGAGATTTGTTAATTTTAAAAAGCCACATGTAGCATCTTCAAATGCAGCGTTTTAAAGGACAAAATGGGGAAAACATCATGTAAAATGTACTTTATTGCTCAGTTTTTAGCCATGTAGCTTTAGCTAGCTGGACTAGCTAAGTGAATATTATCACCCACTGACATACACAAGATATCAGTTCAGATCTGTGAGACGAACACGTCAAAAGTCATGCTTTGTTGTCAGTCTCCATTAGCCGGCAGACAGAAGAGAGAAGATACAAGGGAGAGATGAACAGTACGCCTGTGGACACACACACACACACACACACACACACACACACACACACACACCTTCTACTGATTGATAACACAAGTTAGCACATTAGCAGTTCAACACACACACACATACAAACACAGACAAATGCACACCTGTCAAGACTGAGAATGTGTTCGCTCATTAGTGATAACACAAACACACACACACAGCTGTTACTGACTGAGAGCACACATTAGTTCATTAGTGACTACACAAACAAACACACACACACACACACACACACTACAGATATTGTTGTCTCCTCGTCATTAGCACATTTCCAAAGTGAGTGTCACTATGTTAGACACAGCCGCTGTAGATAACTCCTCCTGCACACACACACACACACACACACACACTTTCCTTAATGGCCTGTTGCAGACTGAAACCTAATGGTGGTTTAAATTTTGCAGACACGGGAGGGAGGAGGGATGACAGGGCATGATGGAGAGTAAAAAAGACAGGGGGGGAGGGTTGGAAGTGGAAGAGAGAGACTGACAGAAAAAGAGGAAGAAAAAAGACAAACAGCAGGAGGAGGGAGGAGAAGAGTGATGGAGAGATGGAGTGAGATCAATACAGCGATGTAGTGGCATCTCAACTCACCTAAACCTTTTGCTGCTAATATAAATCTTTGTGATGCTCATGTACAACGTTCATCACAGTAAGTAGAAGCATGCTGACGCAAAAAAAAAAAGCCAGCGTGTGACAGACACCTCACCCTGATGTGCCACAAAATGGCCGCAAAAAGATGTGAAGGCATGAAGAGTTTCATGAAATTTTTCTTTGGAAATTGTGAGAATGTGAGAGATGCTAAAGACCTGAAAGACTTAAGTTAATGATTTTGTGCAAATGTTTTTGTTTGTATTTTTTGACATTTGCCTTGAGATGATCTGCTATTGTAGCTTTTTGTTTACAAGACTATTCATTTACCATAAAGACATGGATCAAATAATCACGTGTAACTACCAACAAACCTGTAGATGTTCAAACTTTTCACGTCCGTGTTGGCATTAAAATTAAGGTCAGTCTTGACCTGTCAACCTCAACAACAGAGCAAACTCCACCGCTGATGAAGACTGTGTGATACAATTGAAAGCTCTTAAAACAAGGGAGTAAACAGACCTTGAGTTGACTGTTTTATCACCAGTATTTCTGGAGTTTTCAAGCATCTTTCACTGATTGAATCAGTTACAAATGATAAGAAAAAGACCTTTAAAACAGAAACAAGCAACAAACGTCTTTTCATGTACTGTTTCACCTAGATCTGATGGGTGCTAATTAAGGAAGTGAGACTAACGATGAAAGAGTGACTGTGAGGAAACTAGAAAGAGAGAAAGTGCGTCAGAAAAAGAGACACAGGACATAACCCAGAAACTTAAAGTATAGAGACCCAGAGACGGGCGGGTGAAAAGAAGAAGAAAAAAGCAGTGTGGAGCAACAGAGTGGACAGATGAAGGGAGGACAGGATGAAAGGAGAGAAAGGAAGGACGGGATGATGAACGATGGAGGGTCAGAGAAGAGAGAAGAGAGGGAGCATGTAGAGATCAAGGCAGGAGGAATAAAGCGCAACCAGGTGGCGACAATGAAAGAGAGGAATTCAAATAAGGAGGGACACAGGAGATAAACACTGGGGGAAAAAAAAGGGGGTAAAAATAGAGACGGGAAGTGAAACCATGTCTGAAAAAAATAGTTCCTCTTTTTAAAAATATAAATTCTCAAAAAAGAGACAAAAAGCTTTTTGAGTGTGCCGTTTGCTTCAGTGGATTACACTTTTTTCTCTGCAGGTTAAATTCATTTGAATCAGTATTTTTAATAATCTGACTAGATAGATAAGAAGAATTATTTTTATACATGAAAGTAAGTCATGAATCAGTTTCAGTTTCAGAAGATGGTTTAGTTGTGTGTGTTTTATCTTTTGTTTTTGCATTGTATTCTTTACACACACATTCTACATTATAGTGAGTTTCTCCAAAATTAGATGATTAAAAATGACCACTTTTCTTAGAAAAGTCTTTCAAAAAAGTGTTTCCTCAATTCAGTGATGTACAGTTTTTTCCTCAAGAATTCTCAAGAATTTCTGAGACTGTAAATGAATGTTAAATGTTTAATTCTATCAAAAACATGCATAAACTCTTTCTCTTCAGAGCCTTTTAAGGACTTCCTGCTTTCCTTGAATATAAAGTGGAGTTTGTGAATGACTTCCTGCTTTCCGTGACTGTGAAGAGTCCTCATTGGACGCTCTGACGTCCCGGGGGAACATGAGGTCAAATCAATAGAAACTGAGTTGGAAGGCTCCAGTTAACAAACACCAGTAAGTCAGGAAGACAGACCAACTCAGCATTTAGACTGTGTGTGTGTGTGTGTGTGTGTGTGTCTGACTTAGCCTACTTACACGGACGAATTTCAGACTAAAGACCAGTTAATTGGGGACAGCTTTTTCCAAATTGGGGTCACGGCTTTTGTCCCCATTTGGGAAAAAGCTGATTTTTGGGTCAGTGGTTAAGGTTTAGGCAATCAATGTTTATGATTAGAGTGGGTAAATCTCCAGGAAATATATGTAATGTCCCCAAAAGTGACCTAAGTAAACAGGTGTGTGTCAGTGTGCACGACTGAGTACACTCATGCATGTACGATTAACAGCCTGCACACAGTAATTTCATTATAGCAAATCAATAATAATGCGCTGTATCCATTGTGGATCATGTCAAGTTAGACGCTTTATCATAGATTACCTATAAAATTCAAACAGTGATATTGGAGCTGGTTATGTATCTATGGGGCACGCTGCTTTATGAATATGCTTTTCAGCTTTCTGTGGGGAGACAGACTGTTTATTCACTTCTCAAACATCTTTGAAGATATAACCATTGATATTCAAGAAAAGGTTTATAATTAGGGAATAAAATTAAAGACAAGTGCAGAGACGATATGTGAACAGCTGCCTTTGTTTTGTTTTGTATTATATTTTCCCAACAGCAGCTAGTTTTTAATTCCCCCTCGGTGGAGGTTTGCGCTCCAGAAATTAACTTTTTGGCTCGACTGCCACACCTACCTGCCAAGAAACATTTTTAATTAATAAGTGACAATTTCTATTTTGAATGCTTTTCATGTGCAGAAAGACAAAACAGAAAGACACTGTCTGATTTAGAGTTTTAATGACTGACGGCTTTCGGTTTAAAAATACATGAAGGTGACAAGATAATTTGATATGGTGATGATCTGCAGCTTTAAGAAGGTTTTTAAGATCTTTGGCGGAGGTTTATGTTTTACCTTTTTTTTTTTTTTCGGGTAACATTTGTGTACAGCCACCATGACAAAGCAGCCAATCAGGAGCCGAAGAGCTCTGTTAATTACCTTTGATGATTAGTTCATAGTCACAAAGAGTGTGTGGCAATCAGTCAAATGACCAAAGGCTGCAGATAACAGGTATTCAAATCGTATCCTGTGTAGAAATGTTGATTTCTTTGCAATTTAACTGGCATTTTGCACTCGTAAGGATTGTTGTTTTCTGGCTCTGAAGCTTAGAATTAAAAAAGATACTGTGCTGAGTTTTTAGCCACTAGCGGTACAATGGAGCATTGTTTTTATGAGTGGGTCCCATGTTGTTTGTATCTTGCGTTCTACTAGTGCAGGGATGACATGATACACATTTCTGGCACATGTCTGTGGCATTTAGTTGGCTACAGAGTGAGCAGAACAATTAGGCTGCATTGCGTTATGAACATTTGTGGGCAGAATTTACTCAGCAATTGAGCATCCAGCTAGTCTGGTCTCCATTATCACCTACACATTTTAATCTTGAAATGTTTAAGTCCCCCTCCACCCAAAAATGTGTTTTGCTTCTCGTTCTCTCACTTGGATGTTTCAGTTTCACTGTGCAGAATGATGTATGTGCAGAGTCTGAAAGTAGAAAACTGTTTTCACATTCATCTGCTGAAGAGGGAAGGTTTCTCCCAGCTCACCAAAAATCTGAATTTAAGGCGAGCAGGATTTGTGACATCACAGCTAGTTTGGAGCCAGTCGTGGTCCAGTGTTCGACTTACACAAGTGTGATGTGGTTACTTGAAGCCTCCAGTGCACAAACACTGAGAATGGACTTTACAGCGAAGTAGCAGTTAAACTTCAGCAATGAAAAATATTTGCATATTCAGAGATTTTGGATTTTTTAATGAGGGAGAAGAAGTAGATGTAATTTTAAGGATTTTAACAAGATAATTTAACTTTTTTCTGGAAAAAACACATCAGACACACATTATTAATTATAGCAGAGTATTTTATATACATCTTAAAACATGTCTGGAGGGCGTCTTTAAGCTAGTCAGGCTACTTAAGCTTCCACTTTTAGCATTTTTAGGACATTCTTGCTTTGGCTGGTAACATCTGGCTAGTTATTTTGACAATTTCTTTTTGTTTTTATTGTACGTTTCCACTGCCAGGCTTCTCTCTCTTCCATATGTATGTATTTTCAGTATTTTTGTGTTTGGCTTGATTAGCATTTTCTTGTTTCATTGCGTGAATTTCAAATAGTCGTTATTCACTTTGTGGAAGCTAATGGAAATTAAAAAAAAGAAAAAAAAGAAAGAGGAATAAAGAATCTCATAAGTAGCAGATCAAAATCACCCAGTTTGTTGGTAAATAAAACTGGCATTTACCTCAAAGATAGGCTATAAATCTATCAAAGGAAACAGACAGGAACAGCTGTATGACATCACTTGGTTTAACTCAGTTCCACATAGTTGCGGCAGTAAAGTGCTGTAAAAAGGTAGAAAATCACCAATAAAACGGGTGAGGAAGAAAAAAAAAAAGAGAGAGCCAATTTAAACAAAACAAGTCTCAAAACATTCATAAAGAAAGTATTTGCACATGTTTTGTGATGTAGAAAGCGCATTGAGCATGTTTGTTCAGCCTCAAGCATACAAACAACGTGTTTTGTGCAATCTTTGTACCACCGGCTGAACCAACACATCTTAAATAGCCAGGCCGCCTCCTCTGTCCTGCCAACCTGTTGTGATGGTAAATATGGGTATTAGACCCGTCTGTTTGCTGTGTGGATTTCTTATATAACTCTGAATCTGCTACTTTCCACTCTGCCTCCATCTCTCTCTCTCTCTCTCTCTCTCTCTCTCACTCTTCTACTTACTAATTTTCTCCCTTTTGTCTATCTCCATCTCTCTCTCCTCTTTCCATCTCACCCTCTCTCTCGGTATTGACCCACACACCATTGCAGCTGTATCACATCAAGCCAAGGGCATAAATCAAAGCACGCGCACGCACACACACACACACACACACACACACACACACACCTCGTCCTCATCTCCATTGCAGTGAACACCCACACAGACTTCTGCACTGGGAGCGAGATGCAGATAAAAAGGAACAAATATAGTGGGTTTTGATTCCAAAGCACCGTGCAGGAAATCCAAAGGAATGGAAAAAAAATGTGTTACCTGTTGGTCACCACTTAAAACGCCAGAAATACGACCGGTTATATAATCTGGAGTGGTGCTGCTATTTTAGAAGGAAACGTCTCAGAGAAAAGTTAGAATTTATTGATTGTTCTCATCTAAAAAGGACATCTGAAGGTAAAAAGGAAAAATAATATAAAAAAAGTATTAGGAAAACTGGAAAAATAATAAAAATGGTTGAATATGATAAGAATAATGTGCTGGTGTTTATTTCGATGTTACTTTGAATGATTTATTTTTGTTCTTGTAGGAAAAAGGCTTGCAAGTCTGTCAGAAAATACTACAAATAGGAGTGAAGAGTGAGGAAGGGATGAGACTGATGACATAAATGAGGGGAAAACATGCTGAGAAATTAATAAAAAAAAAGGGGGGGAAAAAAGAAATTAAAGAGTGCAGAGACAGAAAAAAGAAAAGAGACGTCTTGTGTACCGTTGCTCACATTGGAGAGAAACATAATGAAGGGACTGCCCTTTTCTGTGTGTGCTCGTGTGTGTGTGTGTACTTTCATGTGCACGTCCATTACAGCTTGCGTGATCGGCCTACTCAAAACCTCAGCGGTGGTGCCACACACACACACACACACACACACACACACACACACACACACACAAATCACAAATACAAACACACACACTTCACAGAAGCTGTTTGCTCTTCCGCCTCATTCTCTTCCTGTGTCTCCTTTATTTTCCACACAGTAAATGAGAGCAAGGCAAACAGGAGGAGGAGGAGGAGGAGGAGGATGGGGAAAAAAGGAAGAAGAAAGAGTGTGAAACCTTATGCAACTGAGCCCGGAGGTAGAGAGAGACAGACAAAAAGAAAGAAAACCTTGAATCAGGGAGGTCACTCTGAAAAAGCCGATTGTAAAGGAGACTTAAGTACAGACTTTGTTGCAGCGTGTGAAAGAGTTGTCTTTTAAAATGACTGACAGCACAAAACCTTAAAGCAACTGCATGTGTGCAGCAATTTTTCTTGCTCAAAAATCAGCATCACATGTCCATTTCCCCAAAACCCCACAGTCTCCTGTTGCAAGAAAATGCTTCTAGTTGTGCCAACAGTACATTTAAAAGGTACCCTGTGGAGTTTTCTTGTAAAGAAACGAAAGTTTACCTTGAGTGTTACTCACCAAAATACATTGAGTGTATGCTTGAGGTCTAACAAACGTGTTTCATTCCTCATAAAACATTTTCAAAGCTGATTTTTAAGATATTTTAAATCCTGTATTGTTTACATCCATGTTTACTAGCTTGCAGTCTTCTTCCCTGCATTTCTTGGCACATTACAGCCACCTGTGTCACACTCATAAAAAACTGGTCCACACTGCTACTAGAGGTCAGAAACTTCACAGGGCACCTTTAAAACAATTGAAACAATCATTTTTATCTGCCAATCAGTCAAGAAGGTCAGAATTTCCCTGCATAGTGATATAAAGACCCGCTCACACCAGCATTTATGGTGACATTTTGCAGCGAAATCAATTAATTCCTGTGTAATAATTAGCAGTTAACAGTTTGTCATCCTTCAATACATCTTTATTGAATGATGATGGACTAAAAGAGCAAAAACACCAGGTTAGCATGTTAGTGGTTAGCTCACCAGCCACAGTAGTTCACCAACTCCATGACCGAGCTGCTCGGACGACTTTCACAAACAAACACAGGTGAATGCTGTTGGGTGCTGGTCAAGTGCACACAATGCCAAACAAAGGGCTTGCTGCACACCACAAATTCAGCTCCGGACCAACTTAAAACTTAAATATGAAGATTGACAAGCTGAGTTTTTGGTGTGCAGCACGGTGATCAGTCAGTTGTAGATCTACTGTAGCAATAGATACATGCTAACATATTAAAACAACTAAAAAGCAGCTGTAAATGTAAATAAAGTGTATCAGAGAATATCTCACGCAGGTAGCTGTGTAAGACGTAGTAAATGTTAACATTTAAAGTCTTCACACAGTTTCAGTGGCTTATCAAGATAATCGACATTGCTCTGAATGGATAGCAGGGAAGATGTCTGACTGAGATAAGCTAACGTGACGTTGCAGCAGTTTGCACTGTTTTAACTGGAATAATTAAGAACAGTCCCTGCTCTGTGATGTAAAGAAAACCAGCTGATTTCTAAATGCAAACTCAGAGGATGCTCTTGTTAATGTCTTTAAATTGATGCGGTAATGGTTTATGGCTGTTAATTGATAGTATTTGGTCCCAAAATAGATTAACCACAATTTCAGTTTGATCTTATACAATTAAAATTAAAAAGCTTCTGAAATAAGGATGAAATGTGGGTATTTTTGCAATATTTACATTTACATGAGATGCATCGTGGTACTGGACCGTGAATTATGTTGTGCTCCACCACAATACAACGTCATATACTGTGTCTAGATATAAAGGTATGCTATTGATTGGCTGGTATATGTAGAGCTGCAGCATGTTTTCTGGATTTATGGCACAAAAACACACAGACTTGTACTTCTATCATCATAGAGACCTCCCATTTACTTCATTTAGACTCTATGAAGAAATTAAGAACAGTTGAATGACTCAGATCTGCCAGAAAATATACAACTGTTGCAGATGATGGATAGTATTTAGCCTGATAATGGGTGAAAAGTCGGGTGGAAGAGTGCAGAATGTGTTTGAAAATGGGAGGAGTACAGTAAACTAAGCATCCAAATATGGTACTAGATAAAGTTTAGTTTGTCTCTCATTCTCTTTTTAGATTAGTCATGTAGTTGGTTGGATGGCATTTGTGTAGAATAACATGATATTCCATTGTAGGTTTGTATCTGTTGCTATGGAAAAATATATAAAATATAGAAACGGAGGCATGATATAAAGCATTTCTACTTGCTTTCAGTTCCCACCACTTCAAGGTTAAAAATGTTTTCTTATTTCAAAAGGCATTTTTAAAAAAGGCTGAGCTGTTAAAAACAATCATAAGTGCTACTGTATATTTGTCTTATTTTCCCCTGCAGGATGGGTTGGGTGGAGGTTCTCTGCAGGAACAGACAGGTGCGACTTTCCCACGCAGTTTTAAAACTCAGCGCAAAAACTCAAACTGACTCTCCCAAAACATATCAAAACAAGCATACACACGTACGGCAGAGAGCCTCCATTACTCTTAAAATCCAAACTCATACCGTACAGTGTGCGGGCTGAGTTTCACAGAGTCAGCCAATTAAGCAAATCTCCAAGGTCACATTCACTTTGATTACAGTGAAGACCATAAAACAGCGGCAACAAAACATTTGCAGGGTTTGTCACATACACCTGGCAGGATGGGCTTCACTTGTGAAAACAGCATTTCTGTGAACTTCAAAACTGTGCATCAAGAATAAACCAAAACCCTAAAAAAAAATGTAGATTTAGTCTAAAATTGTGGCTATAACACTCAAAGAGTTAACTGCAAGGAGTGACTGCAGTGAGATCAAATGTACTCCACTGATGCCCCAGTATCAAAAAGCTTGTCTCTAAACCCAGAATATTTAATTACAGCCAACAAGAATGTCTCAAGAGTGAAAATGACATGCCCCATCTTCGAGGGCTATCGCAGCATCTGTGTAATTATTTGGGGACTTGTGGGTGAGGAACTGAGTTAATCTAATAGTGTCAGGATGTCATGTAGCAGTTGATAAGAATTAGCACCTCCTTAACAAGTGCGCCAACAGAGTGCCGCTCTAACAAGTAAGGTAACAGGCGGGCGACAAAATGAGGTGAGGCAAACGCACGACAGAGGGGTGAAGAGGAGCTTCTCAAAAAGACACAAAACACACACATTTCAGCACATATGCAGCCAAGTATGCAAAAAACACACACGCGCCAATACACACATGCATTCACCCACACGTACACAAACAAACAATAGGGATTCACAAACACACTAATCCTCTCAGGCCATTGTTGTCACTGAAGCATAATCCTGGAGTCGATGACTAGCTTAATCTGAGTCACATGACTGTAGGTACACGCAATCTAATCAACACACACACACACACACACAGAGAGAAACATAAAAACACACGAAGAACTAATCATAGCATTGTCAGATTTGACTGACAGCTGGGGAGTGCAAGATTTGTGACCAGCGCTGGCAGCAGCTTCTTTCGGCCAATAGGAAGGGTGCTGCATGACGACATCATCGCAATGATTTGTCATTATTTTCTACTGGATGACTTCACATAAAGACCAAAAAGCAACACAGGTGACACTAAAAGAGGAAAAAAATGGCATAAAAATCATCATTAAAATTCTCTGTTTTAGTTCACCTATGTGGTCATGACCTTTATTTCTCCATGGCAACCCTCTCTGTTGCTCTTACGCCCTTATATGGACAAGCACATCACACTCAAACACCACATTACGATGGTGTCCGATGAGATTAGCCGATCAATACCAGACTGATACCCAATACCATTATCTGAGCCGGGAACAAATCTGGCATTATGGGATGCCGTCCCCATGACAACAGGGGTTTGCCGGGTATCCCGTGTCACCTATTGATCAGAGCATGATTTACAGTTGACGGTCAATGCAGGTAATGGATAACAGTTTACACACACACACACACATACACGCACGATAATAATTCAGACAGTTGTCATCTGTGTGTTTGCACTGAAAAGACATTTCTCATTGCGGATATTAGTTCATCAATAACTAATGAGGCACATTTGTGGGTGTGGGTGCGTTTGCCAGTAAGAGGCTAATATCAAACCGTTTATATCTTACGGTAAAACACAGTTCAGAGGCCCGAGAAGTGAGGAAGCTGGTACAGTGTGATTACGTCAGTTCTGCTATCAAAGATCTGAACACAATTCGTCATCATAGCGGCAGTAAGAGAGGAAGAAAATGACGCAGGCAGGAAGTGGGCCAGGCCTGAGCAGGAAGCGAGCTGACCTCAGCGGACTCAGATGGGAGGGGGGGGGGGTGGGCGGTCGATCAAAGATCTCATTTAAGTGTTGACAAAGTTGCAATTGAACAGACATGAGACACAGATAAAGCAAAAGATCCTTCAATGGTTTGACTGATGCAGTTAGGAGTTAAATCCCCTTTAGGAGGGTTTGCGGTCGTGTGTGAGGCAGGTGTCCTTCAAACGGCTTTGAATACACACCCATTCTTTGTGCGAGATGTTTAAATTTTATATCAGCTCTTTAATAAATGAGCAGCTCAAACGTTTAATCAGGGGTTCCCAGCGTTGCCCTGATGAAAAATTCCATGACTTTCCGTAAGTTGAGAGCACTTCCTTAAAACTTTCATCCCTCAGTTAGTTTGCTAATGTCGCTATTTTTTTTTCTACCTTGGAGAATTCTTGTTTTATGTATAAAGTCCAGAAAAGCTCTCAAAGGGGTCTGGCTGATGTTTTTTTTTCTAAAACGTTGAAGAACAGCTGAAAACCAACATCTATAATGCAAGCTGGTGTTGAAGAAAGTTGCACCAAGGTGACGTTTCGTGCTCAAAACGTCACCTTGGTGCAATAAATAATAAGTGGACATCGGAGCCCTGCAATGTGCGAGCTGTTTATTTATACTTCTACATTTGCTCACTTTCAGCCCGTGTGTGTGTGTGCATGCTCCTATCTTGTTGAATAAAGTTGTTAAATAAAATTCTCTGACATCACCTGACACTGCCAAGAGATTTTAATCCAGTTTCCCGACTTTTCCTGTGTTGAATGCAAACCTCTCAAAATTCACAAATATTCCACAAGCTCTGTGAGCACTGGGAACCCTCTTTAATGGATAAAACACAGCTGACGCCACCTCCACACACACACACACACACACACACACACACACACATATATTCTCTTTCTCTCTGTGTCTCCTACCTTGGCCCGTATCTGTCCCGAGGTCGACACTTTGCGGATCAGCTTGTGCGACGTCTCCTCTTGCTCCCCGTCGCTGTCTGAGGACTCTTCTCCGGCTTCTCCAGCCTGAAAGCCGAGAAGAAAGAAAGAACTATTCACAATCTGGGTCAGGTAAAGGTCAAATATTACTCATACCGTATGTTTTAAGATGATGTGGAATCACTCCAGATCTGAAAAACTGTTTTTCTTAGGTTGTAGGTCAGATTTTTTTTTAAAAGCAACAAAAAAAAAAAGTGATTTCATTAAGCGTGAAGGCTTTTTCTGCAGGGCTTCACTTGTGTAACAGACATCTGAGTTTTTTAGAAGTGTAAAGGAAAGATGGTGGGCTGCCTCTATTGTTTATGATCAAAATCTGGAAGTGGGTGAGGACAGGCTAGCTCTGGTAACGTACAGCCCCCCCCTTTATGTAAAAGTGAAACCTACTGCAAAGATTTCTGTGGTGAGTTGGAACGGTTTCTCTCTTGCAGGCCAGCTTTGTAATTTCGCCATTTGCAGCTTTAAACATGCCGTAGATTGAAGAGTACTTACAATATGAGTCCTTTCTGAGTCTCCCTGGGGCGACCCCAGCGACACGCCGGGCTCCGCCACATACAGGACGTTGGGGTTCAGTTTGGACGCCATGATGAGTCAAAGGTGAATAGCACGATGGAACAAAAAGGAGAAAGTGATAGAGTTGGATAAAAAAAGTTTGCTACTGCCAGAGCAGACGAAGAGGAGGAGGAAGAAGTTCTGAATCAAAGAGGAGGAGAAAGAGAAGAGATGGAAGAGAAGGAGTGAAGTTTGGCCAAGAAGTAGAAGAGAGGAGAGGATGACGAATGGGACAGCAGGCTCTGGGACGCCACACTCGTCCTCTTGCCGATCTCTCTATCCAGGGCCAACTCTGGAAAAGATGAAGGAATGAATTATTGATTAGGAGAGAAAAGCTCACTGAACTTTTTTTTTTTTTTTTTTTTATAAATGGGGGAGATGGGGTTAGCAGGCTCCCTTGCTTGAACATATAAACAACTGTCTCCCCCGACTCCCTGTTTCTCTAATATTATTATTTTCTGTCTTCCACCTCCGTCGCACTCTTTCAGTTACAGCGCCGGGTAGACAATGACAGCCAACTTCTCTTTCTCGGTTCCTCTTTACTTCTTCCTGTGTTTGTGAGAAAACACTTTGAGGTTTACACTTCAGCCCCGCGCTTGTAAAATAGAGCCGCTGTGATGCAGAGTGGCCCTTTAGGGGCAAGCGACACAAACACATGGGGAGGAGGATGATGATGGTGGTGGTAATGATGAAAATGAATGGATGTTGAGAAGAGCAAATACAGTACAGGGATGATGATGATATGGCTCATTACAAGCAGACTATTCTGCTTTAAACAGCCTTCCATGCAATACCATCAGATATGGGAGCGACTGCAAGCTTCCTAACCATCACAAACACACGCACGCGCACGTGGAGCAGCCGTTAAGTGTCATACATCATGTTAGCGCCAACATCTCCCAGTATGCAGCGGCATCGGGACGCCTAAAAAGTGCAACTATGTGTGCATGCATGTGCGTGCGTGCGCGCGCGTTTCCTTGATTACGATGTGGACACGTTATTCAAAAAAACCTGTCTGCATGTCACTTCACCGCCGCCCCCGATGACACCAAACTTGTATGCAGAAACAGAGTGAAATAAGAGCATGGTGCATGTATGTGTCGGTGTGCAGGCTGTTGAATTATGTGGGTTTCGGGTTTTCCCTGTAAAAAAAAAAAAGAGCAAAAAAAAAACAAAACCAAAATTAATAATAAACACAAACGGATGCACAACAGGCTGTCGTGCGCCTCAGCCAGCTTGATCATTCATTCCGTCCATATCGCTGTTTTCCTGTAGGGGCGGCGGACACGCAAAACATAAATATCAATATTCAATTCAACTCCTGCATGTCCGTCAAACGGGCTCAGTCGGTTCAGCTGTCACAAAACGCGAGAACATTTGTCAACAGCGACCTGGACGGCCACCGTTACCGCGCGGCCACCTCCTCTGCACAAATGAACCCCGTGTGTGCTCTCATGTGTCGATAAAATATGGATATTATTTACCTTCGCCTGTTAATTTCTTCCTGCCTCTCCCGCGGCGGAGGTTAACCAGCGGCGGTGTCTCCCGCTCCTGTTGCCCGGCCTGAGTCGCTCGTCAGCCGGCTTTGGGTGCTCGCGGGCGGCCGGCGGTCAGCAGCAGCAGCGGCGGCGGCGGCGGCAGTAGCAGCAGCGTGCGGGTCTCTCCGGTGGTGCTCGCCTTGCAGAGAGAGACGCGGTCATACGCATAGCGTCGGAGCGGATCTGAATCAGGTAGGAAGAGGAGGGAGGGAGGGAGGGAGGTGGAGGAGGAAGAGGAGGGAGCAGGGGGCGAGAGAGAGAGAGCGGGAGGGAGAGAGAGAAACAGAAAGAGAGAGAGAGAGAGAGATCTGAAAGCGGCCGTGTTGAGTCGCCTCGAATCTGTTCTGAGGTTAAACGGAGAGCAAATAACGCGCACACGCACGCATGCGCGCGCAAGGGATAGCGCTCGAGGGAGACACGGGCCCAATACATACACAGAAACTCCAATTAACACCTAGATGCTAACTAATATGCATTATGGACTGAGAAAAAAGGGGAAAAAATGAAAGCTCTGCAGGAATAACAATTAGCTCATACTGTTTTCTGGACACTTGATACCATTAGGCCACTTAACAATGGGTGTGTAAAGAACTGCAGCATTGCTAAGCATTGATTTGGAAAGTTAAATCGATTAATATCACACCAAGGTGTTCCTTTTCACTGAAGCCTACAGCTAGCAAAACGCTGCTATAAAAGCCAACCTTTTGACTGGCTGAGTACAGAAAATGTTTGTTATAGCACTCTGTCCTGCAGACATTCAGGTGGAAAGATATACTGCACTGGTGTTGTCTTTATGGCCGAAGCTTGGAGATGAACATACATGTCATTCTTTGAGCTATCACCTTAATGTTTGCTAATTGTGATGGCTGACTGAATTCAGAAAAAGTCAGTTTGTTTGCAATTTGCATTTGCTAAAGTGAGATAGGCTACATTTTTTAGAAGAATTAAAATGTTTTTTGGGCGTTATCTGACTTTTATTGATGCATTTAATCGCTGCGGAATTGCTGGTTGATTAAAACATTACACCTCTGCTTAAAAATTGGGCTTTCAACACGGTTCGTTGACGAAACGATCCCACCTCCAGCTCCATCTTGCAGCTGTTGTGAAGCTTTTCGAGTTTGCCCAGTTGTCATGGAAATTGTAGATGTTCAGATGTCCATTTCCCCAAGTACTTAAAGGACTTCTCATCTATGTCGGCTTAAAATACTTCTCACTCAAGCAGTTTTCGACCTGGGGGTACTGCACCCACCGAGGGGTAGCAAGATGAATAGTTACTTTCTTACTTTTTTTTTGAAGTTTTACTTTTTTCTGGTAAAATATTGGATACTTTTACCTCCTTAGACTTCTTAAATTCCTACAAATTAAACAATCTCAGAAGGAAAAAATCACTCTTCAATTGAATTGTCCACACAAAGGCCATAACCTGTGATAAAGTGCATTTGTTTTAAGGCATCACAAGCCAAATTGTGACAGTTATAGACTCATAAAGAAGCTCATGGAAAGTAAGCAAGTTGAAGGCTGATGGCTTTTACTGTTTTTCCAGTTTGTATGTGAGCGACACAAACTGCAAAGGAAGACGTGCTGCTTCCTCTTGCAGGCAATAACGCATCTATTCCTCACAAAATCCTGCCCGGACATGTTCTCAAAACTTGTTTTGCACTTATGAATCTGTACCTGCACTCTCTCCAGTGTTGACACGCACACTGATTGCTGCTCAAATTTGAGCTCAATCAATAGAGTTGTTAAGGAACGAGTCACCTAATAGAGAGCTATTAGAAAGGGAGAGAGACATCCACGCTTATAAGGAGAGAGAGAGAGAGAGCAACATGTGCACACAAACAAGGGCAGAGAGACAGACACACACACGTATACATATGCACTAACACAGAGCACACACTGGCACCACTCAGTGCAACAGTAATTTGTTTACAGTTGATTAAATATTCATGCTGAATTAGCTGTGAGCCTGCCAACACTCACTTCATTTACACCGTGTCTGTGTGTGTGTGTGTGGGTGTGTGTGTGTGTGTGTGTGTGCGCGCGCCCTTCACAGCCTCCCTCCTCCACCTGTATTTGTGTTGTCTTGTCAGATTGTTAGCTGTCGGTCAGCGGCGTGTAAAAACAGACACGTGCACCGTCGCAGGCCTACCTGCTGGATTCCCCCTGCCATTCAGGTGATAGTCTTGCTGTAGTGTTCGGGCTCTTTTCTCCGGTTGCCCTTGACAACGGTGAGAAGGAATGGCTAAAGGATGGAGCGTAGGGAGGGATGGAGGAGACCAGGGGAAAACACACTTCTGAACTGTAAAAATCATATGCACAAGGTGAGAGATTTGATGGTGTTTTTGGCATATTTATCTCATATTTTGCTCAATTTCACCTTCAAAATCACCTTTTTTCCTTACTAGATTTTCCATATTGTCCTGTGATTGTTATTCCTGCAGAATGAGATAAATCAAGCTCTCTCGTCCCCCCCCCCCCACCCACACACACACCTCCTTCAAGCTCTCCTTGTGTGATGCGTTGTCAAATTTCCTCTCGTCCCCATCCAAGCGGTGCACAGTTGGGGCCGCAATCAGAGCTGAGCAATAAAAGAAACTGATAACAGAGAGATAATTAACGGCCTCTGTGTTACATAGCAAACTGAAAGGCAAATTATAGCGGCGCCATTATCATCATGCAAATATGAACATACTGTCGCACATCCTGTACTAATATTTCACAAGCAGTTATCCTTGCACCCCCATATTTATCTCTTTAATAAGCTGCAGCGAACATATTGCAGGAGTTTCTGCTGCTGCTGCTGCTTTTCCCCTTTCTGTATCTATACACTTGTTACTGCTTCTGTTCTGCCAGTCAGCTAATTTTCTATACTGTGGTGTATTTAAACCCCTTTCCTTTATTAAAGTGCTCTAACTGATTTCCACTATTTACTACGTGCCGGCCAGAAATACTCTTATATGTCATTAAAGTTTGACATTTTGGGAAATATGCTTTCTTGCCAAGAGTTACACGAGAAGATCGATACCACTCTCACACATAAGAGTGGTATTAATCTTCTCATTAACTCGCAGCGAGACAGTGAATGCACCTATCTCCCCTAACTCCTACATCCCACATCATAGGAGACACAGATCTCAGATGGGAAATGCCCGGTCCTAATCCTACAGCCATTCATGTTCTAACCACCCACAACCAAGCCGGGCTCCACAGATACCAACACCCACCCACACACACACACACACACAGAGCCTAAAACAGCACAAGGAACGGTTACATCAGGTCTTAAAATAAGCCTACATACAAATATTGAGTCATTTAAGAACAGATAACAGTTGGCTGTGGAAAAAAAACAATTATTATACACTTTCACCTTGTTTCCATAGTACATTTAAAGGGACACTCCTTAACACAGCAGTTATGTAGCAGCATTATCATTCATTTGGAGTCATGTTACCGTCCACCCGTCCAATATTCACTCTCTTTTAGCTTCGTTTTTGGTCTCCACCAACTCCTGAGGGAAATATCTGGCTCTTTAGCTGCTAAATGCTTAGCTGCTAGTCGCTAACTGTGTCTGTTTGGCGTTTGGTGCTGAGCAGGTAGTGTACAGTGGGTTTATAGAGCTCTTTCTCTGGAAACGACACTATGAGAGGGCTGAGAGTGAACCAAAACAGTAAAGTTACAGCTAAACAATGAGCTTAGAGTCGCTATAAAGCTCCGTAAAGCCGAGGGGAGCTGCAGAGTCACTGATGATTCTCTGTAGGCTCACATTACACACGGTCATTTAATACATTGTGATTATCAAAAATATTGATTTTAACAGCTTTAAAGTACTCTTTTAAAATAATTACTACTTTATCTGAATCAAAATGACTAAATTAGCTACCACATGCATTGGCATTAACTGACAAAATACACTTTTTTTTCTGACTGACAGGTTCACATTCTTTCAAGTCTGCCTTAAAACATCATTTACAGTACATGACCATATATACATTAAAATCATTTGACTCTTTTAATATAAATATGGGGATGTGAGTCTTATTTTAAGATAGATTTTTTTAAAAATAGAGAATGAGCACTGAGCATTTTAAAACACATAAACCCGAGAGGCTTTCTTCCCTCCTCGCCCACAGCTACTAATTGTTTTGGAAATGACCTCCTCATTAACTGCCAGACACAGAAGGTTAACAGACTTGGCAGGGTACCGATATGCTTTTAAAAGGTCGTAAAAGGTCATTAATGGGTCAGGGGAACGTTATTTCAATTGATCCGTAATCGACCCGGCCTCATTGATCGGGTAATTACCGTTTAGAGGAATTGAGGAGATAAATGAAAAGATGAACGGTGCAGCAGTTATTCCACATCTCCACTAATCTGGGATCGAGCTTCTCACACTCAATAATGTGTCTTAAACTATTAGCAGCCCACATGATACAGTCCAGTGCAGTTCATTTTCATGCATACAGTACAGTCTGCTGCTCTGTCAATGTATGCACCATGTGTTACTATGCTGCCACCTAGTGATTTATCCCACCATTCAATATGATCTAGAAACTGAACCTGAGAGTGTGCAGCAGCAGATACAGCATGGTTTTAGTGGAAAAGAAAAAAAGGGGGGGACAGAGAAAATGGTGAGAAGAGGAAGACAGTGACCAGTTATTGGAGGCAGGATAAGCAGCGGTGAAGTCAGAAGGCTTTTTTAAACGATAAGCTCTTTAAGAGCATCCATTATTAAGTGCAGTCTGAGATTTCCTCTTTGATCAGTGAGACGGGGTAATCACTGTTAACGCTAATGAGGCATGAGACGGGAGGAGGGAGGGAGAGGGTTGAAAAAGAGAGATGCAGAGCAGCAGGATAGGAAGAGAGGTGTCGAAGGAGCGTACGAAGGGGGTGAGACAGGACGGAGGGAGAGAGACGGGGAGTGCTTCCTAAAAAACAGAGAGAGATAAAAGGGGGAGACAGCGACAAAGGGGAAGAATATTCTCTCATTATTCAGTGTCATGATGTCTGTTTGTGATGAAGATGAGACTGCTGGACTGTTGTTTATTTCAACCTCTCAATTCTGTTTACCTCTAACCTTGCTAATGTGAGGATATATTAGAAGTTTTTCCTGTTTCATATGCTTTTCTAGCCTTTGCAGAAGAATTCCTGGGGTAAATTGTAAATTATTGTAAATTATTTGTATATTTTTTGCATTAAAATGCTGAAATTTAAAGACTTGATAGTACATTTCAAACAGTTTAGCCTGATGAATTCTGAACAATTTACTCAAAGAAATCCATCAATTAATCACAATTAATTGTTGTAATATTGTTATCACTGGAAGAATTTTCTGCTTTGTATTTAAAAAAAGGAAATAACCCACTGATGGTTTTTAATTAAAGAATGTAGAATGGTGAAAAAAGAAGAGAAAACATTATGTATGTATGAGTTGCATGATGTATTTTTATTTAGGATTATATTTATTGTGTGTGTTTTTTAAAACCTTTAACAACTAATATTGGCCCTATTTATAATGTCAAGTATCCACATTCCCATGACTATGTTTATATTTTCTGTGTTTTCTCTATAATCTGCTTTTTTCAGAATGTGACTTTTGATTGGCACTGCTTTATAAATCATAAAATACCATAAAAGAGACCAAAAAAAATTGGATCTTTACAAGACAAGTTTCTGTTTTTAAGGCAAAATCTAACATTTTTTTGATGATGTAGCCTACTGTTTGTAGCTCAGTAGGGTATTTCATAAATTTGCATGAATGTTGAGATTCAAAGTAGATTTTTGACCGTGGAAGCAGCCGTTTTCCAACAATCTCACCTTAAGATCCATTTAGTGGTTGTTTTGGAGCTTTTGATTTTGTATCACATGATCCTCCTGCACTCATCTCCCTTTTCGTGAAAAAGTTCATGTTTGAATTTCCGTAGACTTTTCATCCACGATGGCTTAAAAGTCAAGATTCAAAAGAATAATAGATAAAAAGTATAATTCATTTTAAGCCATTATGTCCTGTTGCAACATCCAGATCCATGGATGAGAAGTAAAATGCTCCAAAAAATGAAACATCTAAAAGCTCCAGAAAAGCTACTAAGTGGTCATTGTAAGGTTTTGCTTACAGTCTCTTAAAGACTAAATGAAGCAATTTCATAGTAACTTGATATAAACTGTAAGATGATACATATAAATAGGAATGACTATGTCTTAAACTGGATAATTCACATACTGTACCTAAGACATAAATCTACATTGACATTTTGTTTTGGTGGAAGGATAAATTAAGTGACACCGAATAGAAAAGACATAGTACAGGAAAAAGAAAGTGTGCATGATCAAACATACTATAGGGTGAAGAAAAAAGGCAGCAATAGAGACAGAGAAGGAGGTACAGTATATGGAAAGACAAAGAGAGAATGAGTGCCTCCACCCCTCTGCGATCTATTGAAGCTATAAATACCACCGTGGAATACATAGATCAGGAACATTTGAGTCATCTGCCATTTGAAGTCTAGCCTAATGCAGCAGGCCTGCTTTGAACAGCCACGCTGAGCCACAAGTGCCAGACTGCACGTCAAACTTTAATAGCTCTGACTGAACGTTACAGGTGAACACGGGGAGGGAAAATTAGGTGAGTGCGCCGCGTGACGGACCTACAGAGTAATTTCGAAGTCAATAACGCAAGCAGCAGCAGAAATACTGACGAGAGATGGACATAACGTGTGCACAAGCAGACACACACACACACACACACACACACACGAGTGGAAAAACAAAGAGGCCATTGTGCGTTTGATTGGCCGGGCTCTTCACCGTATTGGTTTCCATGAGAACACAAGACTGAGTGAGCAAACAGGTGGTAACCTCAAAGAGCAGCACAGTAACACATCCTGTTTGCTCTTACAGCCAGGCTGTAGCTATACGTGCAGCACAAACACAGAGTTGCTAATGAAGCGACATGCTGCAATGAGAGTTTACAAAAAAAAACACACCCACCATCGCTATCTGTCACTGCTACTGAGAAGCCACTGATACACAATGAGGAGGAAAAGTAGTACAAGAAGTTGCACTGGTGGCAGCCAAGGGTAGCAGCAGTACTATATTATCTTACTAGAGTACTGTTACTTTAAATAAATGCAGTATTACAAGTAGAGAACTTAAAAATTTACTTTACTAAATTTGAGAGTTTTCAGCCCAACATAAACTCTCAAGATTTGACCAAAAATACAAAAAATGTTGTAATTTAACATATTTCAACAATGTTGAGTGAATTTATAAAAGCAAAATAATGTTAACTGTAGTTTAAAACATGAAAAAACTGATTAACAACTCATTTTTTCCCCTACATCAATGGTTTTATGGAGTGCTGTTTGCTGTTCCATAAAAACACTTACTGTAAGTTGCTTTTATGGGGCAATTCAAAATGTTTTACAGTGTACTCAATTACTGAAAGGTCCATTCAACAGGGCAGTTTACAATTCATGGAAAGTGGGAAACATTCTTGCAACCAAGGATCAAGGTGCCGAAAAAGACTATAATAGGATCGTTGCACTGTAAAAAAAATATCTGTGCAAGAACAACAAACACCGGCAGTGTTTCATGTGTGTCTTTGCAGGCTGAAGCTCTTTCACTCATCGGGATGTCTTATTTCCCTGTCTCAATGCACATCAACCTTCCAGAAAAGCTGCAGTTTTTTCACATTTGGTCCCTGGATCGGCCCCTCTACTGTCCCCTGACTACATCGTCTGCCTGTTTGAGGTGTGTTACGTGTGTGCTTAATGAAATTTTTGCAACTCACGTCAATCCAGGGTTGAAGTATTCCAGGACAGTGTTAGTGGATGGTTTACAGGTGGGGGGGGGCAGTTTAGTAGAAAGAAAGATGATGACGTCATAGGAGCCCAAGGTACATTTACACAGGTGTGTAAACAGGAAAAGAAAAGTATATTTTTTGTTTTACACAATATGCAAATGAACTGTAACTTTCCTTAAAATAATATGTTTGTTTTTCCAGATAATATGTACAAAAAGAAAGAGAACTGTATTTGTCATAACTGTCTGAAAACAGAAGTTGGGATAACAGCGGCATCTGCAGCAGTGGTATCAAGATAAGCACAGAGGTGTTAACCTCAAAGAGCTGTAGTGGTTTACTAAACCTCCAGTGGGGAATTCATTTACCAAGTGATACAACAAATGGTGCTCTGAGCGGCGGTGGTGTACCAGTTGTGCCTCTGTTAGTAGCAGTGATTGCAACAACAGTTCATTAATTCAATCTCTTCACCACAGAAACACCAGCAGTGCTGCAGCACAGAGCGGAGCAGCACCAGCAGCATGTAACGCACTCATACAGTGATTTAAAATGCTATTTCGCTGCCTATTCTGTTGAAAAACTCCATTGTGTTCACTCTGAAGCGTCATTACAGTTGCAGAAAATGACCACTTCACTCGCTCTGAACTTTTGGGTCCAAGGCTGTTTGGGGCTCTTACCTGACAGGCCATCATCTACTGTTATCTCATTCATGCTCTGCCTGCACAGGGTCATTTGATTCAGTGTTTTCCAGCATTCCTGTTACAATAAAAACATACATGCATTCTGTTAAATCAATCAGATTTGTCAGTGAACCAATCAGCTCCCAGACAAAAACAGCAAAGAAATCAAAACTGGGCTGCAGGAATATGTGCGGCAAGTTTACAGCACATTTCATGCACAATGATAGCTTAGAAAACCACTTTAAAACTTAAAGTGGAGAGAAAAGACTCAAGGGTTCAAAAGTTCAACAACTCAGCTATTCCTGTCCATCATTGCTTGAGGCCCTGAACACCTCCGATACAGCTAAGCCAAGTATGTTGTGCGTGAGCTGAATCTCCCTGAATCTCACAATAAGACTGACATACACTTATGATCTGTATTCAAAAAAATGTTTCTTGATTTAATGATAATGTGACATTCTTCTCTGTCTTTTCTCACTCCAGGGAGCACAGTCAGCTAATGAGGACTGAACAACGTCCCTGAGGCTGTTGAGACTGAAGCACTGTGGGCAAGAGCACTTCAGTAAATGTTTGAGGATGCATGGATTGAAATTAAGGACTCATCTGTTTAATCATTCGACCGCTTTGGTGCCCAAGTAGGGTATATCCTCTGTAAATCTAAAGAATTCATTCTCACACACAATTTTTTACAAAACATAAAGTGGGAACATTATAAAACATGTTTTTCTCCACTATTAAGCCCTACAGTGTGAGATCTGATTGAATGTTTGATTTGGAGGACATTTCAGACAAGAGTGTTCTTCCAACTTTGTGGCTCTTTTTGGGGAAGGCCCTGTCCTGTTTCCACATGACAGTGAGCACAAATCGAGGTCCATAAAGAAATGGTTTTCTCAGTTTGGTGTGGAAGAACTTGACCGGCCTGCACAGAGCCCTGACCTCAACCCCATCCAACACCTTTGGGATGAGCTGGAACGCAGATTGCAAGCCAGGCCTTATCACCCAACATCAGTGCTCAACCTCACCAATGCTCTTGTGGCTGAATGGGAGCAAATCCCTGCAGCCAAGTTCTCAAATCGTGTGGAAAGCCAATTAAATGTTCCATAATCCCACATGGGTGTAATGTTCAGGTGTCCACATACTTTTTTCCATGTGTACAGATGAATTTCATGCCTGCTACATCAGTTTGTTGTTAATGAACTGCCGCATTGAGAAAACAACACGCTGAAGAACAAAATGCGGCTATTTGTGGTTTGTCACTCGTTTGCGGAGGCTGAAGTAACAACAAAGACAGAAG
The DNA here is from genome assembly GCA_038419695.1 of Scomberomorus guttatus. Taxonomy (NCBI): domain Eukaryota; kingdom Metazoa; phylum Chordata; class Actinopteri; order Scombriformes; family Scombridae; genus Scomberomorus; species Scomberomorus guttatus. Next base: position 18,395,195 of record CM076467.1, read on the forward strand.
ATGGCTTGATTTACTACGGTCTGAATCATTGTGACTTAACGTCACAAATTTAAAAGCTCCACATGTTTATTTTTGACAGATGGCTGATATCAGATCTCGGAGGAGGCACATGTCTCAGTTTGAACGGGCAGAATGTGGATGATTTATAGCATAAACAAATAAGCTGGAAGTCCTTCTTGTATAAATAAAAACACACCAAAAGGTTTCAGCGTTTGAATATTTTAACACCTGCGTGCAGAAAATCATTAATGCAATGAAATTAAAACTCATTAAAGCCACCAGCTATGAGCTATGGAGTGAAGGTTGTTTGAATTTAGTTTTTTTCAAGTGAAACTCAAATGATTTTAACCCCGAATGTGTGTCCGTCACTAACCGACTAGCCTAGCCTAGCATGCTAATCCTACATAAACACGGATGAGACCATGTTTACATACATCTGCATATAGAAACAGATGAAAGAACAGATAATTAGAACAGTTAAAATTAAAATAAGTTCTCTTTCAAATCAAACATCCCAAAATATCAGTATATTGTTCTTGCAACTGCATATAACCTTTTTTTTTTTTTTGAACGTTGCTTAACCATGTCATGTGATGCTACTTCAGTACATTTTAACAACAAATATTACTGGGACCACTACAGAAAATTGCAGATGAACATTTAATATCCAGGAATTCACATTATAGACACACCACTGACTATCCCTGTAACAAACTGGCCATAATTTCACACATTGACCATACACAGTCCAGCCATATACTAGCTTTTGACCTGCTCTTGTTTTAAGTTCAGTATTATACAACTTTCAAAGCAAGCGGCACAGCAGTAGGTGTACTGTATCGCTGATGTATCTGCGTTATGTAACCATGGGCAGTAGGGTGTGCATGTGGGTGTGTGTGCATGTACGTCCACATGTCAAACACCAATTAGTGGAGTGAGAAAGTTGATAATTAAAACAAAACAATAGCTCATATGCAGCGTCCACTCCAGGCACAGCTGGCCTGTTACATAAGGCAGCAACTGCTTTGTTTTGTAAGTGCTGTAGGGTGTGTGTTTGTGTGTGTGTGTGTGTGTGTGTAGGTGCACAAAGTGACACAGACCAGCAAAACAGTGTGAGATCACACCTTCCTACACACATGCTAATACACACAAGCACACAGTAATATAGGGAGAGGGATGAAGAGATGGAGGGAGAGAGAACATAACAGAAATGGAAAAAGAAGAGGGTAAAAGATTGAGGCTACAAACTGGATCTCAGCCACTTATTGATGAAATATTTCCACCCATATGGGAATTATTGTTGACTGAGATCAATCCCCTCAGAGGACAAATCTATATCCACCAAATATTGAGTGACAAATTTAAAGTGGCAGTTGTATAAAAAGAGTAAACTGTATTTATTATTTGTTGTTCTTATTTGTACTGTATGCAGACATTACACAGTACCATGCATATTATAAATTATGCTGCATTTTTCTTCAGGATAAATTCAATTTGCTGCTAAAAGCCCATGTTTAGGTCTTTCAGGCCACATTTTCAACATTACACAACAAAACATAACACAGAGGTATAAAAATGAGCAGTAATCTTGCTGTAAAATGTTGAAATCTTATTTCAGGCTCAATTTGGTGCCTGTACTTAGTTGCAGCTTCGGCTACAGGCTAACACTACAGTCATCAGCTGTCAGAACAGCTGCAGGACTTTAGCTATCACTGTATAATCCATTTTGTCTTTGGGTTCTTTGCGGTCAGCTGCAATGTTTCATACTGAATGATGTGCAGTATCACCAGCAAGCAAGTGTGCCCAAATCAATTCACTTTTATTCTCACAATATAGAGTAGATACACCTGTCCACATGCATGTACTGTTTACATGAGGTTGATTTTCATGTGTGAATTCATTGTGTCAACATGACAATAACCCCCCCCACCCCACCCCCATGCACAAAGTGAGCTCCCTAAAGAAATGAGTTTTTCCCACTTTGGTGTGGAAGAACTGATGTTCAGCAATTATCTTAATTTTATGTTTGTGTGTAATGTTTTGTGTTCACATACTGTACATCTGGCAATGGAGCGTATGTGGGACACTATATAATTTGTAGAAAAAATATAATTTTATGCAGCATTTCAGTTATTCACTTCATAATCATCAATCCCATAATCATCCAGTGACCATTGTACACTACTTTTCATGTTGAGTACAGTGTAAAATTTCTCCATAACACTTTGGGAAGCACTACTAAATGGAGAATACACCATAAAGTGGACTATAGTGTAAATTGTGAATGATTTTGGACACAGAGAGTTTATCATGCTGTCAAAACTTTGGTCTCAACTTGACTTAACAGGCTTTTTTATGATTTAAAAAAAACATTGTTAAATCCTAACATTTTAGGCATATAATGGCTTTTTTCAGAACAGATTTTCATTCTGCTGCCTCATAGCGAGTGTTAACTGCACCCAGTGACGGTCCTCTGCTGCATTCCTTCACCGATGCAGTACGAGTGCAACTCGATGACCTTTCCGGATCAATGACTTAATAAATAGCAGCTGCTCCCTGTTTACATGCCAGGCAAATTGATTAACAACAAAAGAGGAAGATCGATCAATTGAAAAGAAATGGCTCTGGTCAATACTGGATTAAGGCTCGTGGGTGAAGAGTCAAACGAACAACTCGCACAATAACATAACTAATGATTTGTAATGGAGCTGATTTAATGCAACAAATGGACATTTTTTTAAAGAACAAAAAGGGGGAAAGTTGAACAAAGAATCAGTTTATGAAAACATGATGACCTCCTGAGTGTTTTCTTAATTTGAGATGTTTTATTCTTAGACAAACTGAATTAAAATAGCCACAGAATTCAATTAAAAGACAAGGGCCGCATGGTGAGCTCAAGTGGAATTATTAATGTTTGATTAATAACATTTTATATAATTTGATATGATTAAAAAGCATGTGGCCCCATGATAGGTTAGTACGAGCCGTTGCATGTCAGGACAGTCGGGGCTTGTTGGATCCAGGCTACAAACTCCAAGTGACACACATTTATGTCAACTGACACATAACTATGATTTTGAGGAAACACAAAGGCCGACACGGACACGCAAGCAAGCGCACACACACACACACACACACACACACACACACATACCGACACGCACTCGCGCTGCCCTCTTCGATCAGCGTCAAAGCTGTTCATTCTATGAATAAGAAGAGAGCGCTATTTTTATCTGACACCCCACTGTGGCTCTCAAGTCGCCAATGTTAACAGTAATATGGACTGACAGGTGTGTGTGTATGTGTGTCAGACAGCAGTGATGTGGCACAGTGGGGCCCTAACCCACAGCTGCTCACAGTGACAACAGCCTGTCTGATTGCATCCCTGTTTTACTTACACTCTCTTTTCTTATTTCCATTTTCTTCCATCTCTGACTATCCCTCCCTCTCTCTCTCTCTCTCTCTTTGTTTCATTTGCATGCATAGATATTAGAGCCCGGTCACACCAAAAAAGTGGCAAAATGGGTTAAAAATGTGATTCCTTTGCTTTGTGTATTGAAGATGTGTGCATCCTCTCCGTTTTCTGTACTTAGAAAGCGAGAATTAGCAGCAATTATCAAACAAAAAATCGCAGTTTTGGCATTTTTGGTTGGGGAGAAGGGGGATTATATTAAATTGGAAAGTGTGTGAACCAAACTGCTTCACAGTAGCAAACTGGCAGGAATTTTTGAATATTTTGTTTAAGGAAAATCTGACTGATTGTAGTTGACCCTAACAATCATTCAGTTCTTTTGGATCACATTAAAAATTGTTCATATTTATGAAAATGCATAATTGTGGGCTACTTAACTCGCAGTTTTTTGTGTGTGTGTGTGTTTATTTTTTCTCTCTTAAAAGACAAGTCTATTATCGAGATTTTTGATGCCATTAAAAAGTGATAAAAGGTAAATACTTACATCTAGTTCAACTAGACGGTGTTTAGATTCCCAATATGATTAAAATAACATTTTTTGACACATGTACCTTTTAAAAATGTATAATCCTTTCTGAAATGTAGCTCCCCTCTTACTTGAATGTGGGTGTTCTGGCAGTTAGTCTCTGTAAGTGTTGAGGTGGTCTTTACTTTTATTTATAGGAGTTGTATTGACTTTATTGTGTTTTCAAAGAGGCATTAGTGCATGATACCTCACCTCTCTCATCCTTTATTTATCTCCCCTTCTGTCTGTTTCTTTTTTTTTCTTTTCCACTTTTCTTGTGATTTTTCCCCCCTCTCTGTCCTTAGAGCAATATCGTTCTCAATAACTCTCTCTCACTCTCTCTCTCACACACACACACACACATTGTAGTGTTCCTTGCTGCATCTCGGCTGGTGACAAAACACCACCGCGGCTCTCTGCAGGAAACTCCTTCAGACACATCGCTCACAACGGGGGCCACGCACGCACACACACACACGTCTCGCTACATATCTCAACGGGAACTGACTGGAATAATAGTACCTCCAGGCAAGAGGCCGTGGATGTGTAACGCATGTGTACATACAGTATGTCACTGGGCTTTGCATGAGTTCCTTTTATTTCTGCTCACTGACCTCTTTCTAACTTCACACTCTTAAATTCCTCGACAAAATGAAGCTGCGCAAAGACTAAACACTAGGTTGAGTGTGTGTGTGTGTATTTATGGTGACAGCCCTCTAGTGCTGACTGGCCCTCTGTGCAGACGTTTCCCTTGAGGAGATTGGCAGGAAGTCCGTCAGTTGGATGGCTGACACCTGTGCTGGCTGCTCAGTTCCTTTCCTATGTAAATTGCACATTTCCAACGTATTCATGCACTACAGACAATATCAACTGTTTCATTATGTTTCATTAGTTTAAGTTGAATCCTCCTCTTTGTCCTTCCCTTGAGTTGCTCTGTGGCATTACACGCGTGAATCACAACATTAAATAATCTGACAGTACACAAGTTCCTCCTCACGGCTCTGGGAAATTCACAGCAGTCTTTTTGTGGAATTCTTGGTTTAACAAATTCTGCACGATTCAAAGGTGAATTCGTTCAACACATATTTTTATAAACAACAGGCCATGTTACAAAGACAGGAAACTAAAGTCCAAATTTTAATACCATTCTGTACACACAACATCTATTGCATGTCTGTCCCTCCTCTGTTGCTCCTCCTGAGGTTTCTTTCAAGTTTTTCCCAACTAAAGTTTTTTTTTAGGGAGTTTTTCCTTGATCAAATCGAGGGTCTAAGGATAGCAGATGCTGTATTGCTGTACAGATTGTAAAGCCCCCTGAAGCAAATGTGTGATGTGTGATATTAGACTATACAAATAAATTTGAATTGACTTGACTAGAGCGAAACCACTGGTGCTGTCAGAAAAGGTCAAACAGATGAACCTTTATAAGTAGAGGCCACAGTTTCCCCTCATGGGTTAAATGTAGAGCTCAAACAATTAGTCAATTAATCAGCTATTTTGATAATTGCCAAACATTACCTCAACAGTTCTTGCTTCTTATGAGGTCTTTGCATCTTTTCTTGGTCTTATGTAATAGTAAATTTTATAACATTGGGTTTTGGACTGTTGGTTGGACAAAAAAAAGCATTTTAAGATATCATCTTGGGCTTTAGCAAAGTGTAATGGCCATTATTTACTATTTTCTGTCATTTTATAATATATGCATATACTGTACATGCATACTGTATATGCATAGATTGGTATATAGTTCTCTATACATGTATGGTGTATTTTCACCTTGTTGGATTTGTTGACTTGTGATATCTTTGCATTTAATGCCTATAGGTCGAATAGTGTAAGCATATACATGATTTGAGTCTAAGAGAAAATAAGGCAAAATTAAGCTTTCATTATTCTTTGTCAAAAGAAAATGCCAACATTGTCCATGCTATTAACACCCATTCTGAAGTTTCATGCTGGACACATACTGGTTTTATTATATTAGAAACATGTAATGATGGCCACTGTCAGACATATCTCCTGTGGGCACAAACATTAGAGAAAAAAAACACAATGAAAAAAAAAGTCCTGGATTGATGGATTGATGGGTTTCCCAACTAGACTGTGAATAATGAGAACTATCCAGATGGGTCCAGAGGTGAAAGGCCACCTGGTGACAGAGCAGCACAGACAAGAGCTACTACAGCTGGGCAGCATCTGGTCACCGTGGCCCCTGGACTGCATCCAGAGGACCTCAGCCAAATACCTGAAGGGGCATTCACTGCTGTGACTAAGGGAGGGACGGATGGATGGACAGATATAGTTGGTGGAAAGAAAACAAGTGGGAGCCAGGATCAGAGGGCATATTGCTCTTTATGGACAGATGGGCATAAGGAGTGAGGGAGAGAGTGACAATCTGAAAGTATGACTGCACTTTTTAAGGTTTGGGGATTCAGAGGGAGGGAGAGATACGGTAGATGAATGATTTCTCTTTCTTTAATTTAATGTTTTGATCAGATGTGGTGCAAATCTGAATGTTTTATTATCATCTTAATGGTGATATTTGGACAATTTTAGAATCAGATCTGGAACAAGTACATCAGGTATGTCACCAACAATGTATTTCAGTCTGTATTCTTAAAACAGGGATGTTGGTGTGAGCCAAAAGTGTTCAAGGTTATTAAATATGTGATGGTTGAAATTTTTATGTACGTCAACTAGAACAAGATTAAAGTGAGACAATGTCACTTCTGCTGAAGCCATTGATGCCACAAGTAGCACAGAATGACGGCACACTGGATTTCTCCTCTGTCAGTTGCTTTAAAGCCGCCAACACTCAGTAATATCAGTTACGCAGCAATATCTATCTAAAGTTTGCTAACATTAGCAATGGTCATGGAAACAAAATATCAGCCTTTAACATGAGAGACTGCTCCTCGTTTCCCTTTTTAAACCACAACGTTGTTCCTTAAACCATGACCACGATCGTCCCTTAACCTAAACCACATGGTTAGTATTGTAACCCTGACGAAGAAAGTCCCCCAACCTTAAGGAAGTTGTAATTTGAACCGAAACCATGATGTTTCTCTGACCATAACAAAGTACTTATTTGAACCCAAACAGGTCGTTTTTGTGCCTGTTTTTGTGATTTTCCTCCTTTTGCAGATTAATTTGAAAACAGCTGTTGAGTGTCAAAATCTGCAGATACAGTATATCATTCTACACAGTGACGCTCAAACAACATATTTTTGACAGGAGGGGGACATTTCATTTGAAAGAAATGAATATTTAACATAGATTAGATTATAACTTGTGACATTGAACCTGAACTCTTTCATCTCCTTCCACGGCCACATTTAACCTCCAACACATTATCAATACACACTATTTCTTTCTTTCTTTCTTTGAATCATTTCAGGGTAGTTTCATAGTGTTCATAATGCAGTCATCATCATTACTAAGCCTCATTTAAAGACCATTCTGCTGCAATAACACACCACGGTGAGATAATGATCTTCACATGCACACAAACGTGCTCACTCCTACTCATGTTGGCGGACTCTTAGTCAGGTATATACCAACCCAATAAAATGAGGGTGAGAAAAACAAATTAGAGTAAACCTGACCTGAAAATACTGAGAGGAGATTAAATTAAGAATATTGATTGTTTTGCTCATAGCAGGAACACAGCAGCGCAACAACAAATGCACTCATCTTCTCGGCAATTGTTTCAACAAAGTATAGTAATTTTTTTTTCTCCAGTGTGAGTCATTGTTGACTCAATTGTTTTCCTGGCACAATATCCTCATCTTGTCCCCTAAATATACATTCAGGCAGACATTGTCAACTCGTAAAGTTTAAAATGTCCAATGAAGAAACAAAACAGATGCTCCTGATGCACGGGTAACAATAACACTGTCCACAAGACAGGGAATGGAAAACTGCCCAAAAATCAAGCCAAGGTACTTGAACGAAGCTGTGTGCCATGGTTTGTTTGGGGAGTCCATTCATCTTCTTGTTGACAGCATTTGAAATAGTTCACCACTACAAAGTTGCATCCAACCAGCTGGAACAATCATAAATACCAAATATAATTCCATACACTGCCTCCATTATTATACACACATCATACATGGCTTCCATCATTTTTTTCCACTCTGCAATGACGTATTTATTGGTCTGATTCAATTCACCCGCATGCAAACATCAAACATATAAAATCTCGTCATGATATATTTTAATTTCATAGGTTAATGAGGACTTCCCAACTTAATGTGATATATATCGATATGTGTGAATGTTGCTGCTATTACTGCTACCTAATCTCTGCAAACTGCTGCGTCTACATAAGTGTGTGAATTGCACATTCACATACACACATATTCATTCACACAAACAAAGTTTCACTGGTTTTGAACAGCAGTTGGCAGACAGATGCGGGATCCCCATCAATAAAACACTGAGGCGTCAACCGCATTTCATTATCTAGTGCACACGCACACTCATACTCTCACTCTCTCACACACACACACACACACACTTATTTTCTTTAATTAAAGCATCAACTGTACTATTTGCTCAGGCAGTGCAGAGAATGGAGCATAAAATATGAGAACCATTACCATTACTGCCACTAAATCACTGAACCAATACATTATAAAGGGAAGCTTTAACAAACACCGGAGCTGTACAGCAATAATAATGTCACATTTCAAATAATTATATCCGTTTTGCTACTCACTATCTGTAGCTGACATAACACATTTCATCTCTATGGAAGATATTTGCGTCTGATTGGCTGGCAGGTATCCATTATGACAGTCAGCAGCTTAACCAACTAAATTAACCTTTCTAAATCAGTACGCAAAGTAAATTAAAGAGTAACTTAACACCGAGCTAAACATTTTTTGTTTAAGACACCTAGAGGTGCACTATTCTGCATTTTCAATGTTGTCAGTTTCAAGTCTGTTTCATCTCTGACCTCTCATGTGGTCAGAAGTGTGCTGTTGCACCTCAAACCACATCCGACTGTGATGTTACGGTGTACTGACACACCCTGTAGTGCACTTGTACATCACTGCAGTGAGGTGAAAAGTTTAACCACCGGAGATCAGCAGAAACTCAATGTGTTAAGTTACTCTTTAAAGTGCAGATAACCATAGTAATAGCATGTGGGCTTTGTGCTATGTTAACTATCACTGGTAAAATGCAACTAAGCATTAAACTGATTACAAACATGGTTTAAATTTCTTTTTGCGAGTGGTAATTAGCCTGTAAATGAGGCAATACCTTTTCAATGAGTGCCAATACAGAAAATAACAGACTTCAGGTATGCGGACACCTTTTTGGGTTTTATTTCTTATATAGTGAGTTAATACCTTGACTCATTATGAAAGATGTCACTGAAAAGTCTGCTGGTGGAACTAGATACATTTTTATGTGTTCAGACTGAACGTGAAGTGAATTTTAGAGTTAGTGAGATTAAATACCAAGTTTGCTCTAGACGCCACTATTTAAAGGGGACATAACAGGCTTTTTGTGATTTTCTGTCATTTATATATTGTTGTAATGTTGGACGTCTATGTTAAACATGGTCAAAGTTTGAAAACGTGAAGGTAAACGTATGTAAAAATGTTCACTTCACGTCAAAAGGCCGAGGTTTCAGCCTGCTCTGAACGCTCCGTTTGCAATGTTATCTCTACTTCCTCCTCGTGATGATGTCAGATTGTTTGCACATGCTCACAAACAGCCATCTGTCATTTTGTTCTGTAGTCTTAGTTGCTATGGTTGCTCCATGGGTTGTTCATGACATTTCGGATCGGATTCGCGCTCGAACATGTATGGATGTATTTGAGAAGTTTGTATTTCGTGTAAAGTACGGGAAAAAGAAAAATCTGATTACTATTGTTTGTTTACGTAGCCTCCGAAGCTAACCAATCAGAACAGGGTGGGCTCACTGAAGACAGACTGAAGATGCACAGCAACAAAAGGAGGTGGAAGGAAAAGGTCTGGAGGAACACAACAGAAAGAACTTGAGTTCTTGGTAAATTTTAAGATCAGCGTTTGAGCTGTCACTCAAACACACACACACACACACACACACACACACACACACACACTCTGCACATACAAGTTTGGTTGCTTCAGTTGGACCACTGGCTGTTTGAGGCAAATGAGTTCAGAACTGCACAAACACGAACGCTTAAAAATGTCAGAATAAGAGAATCTTTGTTTTTTTTAGAGCATCATCAGTCCAGCTCATCAATATCACAGCAGTACACATAGTCAAATTTCACTTTGACAGCGAAGAGAGACACTTTACATTTCCATCAACTAAAGGCTCTCTGTAGTCCATCAATTTGCTCTCTTGCTCTCTTTGTGCCTCCCTCTCCCTCTTGACCTTTCGAATGAGACCTTTAATCAAAGCAGAGTTATGGCTCCCCAGAGCCACTGCTAACTACCGAATCACACGTCCTGACAGTGCTGCAGGGATTTGGTGGGTCTAAAAAGTCGGTGTCTTCCCCTTAATCCTACAGAGGCGCGCTGAATAATGCATGCTTTCCTCTGCTTGGGAAAGAGACCACTGCGCCAGTCGTGCTTCAAGTATGTGGTTCAATCTCAAACACAGCTCTACGAATCCTTTATTCGGGGGAAGCAAGAGAAAACAAGGAAAGCATGTCGAGCCCCGTAAATGATGCAACTCCTCATTGTGACAAGTTCAGCATCAAGATGCGTCACTGCTCCAAGTTTCATCAGAACTAATGCCGTCCTGCAGCAGTTTTAGACTTTCATAAACTGAAAGTTAGATTTTTATGTTGCTAAATACACTACACCTGTGTTTGATATGATATATATGATATAGCTTAGGTCCATTTTTCTGGGCTTAAGTTAGGGTTAGTTGTTTTATTGAAGTAGAGCTTAATGATAAGATATTTTGGTTAAGATCTGGGTTATGGTTTTAGTTAACTTACTGTAAAAACACTGACATATTTTATTTATCTAGCAATTTTAAGCAAAGAATGCTTTCCAGCAGAAATAAAAATAAAAATGTGCCTTGAGTCCAAAAGATCCACATGGTATTACTCAAAAAATAGACAAATATTTCTGAACAAACACGTACAAAATTCCCTTGAAATCAGCCTCCGGCCAGCGCACCGGCTCACCAGGTCAGTTAATCAAAATAAAGGTGACAATATGCTTCAAACGAAGTGCTTGTTAGAATGTCAAACTCTGTTTATAACCTGTCTGCATCTGACAATTACTGCAACTTTCCAAAACTGACACTGAGTGTGTGTGTGTGAGTGCTGATGAAGGGCTTATGTTGAGGGAAGGATGAAGGGGTACAGTAGCCATATTGAAATGACTCCCCAGTTAATAGTAATGTTATGGATCATATGTAGGAACAGAGTAATTCACTCAGTAACCATCTCCCCAATTAAATTTCAGCAGATTACATCACACTGCGTGTGTGTTTGTGTGTGAATGCATGCATGTACTGTGTGCATCTAGGTCATTCACTGTCCCTCAGGTTGTGGCATGTTGATACATATTGGGTAGTAAGCTGTGCCCTGTCTCCTCCTCCTAGGAGTATTTTTAATTTTGAGAAGTCATTAAGCTCTTTGAAATCTGAAATTACAGAGTTGAACTTGTTAAAGTAAATGTTCCTTATTTCACTGAATGTTTTACATTGTAGGAGGAAGTGTATCTCTGTCTCAACCTCACCTGTTGAAAAGAAAACTGAATATGACAGTTTTCTTTTGGTTGCCATGATTTTTTCTGTTGTCCTTTTTCGATTGCCAGTTTGTGGTCACTGAGCCTGTACTTGGTTAGGATCTGTCTCTGCTTTCTGTCTCTGACAGTAGAGAAATATTCTGCCAATTCATAATCTCGTTTTAGGGCCAAATAACATTCTAATCTATTTTGGCTTTTAGTTTTTTCTTTCCAATGCTCCAAATAGGCTTCTTAACATTGCGTTTAATTTGGCTTCACTCTGATTGGTGTTTGGAAAGCCGTGTTGGTGTGAGACTGGTCAGAGTGTGTCTGAGAGGGGGCAGTTAGTTTCAGCACCAACTGACATAGGAGATTCTTTTTTGGGCTCAGCTCTTGGGTTTGGAGGGCTTTGTAGAGGAGGGAGTCTGGGGAGCTGGATTTAAGGTGATTAAAAAATTTGAGCGCTCTCTTTTGAATGTTAATTATCAGTGGGTATCTGCATAATTCTGCTCTACATGCATTTGTTGGTATTTTTCTGTGTATGTGTAAAATGTATCTGCATAATTCTGCATGTAAAGATTCTGTTGGATGTTTGACTCAATGGGTATATCTATGATGACTGAGTGGACCCCATACTTCACTACCATACAGCCATAAACTGTAAAAAATAATGGATGTAGCCACCGTGACGTCACCCATTGGTTTGTGGATTCCCATTTTGAAGCCTTGAGTTTGCATTTTGAGCGTCGCCATCTTGTGACCATATTTGGACGAGAGGGTGGAGCTGACCCTAACGCTAGCTGCTAGCTTGGTTAGCACAGTGCATTAATAATTTATGGTTAAGTGTGATAATGTTACTGCTAATGCTACAGGCTTAAAACCATTAAAACAAAATGTACTTACTGGAAAAAACTGAACATCCGACTCCTTAGATGGACTTTTAGTACAACCAAACGCTGAACAAAACTTTTTTAGGCCACCAAAATGTTATAATTAACTTTCATGAACTGAAAACACACTGAAATAGCAACGGCTATGGCTACACCTATACTCTGTGAATCTGGGGTTACGCCATGGTTATGTTACCTAATCAACATTGTCGCAGTGGTAGCAACTTGCCTATGACAGCACCCACCTGTCACTCAAAGCAGCTACGCCCTTAATTATGCATAATTTTAAGCCTTAATAAAATTTAAACAGGTGATTTATTTAAAATTTCACCCCTGTACAGTTGTCATGAACGGGGAAATCAGTTATAGAGACAAAACTGTTTTTTTGTACCAGGCTGTAAACATGTTTATTTCTGCTGTAAAGTTGGGCATTTTAACATGGGGGTCTATGGGGATTGCCTCGCTTTTGGAGCCAGCCTCAAGTGGCCATTCAAGGAACTGCAGTTTTTGGCACTTCTACGTTGGCTTCCTTCTTTTAGCCCTGGAGGTTGCCGCTTGCATGCTCCCTGATGCCGTTATGGTTATACCAAGGTAGCTATAACTCATACTATGTTCAATGATATGATTATTTGTGGTAAACTTGTATTTGTTCTCCTGACATCTGGGGCGTTTTTGAAAAAAAAGCTTTACAAAGACTAGTTTTTTTTCATATTTACTGCCAGGGCCCAGTTCTGACAGTACTTTTCCACTATGTCCAGCTGTTGCTGTAGTCCTTGTTCAGTAGGAGACAGTAGAACAAGGTCATCAGCATAAAACAGAGATTTCACCTCTCTGTGTAGGAGGGAGAGGCCAGGAGCAGCACATTGATCCAACTGAACAGTAAGTGCATTTATATACACATTAAATAAAGTCGGAGTGGGTTCAGAGGGTTCAAGAACTCAGTTTGTTTGTCTCCAACTTTAACAGCACACCTATTTTCCAAATTTATTGATTTAACCAGATCATACATTTTACCCTCTATACCACAATGTAAGTCTGTGATAGAGCCCTTCACGCCAAATCGAAGTCGAAAGCTTTCTTGAAATCAATAAAACAAGTGAATATCTCACCATTTTTTGTCTGGTGTACATATTTGTTAATTAAAGTGTGAAGGGTATATACATAGTTGGTGGTGCAGTGTTTTGGGAGGAAGCCAATTTGATTCTTACTCAAGATGGAGTGTTCGTCAAGGAAATCTAGTATTCTAAAATCTACGAATCAGGTGTTAAAGCAGACAAAATGCTATCCTTAAAACTGAAACAATTAGAGAATAGTCAGGCTACATCATCAATAAGAAAGAATGATGGGTCAATCACCCAGGACCCAGAGGGTATAAATGAGGCATTCTAAATTTTATACTTCAGAATGTGAGTCGAATAGTTCAGAAATAGAAGTTCTTCAATGATTTAAACCTTCCTACTATAAAGGGGCATGAAATATCAGTTTCAGAAGCTCCCATTTCAGAAAGCGAGATACAGCCTTAAAGGAATTATCTTGAGGAAAATCAACTGGTGTAGATGGTTTTCGTATTGATTTTTATAAGTGTTTTAAAACTCCTCTTCTTTGTATAGTATATACATAGTAGAACACCAGGAAATGCCTGTATCCATGCGTCTTTCTAATATTTCACTATTGCCAAAATCTGGGAAAAATCTCTTGGAAATTAATAATTGGCGCCCTATTAGCATCCTCAATAATGATTATAAAATTTATACAAAAATTTTGGCTTTAAGGTTATCCAAGGTTGTTCCTTCTCTGTTCCATCGAGAACAGACTGGATTTGTTCAGGAGTGTATATCATCCAATAACATGAGAAGACTGTACCACATTATCTATAAGTTAAGCTCTCTCTGTGGCCCAGCTGTAGCTTTGTCACTGGTTACAGAGAAAGCCTTTGACAGAATAGAATTGCCGTATCTATTCTTTGCACTGTCTAAATTTGGCTTTGGTCCAAATATTTTAAAATGGGTCAAATCATTATATAATGGCGCCATGTCTTCTGTGAAAACTAATGGTATTTTATCTAAACCCTTTTGTCTTACTCGCTCTACCTGCCAGCGTTGTCTAGTCTCACCGATACTCTTTGTTTTAGCTTTGGAGCCCCTGGCGCGTGCCATCCGCACGACGGGATGCGGATGGCAAAAATAGAGGGCATTGAAATAGGAGGCTGACATTTAATTAACATTAAGTAAACCTATGCAGTGTACTCCATCAGTGATCAGGCTTATTAATACATTCAGTACTTTTCTGGATACAAAATAACTATATATGAGGCAATACCTCTTAACTGTAATACTTTTTCTACTGGGTTATGTACCATTCATGTGGAAACCTAATGGGATTAAATGGGAATGCCCCAGGTTTATTGAGGAAAGTAAGGGATGACATAAAGAGATGGTCTTCTTTGCCAATGTCTCTGTGGGGGAGGGCAGAGGTGCTGAAGATGAATATTCTCCCAGGATCGTCATTCATCATGACAGCCTTACCCGTGTAATTTCCATCAAGCTGGTTCAAGAACTTAAAATCTTTGTTCTCATCCTTTTTGTGGTGTAATAATAAACCTAAAATAAGCCTAAAGAAACTTTCAATGCCAAGACATACGAGTGGTCTTGCTGTGCCAGACATTTACCAACATTATTTATCTTATAACACCAGATATCCTATCGCATGGTCTTAGGGTAACCCTAATTTAATAGGCAGTTGGGAATGGCTGGCGGGACAAATAATTGCTAATCTTAACAACAAAGTATCTTTGGCTTCTTTGTGGTTTTATCCAAATCCTCCTGCAGGACTTGATAATCCAATTATTAATTTCTCTTGTAGAATTGCTAATTAGTCCATAAAAGGCTCAAAATTACAGGAACATCTCTCCCATCTTGCCCTCTTTGGCACAATCCTTTATTTTCAGCAGGAGGCAAACTATTAGTCAATGCCAGGTGGCAGAGCTCTAACATTAAATGCCTGGGAGATATAATCAGTGATAGGAAAATAGTTTCATTTAGTAATCTAAAGGACCAGTATAACCGAAATGATGCCTCCTTCTTGCCTTATCAACAAATATACTCCATAATCAAATCTAAATTGCTTAAAGGGGTGCCAGTGGCGACAGAGAAGGGTGAAGATGATAAGTTACAGGATGTTGTTGCCAGGAAAGATTTGGTCTCTAATATACAGTAGGGTCCAAAAGTCTGATACCACTTTCCCATTCCCATGGGAAAGAATATGGAATACTTCAATAACATCAAAATGTGTCTGATATTGAACCATTTAAATGAAAAATTTGCATATGTGTATATTACCCCAGTAAAATGTTATAAAATGAACATGAAATTAGGTGTCAGACAAATGCTGGTATGACTGCGGCAAAAGATACAGGGTGATGTTCCTAAATGTCCAATACTGTGTATATACGAGGAGACAAAATAGACGGGTTATCCCCCTCCCCCCCTTTGTCCCCCCTTATATTCCTTTGTTTGCTTTTGTCCACATATGCTGTTCTGTGTCTGGACCACAAGCATTCCTTGACCGGGAGATTTTGTGTGTGTGGTCAATTCTTCCCATGTAATTGGTAAATCAAGGGGGTTTTGGTTGTCTTTCATTGGTTCTTCTAACGTTTGGAGTTCTTCTTTTATAATACATTGATCTGAATGAATTAGATTTATTGGTATGTGTTTGTACAGATTTTCAAAATGTGCTCTCCAGATGTCACCATTTGGATGGGTAATGTTTGTGGTTGCTTTGTGTTGAAGTTGTTCCACATATGCGAGAATTGATTTTGATTAATGGCGTCAATATCTTCAAGTTTCATGTGGGTATAATTTCGTTTTTTTGTTCCTAATTGTACGTTTAAGTCTCTCCTTCGTTCTATTTCAATCTCAAAATCATTTACCACTGATATTTGTCGTGCATCTCCATTGTGACCATGCATATTTCTTTAGCAATGTGCGTGAATAAGAACAACAACAAAACAAGACTAAGAGTCTACAGCCACGCTAGCGGCTCTGTTTGCTGTACTTAAACACAGTATGTCAGCATACTAACATGCACACAGTGACAATGCCATTATGCTGATGTTTAGCAGGTAATGGCTACCATGATCATCGTAGAGTTTGTGTTCCAAAGAAGTTAACATTTGCCAATGAAAAGTGCAGTACAATTTAAATGCATTATTATTATTATTATTATTATTATTATAAACAAAAAAATACGGCTGAGGCTGATGGGAACGTTATTACAGGTTTTTATCATAACCATAACCGTCATAAACCAAAGTATTTGAGGAATTAAAATTTTGAACTGATGATGAAGCTAAATGGAAAATGTCCACAATAAGTTCTGTGGAAAACATGAGTGTATGGACCAAAATTCATGGAAATCTGTTCAAAAGTTATTGAGATATTTTAGTCTGGACCAAAGTGTTAGACCGACCGACTGACCGACCATTCACTGTCAAGAATCTGACAAATCACTGGGAAATAAATCTTACTTTGTAATTGCTTAACTCCTACACTATAAATAATGAGAAACAGTAAATATCATTATGATGCCCAGTCTTATAAAATTGGATATAAGGTGGATTTTCTTTCATACTCAAGGGAAACCCAGTGGTTGATCGTGAGGGATTGTGTAGGTGTATATGCGAGTGTGAGGGGAGAGGAGGGGTGGGAGTAGTATTAGTCATCCACTTTCACTGCTCAGATCTTCCCCGCTAACGTGTGTGTGTGTGGGGATTCAACCCAGCACAAACTTGCTTATGCAGTTTTTTTTACAGCACCATCATATATTTTCTCATTTTCTTGTGCTTCTTCTAACACTATTTTATTCTGTGTGAGGAATCACATTAGATAATCGTGACAGTGAAGACGTAAGCATAACCATGCACCACTGCCCTAAATATGAAGGAGTTACGCAACTCAATCTCCTGCATGTAAAACATCTGTCCTCTTGTGACTTTCATCCCGGAGGAGATGAGGTCTGGAGGAGGAAAAGAACAGAGCCTTGTGTTGGAAATGCATCAGTGATGTAATACAGTTTGACTTTGGCATGCTTTGTCATCACTGTATGAAAGAGACCGAAGTGTGTGTGTGAGTGTAGTTGTAGAAATGGAGTCAGATGAAGACAGAGAGAGAAGGAGAGCCAGCTTTTTGCTACAAAGCATACCAAAACAGCAAGATGATGTAACAGCTCTCACTTACCCATGGTGCTTTGCTGGAAAGATGAATGAAGTCGGACATGGAGAGGGCGTCAATGAAAACACGCGCGCACGCGCACACGCATTTCATCTGTATTCTAATCATGCGGGATGATTCATACATAAGACCGTCCACAAAAATAGGAAGGCAAGACGCTGAAGAGAGTAGGAGTGTGTGCATGTGTGTGTGTGTGTGTGTGTGTGTGTGTTTGCTTCAAAAGAAACCAAAAGCTTCTTTCCTATTTATCCATTTATCCTTTGGCTTGTGGGCTTAACAATGAATAAAGAGAGATAAGGAGACATGGGGAGAGATGACGAGTGGAGCAGAGAGAGAGAAAGAAAGAAAGAAAGGAAGAAAGAAAGAAAGTGAGACAAAGAAAGAAAAAAGGTTGGCAGAGTGCAGAGCGCGTGGGCCGGCTCAGGAGTTTCCTGCACTAAAGGTGTGATGATGTAATTGAGCTTGAGCTGAAGAGAGAGAGAGAGAGAGAGAGAGAGAGACCAAGTCGGGAGAGAAATATGAGCTTGTGTCTCTTTTCACAGAGAGGGGGAGGAGGCGGTACACATCACGAAAACCAACCGGTGTCACGCACCCGTTTAGTGTGGGGAAAAACATATGCAACAATCGCAAGGAGGGGATGAATAACGTAAGTTAGAGTCCAAGTAGAGCGTCAAAACACACCAGGTCCGGTCAGAGCATTTTGGGGGACCTAAACATGTACCTCCCAGACTCCACCTCTATTGTCTATTGTCTTTCTTAATATTATTAGAAGTGACACATTTGTAAACATATTACAAACATATCAGTATTTTGGCATTTATTAAGCCCGATAAGAACTTTTAAATAACGGTTTTAAAATTAAATGTACAATTTGAGCAAAAAGGACGAAAACAAATTACGGGTTCTGTCATTGAAACCATTACAACAAAATTTCACTATTGATGTACAGTATGTATGTTTGATGTAATGTCAGTCACTTGTTCTCAGTTAACAATATAGAAAAAAACTAAGCTACAAACATTTTACCTGCCGTGAACTTTACACGATGAAGGTCTACGAACAAAAAGTTGTTAATGACGTGATTTTCTGGTTATTCTTGATGGAAATTTGGGGATTGGGGGCTGTTGCCTGGTGCTATAACTCAATCAGGGATTATATATTTAATGATAAATTGAACAATCTTCTCAGGCAGGACAGGTTTTTTCTTACATGTATGTGTAAAACACAAATATAAAACAATATGATAAAATATTATGTAAATAACCATTTAAGTCATGACACCAATGGACAGGAGATAAACTCTTTGTACTAATAAAAATGAAAAAACAATGATAAAGATGTAATTTTCCCCGCCCTGACAAGGCATCTGTACACGCCTGTACAGTCCAGAGAGGACATCTATTCAGCCAAAATAATGGAAATCAGGGCCTTTAAATTTGATTATTGAAGAAGCGTGACTAAGAAATGCACCAGGTTGTTGGCATTTTTGTACTATTTCTTGAGACTGTCCTCCCAAAAAAACAACAGAATCACTCATTTCACCGAGTGCCCCATAACGACATATGTTTACGTTGTCATGACAGTGCTCTCTAGAGGAAATCAGGTGACATCGGAGTGGACCAACAAAACATCTGACTTTAACATTGGAGACACAATGTTCATTTCCCATTTCCAACCGTGTGTCAACATAGGTTTTTAAAACCTTGAGCACAATCATCCCCTAACCTTAAACACATGTTTGGCTATAAAGTTGTCCTAACCTTAATAAAGTAGTGATTTTAACCCAAACCACAATGTTTTTCTAACCTTAACACATTACTTATTTTAACCCAAACCACGATCTTTCCTTAAACTTAACCGAGTTGATATTCGCCTAAACCAAACCTTAACAATAACGTTGTCATGTCATAAACATATTTATTTTTCAACAGTGATTTGTGGCGGTTTTGGAAGCGGGGTAAGATCAGAAAACGCTTCTGCAGTATGGTTTATTTATGTGAGTGTATGGACCCATGACATCCTTTACTGTCAAACTGCCCTTTTTCCCCAATTTGCACTTCTGGTTAGATGCCAACTGCATTTTGTTGTTAAGTAATCTAATCTAATCTAGTCTAATTTTGCCATTTAATTTGGAAGACTTGTTGAATTATTGGTTGACGAATATATCTGAAATACACTATTTATACTAATATTAGTGCTTAATATCGGCCAAGCCAATTTATCGGTCTAGCTTTACCTCCACTTATCAGCTTAATTTTGGCCAGCCAGGACCACACAACTTTTTAAGCTTCTTATTATTATAATATCTCTTTAGGGATTTAAAGCATCTGGACCTCAACAGTAAATGTAGTGGCCTTTTTTTTACAATTAATAGTGATACTATGGGAGGTGAAAGCTGTGAGACTGCTAAATACCCTGTCTCGTTCACACCTTGGCTAACACGCACACACATGCACACAAGCACCTGCTGTCTAAGTGTTTTTTAAAAAATCTACAACGTTTTAATATATTTTACTACTCAGGGATGCAGAGTTCTGCATTTTTTTAAATATGTATATTTATTGTGTGTTCTTTTTTGCTCATATGTATGTTTGACTTGCACTGGACCCTGCAGAGATGACCAGTTGTTTGTGTGAATTCATGTGTGGTCGAGTGAACTTGAAAATATATTACTCAAATAGAAGGATTGATAGCATCCTGTGGTACTCAATTGTACATTTATATTGGCTTTATCATAATTACTAAGTATTAGTACTTAATTCTCTAATTGGGATGTTGCAACATTTTATTGATACCAACTTATAAATAAGTAGACTCTCTAGTGATGCTGTAGCATAAATGAAAATGTAATATTAATGGTTGGTCTATATAGGCTTATATGTCTTATTGTATCACTATAATATTAGCAGCTTATTTATGAATCCTATTAATCACCTAACGACTAGTTATTATAACTTTAACATTGGCCAGTGCAGTTTTGCATTTAGACCAGGGATGATGTGAAGCAGCTTACAGCTAACACACAGAGCTGGTGTGGGGCTCCGCACGAGCAGCTTTGTCTTCATGCATGGCGACACATATGGGCCTGGCCAGCGCACGTGCACGCGCGAGTAATGCAGTGCAGTGGGATACCCAGCAGCGCTGCGAAATTGCATAACCACCATCCCACCGTATATACTAGCTGTTTTTTTTTTGTTTTTTTTTTGCTGGGCTGCTGCGTGCTGCGGACAAGCAAGCAAACACACACACACACACACACACACACACACACACACACACACACAAGCCATTAGACCATCCAGAGCGATGTTTGGAAATGTTTGGAAATATGCTTTGCGTCTTCACACCTGGTGACGCAATATTTTTTGGAGGGGGGGGGGGGGGGTAAGGCGGGTCAGTTTCACCCGTGAGGAATTTTGGGATGAAATAAAACTCTGTCACACTGTCCTTTTAAGGATGTGGGTTATCATTCACTGTATGATGCACTGTACTGCTTTGTCCCTCTCTGCCTGCATGTGCGTCCAGCCCTCCGACCTCGTGCGTCTCTATGTGCGACCAATACCATCACATCTACTCCCATCTAAACTTAGTAATAGTAATAATAATAATGATATGAAGAAGAAGAAGAAGAATAAATAGGCTAATATTGTAGCTACAAATTACATTTAAAATGGAAAATATTTAAATACATAAAAAAAATTAAATAAAATAGAGTCCCTGATTCCTCTAGTGAATGTGAATGTATTAATTCATTCTCCCTCTCTCCGTGATTCACACACCGACCATGATGACGGTGACTGGAGGAGCGGAGACTTCTGACGTCAGACGAGGAGAATGACAAGCGAGTCCAATGAGGGGCCGAGGATGTGCAGCGCGAGGACGGAGCTGCCGACAGAAGGCTAATAACCATGCCAACCGAGGAATATAGCGCGCGCCGCTGACTGGGGAGAAAAGGGGAGAACGAGAGGGGGGGAAACCCTAAAAGAAGAAAATATCTAAGTGATATATAGAGACGCGTAAAGTGGAGGATAAAGGACAAGAGAGGTATCCTGGTTTACTGCAGGGGGGAAGAAGAAGAAGAAGACACGGAGCTGGTAATTTTCTCTCTTCTTTTCTGTCTGTGTGGCGTGGTCTCCCTTTCCATCCCGTGTTCTCTCTACCTCTCTCTCCCTCCCTCCCTCTCTCTCTCTCCCTCTCTCTCTCGCGCGCGCGCTGGCTCAGGGACTGCACTGCTGCAGCTGAATGAAACTGATCGAGGTATTTATTGTTCTCTCTATTGCTAAAACATACGCACGAGGCTGACCAGCAGTTTAAGGCGCTGGTGGTTTGAAAACTGGATGCTTCAGGCTGCACGAGCCCCCCACCCCCACCCCCCCATTACCGCAGGGAAGTGAGCCCATCAGCTGCGGGGCTTTTGGCGGTGGCGGTGGTGACCTTCCCCGGCCGTTTGCAGTCATTGACGGTGTGTGTGCGCGTGTGCGCGTGTGTATGTGCGTGCGCAGGACCATGAAAGAGAGAGAGGAGGAGAGAGATGAAAAATAAGAGGGCGGGGGGTGAAGGAAGGGTGTGTGTGTGTGGGGAGGGGGGGGGGGTTGAGGTGGGAGGTGTGAGAGGGGATGAAATTTTTTTGTGAATGGAGCTCCACATCTTTTGGCGCGTGCGCGCGCGTGCTGGCAGCTTGGCTGGCTGAGCTAAAATTAGCCTCGTGCCAGATTTTTCTGTCTGCGTGCGGCAGCAGCAGCAGCAGCAGCAGCAGCAGCAGCAGCAGCAGCAGCAGCATATGTGGATCAGAATCCGAATTAACCAGCTTCTAAACGCAAACGCGGGCGCACACGCACACACGCATGTCTGGGCACGCGCTCATACACGCCACCGGTGAATAGGACAGCAGCTACCACCGCGCCGTGCCCCAGGACGTCATGCACCATTTTTAGAGATGCTCTAAAAATAGAATTTGTTGATGATGGTTTTGACTGTGAGGAAATTGAACATCTTCTTCTGTATCCGGCGTCTTTTAGGTAGGAATGCGTCAGATTGAAGCTTTTGTTGGCTGTTAGATTATTTATTTGTGTTGTTTATTTGGCTGCTTGGTCTGTCTCGTTGCTTTGAAGTTAAAATAGAAGGAATATTTTTAGTATTTACGGAATATTTTTCCCTATGTGTGTGTGTGTGTTTGTGTGTGTCCACACCTGCTATTGTGCTGCTGCTAATTACCTGTCAGCGTGGTGCGTGGGAGCTGCTGGTGACGTGCGTGCTTGGGGTCAAGTGCATGGTTGTTTTCATGAATGAATGAATGGGAGGATAGACGGGTGAATGAATGAAAAAAAAATTCCCTCTTTTGCTCCTTTATCAAAGGGCATAGCTGATAACACCTTCCTTTCTCCCCCCCTCAACCCTCCTTCCTCTTTTTGTTTTGTCTCGGTCTCTCGTCACGCTTTTCTCTTCCTCGTCTCCACTTTTTTCTTTCATCCTTTTCTCTCCACTACACCCTCCTCCACCCATCGTCTTCTTCTCTCCTGTTCTCAACTTAAAACTTGTTCTCCCATCTTCATACATTTTCTCTTCCGTCTGGCACCTTTCTGTTCTACCCCTTCTTCATATATATATATATTTTTTAAAACTCTGCACCTCTTTTGGGTCCTCCATCCATCCCTCTCTTTATTTAACTGTTCTCTGGTCTTCATTTATATTCATTTTATGTTGTTTTTTCTGTCTTGGCATCCCTGACTCTTCTTTTTGACCTGTCACTGCTCTTTTCCAAACTTTTGCCCTCATCTCTTTTCACTCACCCCCTGACCCACCGATATTTCTTCATCTCTCTGTTTCTCTCCCAACTCTCGTCTGATAATTTCCATCTTTTTTACACTTTGTCTATTACAACTTGCTTTCTCCTTTCTACCCTCTTTCCCACCTCCATCTTCCCATACACAACCTTCCTCCCTGTCTGTATTTCCTGTCATCTTCCTATCCCTCCCCTTCTCTTATCCTTTCCTCATTCCTTCTCTCCTCTCACATTTCTTTCTTCCCTCCTTGACAAACTTTGTATCAACACACACTCACCTGATCAATTCCTCCTACATTCACTTCTGTACTTACTCATTCCTCTCTGTTTTCTAAACTCTCTTTTCCCCTCCTACTCACTGTCCCTTTTGTGTTTCCCTTATTTTCTTCCCTCCTTCTTCCCTCCATCCTTCCCTCCTTCTTTCTTGTTTCTCTAGCTATGATTCTCTCCCTGGCCGCAGCAGCAGCCATGAGTAGCGGCAGCGGTAGCAGCCTCAACTCCTCCTCCCCCCTCGACCCCTTCGACTCCTCCACTTCCTGGAGCCTCTCCGAGGACCCCTCCAACTCCTCCTCTGAACCCGTTGTGCGAACTCTGACCCCTGACCTCCAGCCAGCGACCACCGCCATCGCTGTCCAGGAAGTCAGCCCCTGGGATATCGCACTCTGCGTGACCGGGACGCTCATCTCCTGCGAGAATGCTCTGGTGATCGCCGTGCTGTTCTACACGCCGACGCTACGCGCTCCAATGTTCATCTTGATTGGATCATTGGCGGTGGCAGATCTCCTGGCCGGCCTCGGCCTCATCTTGAACTTTGTCTTCACCTATTTGGTTGACAGCTCAGTGGAGTTTGTGACGCTGTTGTCCGTCGGACTGCTCATCTCGGCCTTCTCGGCGTCTGTCCTCAACATCCTCGCCATCACAGTGGACCGTTACCTGTCGCTATACAACGCCCTGACCTACCACACTGAACGGACAGTCACCTTCACCTACGTGATGGTGGTCTTCATCTGGGTGTCGTGCCTCACGCTCGGCTTGCTGCCGGCACTTGGCTGGAACTGTCTGAGGGACGAGTCTACGTGCAGCATCTGTCGGCCCGTCACCAAAAACAACGCCGTGGCGCTCGCCGTCACCTTCCTACTGGTCTTCGCCCTCATGATGCAGCTCTACCTGCAAATCTGCAAGATCGCCTTCCGCCACGCGCAGCAGATTGCCGTGCAGCACCAGTTTGTGGCCATCTCCACCACCAAAGGTGTCTCCACACTGTCGGCCATCCTGTGTGCCTTCGGGGCATGCTGGCTGCCGTTTGCCATGTACTCCATTGTGGCTGACTCCAGCTACCCCGTAATATACACCTACGCCACGGTCCTCCCAGCCACCTGCTGCTCTGTGATCAACCCCATCATCTATGCGTTCCGAAACCCGGACATCCAGAAGTCGCTGTGGATGGCCTGTTGTGGGTGTGTCCCGTCCAACCTCTCCCTCAGACCCAGGACCTCCAGTGACGTGTAGCGGGGAAGGTTGGTTTCTGTTTGGCATGATGCTTGACGCCAAGTCAGGGTTGTAGGAGGGAGAGGACGAAACGGGGAACAAGAGAAGAGAAAGGTTGAAGGTTGGTGGTAGAGGAAGAAGATAATTCCTCAACTCCTCATATCAGGGCTGGTAGGCTGATAATGAACGCTCAGCTGGCCACAGTAAAAGTGGCACGGGCAGATGAGGGAGAAGGGGGGACAGTGCATGGTCCAAGCAAAAAAAAAAAGATAGAGCTAATAAAGATCATGTCCTGTCTAATGCTGGGAGGAAATCACTTAGTGATGGCGGGGATGGCGTGAAACCAACTGCAAAAACCTGATTAAGGTATCCCTCATGGTGGTTGTAGGAGTTGCAGGGGGTGTGTCAGGGGACTTCTTCAACTGACCTCCTTTAGGGTGTGAGAAGTGAGGCCTACTTCTCAAGAGTAGCATTCATTTGAAGGTGGGATTTAGGAGGAATTGTTCTAAATCTCCATAGGACCCAAGCTTGGGAAGCACTGCATGGTTATGCAATCAGAAGGAGTGAAACAGTCTTAAAATACCGTATTTGTTTTCACTGATGTGTTTGAAATTCAGTGGTGTTTGGATAAAAATACAATGAGCTAAATATACACAATGAATGACCTTGAGTATTCTCAATGAGCTAATTTTGCAGTCTTCTCCTGGTAGGAACAAAAAAAAATCCCCCTGTGAAACATACTTTAACAACTGTGTTCCCTTGATCTGATGCAGATTAAGTAATTACTGAGTTTATAGACAGAGAGTGTAACAATAATTAACTCTACAGTATGTGCTGAGATTGAAATCGTGATCATCGACATAGTCTACCAAGCCCATTATGACTTTTCCCAATGCCAACAGCACAATCTGCATTTTCTCAAAGGCAGACACACATCTCAATGCACAGCATGCCATGAAGATAGAGAAAATGTGTCATAATTCAGAGACAAAACAACACCTAATCACATACCATCCCTCCTCAAACATTCAAATCCAAAACAAAATCAAATCTAGCGGGCCCCTAATGCATAGATAACCCCCGCTGGTTTGCAGAGCCTAGAGAGGGAGATGGTGTGATGAAATCAAATCTGCTCCCTGTCGGAGAAAAACAGGTTTCTCAGCCAGCCGTTGCGCCGTGACTGTGAAGCATAGAGAGCTGAATTCAGCACCAAGGACAGCGCCACTGCAGAGCGCTGCTACTGTGGGAATGCTCTCTGCTGCGGTGGGAGAGCACTGGAAAGTAGGCTAGGCTGTTCTCTTCACCATCTTGATAGGGAACGTGAGATGGGCTTTAACGGACCAATCCAGCTTGATTGGAGTATCTTTTACTAATTTCCAACCCATTCAGTGACTGTTTTGTCAGGCATATATGATGAGTTATATGTATGTTTAAATCCTTTTTGCTATAACTTTTAGGGTCATTTGGCCTCAATTATTTTGGAAGAGCTGCATATTCACTTCCAGTTTCTGCTTGCGAGAACGACAGGAACAAGTTCTTGTTTTCCTTCCATTCTTAAAAGAGTAGTTAGTACCAAGACATCTGTCAAACAGAGCTCAGTGAAGTCTTTGTGAAAACTAAAAGATGCTTTCACCAGCTATCATCTGTAAAATAAAACGGTAAAGCTTCATTTTACACATTCATGGCTTTAATATGCCGTATTCTTTCATGGGAGTGACTAAAAATGTACGCAAAATAATTAAAATGAAGGCTGAGATGACAAAACCAAAACACTGGAAATGATTCTACGAAGTAAAAAAGCAATAGAATACAGTAAATGACTCCACTCCTGCTTGAATTATCCTTAATTCAAGCAGGATATCCACTTGAGGTCCTACAGTGCAACGATGATCCTGTCGTTTCTTTCCTCCATCTTTCTCTCGCCTCTCTTGTATCGCTGCAGCAGAAATTATGCATGAGTAAAGCAATGTAAAGCCCCGCGAGTGCCAGTAAAACAAACCTTCTTACATGGGCAAGGTGAAAGCAGCTGATGTTTTTCAGAGACAAATGGGACCTCGATGTTTATCTGCATCTGCATTACACCGTTTAGGTCGTGCGCCTCTAAATTTAGAGACAGCATTCTAACTCCATCGCCCGATTGATTATCCATTAGCTAGAGCTGAGCAAAATCCATATTGAATAGGTCATTTTTCATACAGTCATTTGGTTGGCTACAGTGCAAGTTGCACTTGGATATTGCCATAGTTCTGCAAAAAACTGCATCTCTAAAAAACCCAGACTGGATGTTTTTTACATTAATGCTACGGCATAAAAATAGCATTCCCCATGCTTATACTCAGTCCCATGGTCAGAAGCTTATCATATATTCAGTAGAAGATAGATGTGATAGGAGATGATGGATGTTCACAAAAATCTATAATAAAACTGTAAAACACAAGCATCATATGGTCTAAATTCCTCTGGCTGGTACTCTACGCCTTCCATTTTCACTTCCCTACTTGCAGCCTGTCAGCAGTAGCTGGATATTTGCTGCATACGCACACACACACACACACACACACACACACACACACTCATGCCCCGCCTTGAAGAAGCAGTGCAGCTCTGCCCCGGGGCCCCTCTGAAGGCTTGGCGGGTTAATGAGAAGCGAGAGAGGCGAGGTGACGTGGCGTGAAATAGAAACGCCAGGCGAGACGCGCTTTAACGCAACCTCAGGTCACGTCCACCACACACCCAATCAGGATGAAGTTATTTCCCACTGAAAGGGCATCATGTAAGTTAAATCCAGCTAATATTACAAACATCTCTGTAATAATGGTGCCGGGAACTGGCCTAATGTACAGGAGATGTAGTGAATGCAGTGAGGATGAGCTAGAGAGGGGATTTATTGCCAACCTCTATCTGCATTTAAATGATCTACGGAGGTAGTTTTCACTCTCGTGTTCCTCTGCACAACCTCAGAAAGTGGCACCATGACTAAGCTACTGGCATGCTGCTAGTATACGTGTGTGGGAGGTGTACTGGCTTTAGGAAAAGAGTTCATTGAAACTGTATGGGCTGTAGTTTCAAACTATAAAACGAAGACACTCAAACTCAACACCAGAAAAAAAAAATACAGTTTGTTTCTGTAATGACAGGGAGTCACTTCCAAATTTAACGCTTTCTACCAAATAAACCACAACGATAGATGACAGCAAACAAAACACAGAAACTTTGAAAATGGCGCACAGGAGAAGCAGGTATTATGATCATAATTTTTTTTTCCTCTATTGTAAATTAAAACTTAGAGTAGAAGTGTTTTCTATTTTTCTTTGCAGCAGCAAACAATCAGTTGTTTTTGCAGAAGTTGTTAGCAGAACAACAGCTACACTCTCTGTCAACAATTTTGTTCAAAAAAGGCAGAATCTCTTGTGTCTTTTGTGTTCTTCTGGTGTTTTTTTTTTTGTTTTTGTTTTTTTTTGGCCTTATTGGAACAAACACTCCTTCGCAATAATGTCCAAGTGTATTTTGCTGTGTACAAAAAGCCACAATCGAGAGAAGGAGAGAGAAAGAGAGAGAGGTGGTCGGCTCTGAATGATTTGCAGAATAATTAAAATAAATATTTCAAAGCAACAAATGGCAAGTTGTACTGTATTTGAAAATAAATATGGGCTGGATGGCTGGGGTTTTCCAAGAGGCCTTTCAGCAGTAGTGTATCATGGAAGTAGGACAAACCTAAAAATGAAGTAAATGCTCCATTTCCATTTATAGTCTGTGTATTGCAGATAGTGGACTTGCAATATTGTTTTTTTCTCTCTAAAATAAGCCGTATTTTCTTTTCGCCAGTCATTGCATTTGAATAGCAGAATGGTAAATGTCTCATTTTAGAAAACTGCAAGTAAAAACAAAAAAAAAAGGTTATCTGAAGGTTAAGGGGTCACACCAGACACAAATCTCATAGTTTAGTCCACCTCCCTCTCTCACTCTCTCCTTTTTCTCAATCACTGCATTGACAGAACTGCCTAATGGAAAACGACTTGCATCAATTACCAGGTGAAATACTTTTAATTACTCTGGAGCTGGAAGCATGGGATGGATGTAGTTTGGTCTTTTTGGTAAGCTTGGTGAGCTGCAGCATCATGGGGGGTGAATCACCAGCGGTGCCGGGCAAAACCAATCGATCCCAGAGAGTTAATTGAATCCATTTCACATAGGAATCGGATGCAGATCCTGTTGGCACACAGTTCTCCTGTATGCACAATGATGTGTGAGACTTGCTTGGTCACCTGTGTTTGGAGATGCTAGATGGGACGCACAGAACGATTAGATAGAGGTACACAGATTGGCCCTTTAAATGTAATATTGATGGAGGATCTGCACTAGCATGGCTAATGCTAACAAAACTAGATGTGGCCTTCAAGCTCGCCCTCTGCTTTATCTTCCTATTAGACCCAGACTTGGATTAAACACTAAATAATTTTTATGGTTTGTTTTAGCCACATAGTGTTGGTATCACCAGGACAAATGTGAAAAATTCTGTGTCACCAGCTTTCTGTTGTTTGGAAGTGTCGAGCTAACAAGCTTGCTAACTGACCAAAGCTCGCTCGCTAGTTTTATCCCTCTTCAATAACTTTTTATTAAATTAAATGATTTAAAATTCTGACAACAAAACAACAACCCAGTACAGAGAAAATAGAAAGAAGCTCATGGAGCTATTGTAACCAACTAGTGCTAGCATGTTGCTGGCTGGCTAGCGTGTTAGCGGTTATCTTGTAGCTACAGTAGCTCACAAACACAGAACCACATATTTTGTGTAAACAAACGGTTGAAGGTGGATCTTTTTAGTGAATAAGATATTTCTCTGTTGGTTGAGAAAAACGTTTCATAACCTGCTGTGGATAAACTTTAAGATAAATGGAATTAAATCAGAACATTTTTGAAATTTCACCTTTGCAGTCCACTTTGTTGTCCTTTGGTACTAATAAAATGTCAACTATATGGTATTTCACCAGGGTAAAACAAACTCAGAGAGGTTATTTGATCCAAGTCTGGAGGGAATCTCGAACTCCAAAGTAAAACCACAAATCAGCCATTTCACAAGTGGGCTGACCAAAATATTAAATCCAGCATCACTCAGCTGGAAGTAGAGAGACTGAACAGCTGATATGAAGTCCAGCATCAACTACAGCAGCATCACACAGCTGTATTTTACACTTTGTCTCTGACGGTCCCATCTGGCATGTCCATCTAGTGGTTGTTTTAAAAATTATTAAAAACAACACTCATCTGTGAATATGCCACTACACAGTCAACCATTCCTGGGGCAGGAGTGGAGCGACCACTCACTGTGTGTGTGTGTGTGTGTGTGTGTGTGTGTCGATGCGTGTGCGTGCTTGTGTTCTCCCCCCGGGATCATAGCCAATTGTAATGAACCATAACTCAACCAACTCTCACTGTAAACACAAAACACACGCAGAATGGTTTTGTCAGCCGCTATACAGGACTATAATTCAATTTAAAAAAAAAAAAAAGAAATACCGTACAAGTGAGTGTGTGTGTTATTTTTCTTATGCAATGCTGTACAGAAATGTATATTTTTGTAATGTTCATCAGGGCATGAGTTACAGGACATGGTCGCTGCTGTGAGCGTGAGTTTGTGCAGTTGTGAGCGTGCGTGTTTGCGTGTGTGTTTCTTCCTCTTCTTCTGTGTTCTTCCTATAAACAAATGTCAAATGTTTTTTTTTTTTGGGAGGGGGGGAGGGGGGAGTTGTGTGTCGGATATGCTGAAAAAGTGCCATATTTTCGACTTTCTAGTGTCTTATTTTTGATTTGTGTACATACACGTTTATCAGAAGGTGATTCTCGTTGTGGAATCTGAAGTCTGTGTCGGTAAATCTGTAAAGAACGACAAAAAATGCTCAACATGGTCAAAAACAGAAACCATGGGCAGCAGGAAGAAAGAGAGGTTATGTAAAAGGTCTTGACCTTGATATTATTGATCACTATACTGAGCAAACGGCAGAAAAAAAGACAGATAGCAATCACTTCACCACTCCAAACTATGTTTTTTATGCTGTAACTTCAGACTTCTATTTTTCGGGCAGCAGCAACACAACATGAGAGATGATATCAGTGTTTCTGTAAAATGTCTTCTTGACTTGAATTGCAGTAATCTGAACTGTTTTCCATTAAAAAAAAAAGACATGCACTAAATAACAGAGAGGCAGACAGAGAGAGAGAGACATTGCGTGAGCAGCATTGTACGTCACAGAGTCAGGTTTCCAGTGATGTCATTTTGTCTCAGTCGTGTCTAAGAGAGCAGGTCGTTTCAAAGACATCCCCCTCTCTTCCTCTTTTCAGAGAACGCCCCCTCTCTTCATCCCTCTCCTCATCCTTTCTAAGAGAACCCCCTCTTTTGCTCTTCATCGTTCCAGACATCTCTTTCTCTTCATTCTTTCAGACGTCTCCCTCTCGTCCTCTTCGCAGTCTCAAACACGCCGCTCACTTCCTCTTCATCTTTTCAGACTACCCCCCTCTTCTTCTTCACTTCTATCGATTCAAGTGCATTACTGTCTGTCTCCCACTGCTTTTCCTCACACTTCTTGCTCCCTTCACTCTTTCCTCTCTCAAGTCGTATCTTTCCTCCTCCAGTGTTTTGCCGTCATCCACCGTATCCCCTTTTTCCCCTCTTCTCCCTTCCCTCCATCTCTTTCTCTTGTCTAACATTTTGCTATCCTTGGCCTGCAGGAAGCTAGTCGGTCAGGCTCCGTCTAAAAATAGTTACCCTGAAAGCAGATAAAAAGAGTGAAAAAAGAACAGCGGAAAAAAAAGAAAAGGAAATGGAGGGGAGGGGAGGGAGATAGTAAAGCAGTAGAAATCAACCCTCCCTCCCTAAGCGCAGAGGCAAACCTTCACTTTGCTCCAGTAGACAGAAACATCCGCCTTGTCCTCTTCTTTTTTTTTCTCTTTCCTTGTTAAGTTTTTTTTTTTTACCTCTTTCTTGCCCTCCTGTCTCATCTACTTTGCACAAGCACGCATTCATCCTTGTCTATTTTTATACCTGTCCTTATCCATCCTTTTTGAATCTCTCCTTTTTTTTTTTTTTGTTTACTTTCGAGCACAAGCATTTACACAGAAGCAGGGTTCAGGGCGAGTGTTATACTATAAAGCAAGTGACCAGTCAGGTTTGGCTGTAACCTACATCATGACAACACTTCAGAGAGAGCAGAGATTGTCAATCAAAAAAAAAAAAAAAAAAACCATTACAGAGCTAATATTTGGACCGAGTATGGCCTTCATAGAAAAACATTGTTTTATGCATCGATATTATTGGTCTGTTGAAGGAAGCAGCATGTGCGCACAAGCATCACCGGTTTTAAATCCTCAAGGTGAGGGTGTTATTGGGTAATGATACTGTGATGTCAGAGACCTAATACAGTGCCCTTGAATCATATTTTTTTTAAATACTTTTTACTGTATTTTCTTGGTTCTTTTCATTTTTTCCTCTTAAGTTTGTGTCGTGAAACAGTCGGTTACGATAAAAAGTACAAATGCACTTTATAAGATGGACATGTTACACATTGCACTTGTAAATGTCGAATGTAAAACCTTGAAGAGAAAGATTTATTTTTACTATTGTAAATAAATGAGAAGAGAACTAAAAAAAAAAGGACTGCAAAAAATGGAGAATAATTTGCCAAATAAACTGAGAACAACTAAAGAAGAAAGTTGTAATGTGTTTTTCTCTGTGCTGGGATGGAGTCAATCCAGTGACGTCAGTGTGTGTGTGTGTGTGTGTGTGTGTGTGTGTGTGTGTGTGTGTGTTTGTGGGTGTTAGCCTGAGTGTTTGTGACATTAGCTGCGTGTGGGTGTTATAACGAGTGTGTGTGGGGACTGTGAGTGTGTGTGTGTGTGAGTCAATATCGCAGGTCACTGTAGTGTTAAGGAAAGCCTGGGAGTAAAAAAAGATGCTGCTGAATTATTAAACCACTCCCTGCTTGTATAACAGCAGAAAAGCGAGGAACGGAGAGAAAGAGTGAGAGGAGGGAAAGAGTGAGAGGAAGAAGAAGAAGAGGGAGAATCCAATCAGTGAAGATGACTGTGTGATACACACACAAACACACGCACACATCCATATGACATTCACGTAGAGGAAAACAGAGGAAGCCCAGAGGGAGAGGAGGAAAGGAAAGGTGCAAAAAAATGGCTGAGGGAGGAAGGATAGTGTGTATGTGTGTGTGTGTGTGTGTGTGTGTGTGTCCCAGTACCCCACCCTCACACACACATACACACACACACACACAGTGCCCTCACTGCAGCTATGCAGCTATCCCTTGGGAATACATACCTGCACATAGAGGCAGTGATAACAAATTTGTGTGTGTGTGTGTGTGTGTGTGTGTCAGGCTACTTTGCGTGCTACACACACACAACACTAAAGCTTTTTTTCCTGATAAATAATTTACAATGCAGCGGGAGATTTCACTCATCCAAATCTATGACGCAGGTGAGTGTGTGTGTGTGTTTGTGTGTCATCTAACCTTTAGTCATTTGAAGACAGTCAATTATGAACAAATTTGCTTCTATGTCAATTGTCAAATGTGAGCTATAGGAGCATGGGCGAGTGCGTGGGTGAGAGAGTGAGACTACAGTATATGGGTGTGTGTGTGATGATCGACTCCTTGACTCACCTCTATGCGGCCTCTACATAGAGGGGAAGAGCTCCACCATGTGGCCAGAGGTGAGTACTGCAAAGAGAGAAGCGAGAATATGCAGCACACACACCTTACCTCTTTTACGTCATTACAGCAGCTTTCTCAAAACAAGCACAAAGCCAAACCTCTCTGCCTTTTCCCAACCTTACTGTCGCCATCTCTCTCTCCCCCTCTCTACCCACCCATATTCTCTTTCTATAGCTCTCCCACCCCCCCTGTCAGCCTCTCTCCCTCTCCGTGAGTCAGAAGGTTCTCTCCACCATCTGCTGCAGGATGCTGCAAATCACCTCCGTGTACGTACGGGTGTTTGAGAGCAAAAAAAGAGCACAGAAGGTGGTGATATTCCTGCATCTGTTGTGTGAGTCACACACACACATACATAAACACACACACATGCACACACACACATCTTCACCCTCATCTAAAATTTTAATGAATATTTGATAGAAACCTCTGAAGATCATTTCCTCCATGTGGCTGGGAAATGATTCATGGGTGGACTTAATGTGAACCGGAGATTATTAACACATCAGTGAGTGAGTGTTTCAGGAGTTATTTTAAATGTTGTCCTCTGATTGTCATGTGATGTCCTACATTTCCTAGAATGCCCCGACAACCCACCGATAGACTGCAAGCTGTGACTTTTATGTGAAGGCACAGCGGGAGCTTTTCCCGGTTAAGACGAAATAAGAAAAACTCAAAGCACAACATCAAAAACATGGCTAAAATGCAATTTTGCCTGTTGAGGCTAAAATAAATCCTCATCACAATTGCAGAGAGGGGATTTAGTAAACATGACAGTGTGCTACAGAAATACACTGCAGACCTCTCAGAAGAAATTGCACCACATCTTACACTGTCCATCTGTTGCCTTGATGTTTTTCTTTAAAAGAGTTTTCGGCCGTTTAGCAACAGTCTTGCCGCAACTGGTATAGTGCTCTCATCATCATCATCATCATGTAATTTTCCTAATGCCTTGAAAAGTGCAGCCATCAAGCCTTTTCCAAAAAACAAAACAAAAAAAAAAAAAAAGAGGATAGCCAAACATCTGTGATGACATCTCCAGACCAATGTCGAACCCTTTCCTGGTTATTTTGGCAACTTTAAATTTTATCAGCCTCACCGCAGGGCTGAGAGTGTTCTCATTTACGTGCTGCATGTTATTTACTTAGATGCCAATTCAGGCAAAATCTCAGTCCAATATCAATTGGATCTTTGTGCTGCCTTTGACACTGCTGACTATACAAGACTAGACCGATAACTGGGGTGAGTATCCAATCTCCAAGGCAGATATTCGGGAACTAATGTCCAGCAACTTGACTTGTGGAGTTCCCCAGGGCGCAATCCTTGGGCCTCTTTCATTTAGAATTTCCTTCTTTCTCATAGGCCAAATTATGCAAGATTACGCAGATGACACCAAGAGACGCTCACTGCTAATCTTTATAGTGTCTTTGAAAACCAAAAATCAGGCCTGAAACCATCTAAATTGAGTAAACCTTTACTCAACATCTCAGACTTACCGTTTGTGCTCTGAGTTAACCTTCATAAATGTAGATGCCTGGTCCCTTGTGAGCAGTCACATGCAGTAAATGTTGCCTCTGTAGCCGTCTCTCGCCTTCACCTCTGGAAACAGCACATTGAGATAATGCTTTAGCAACATATTCTCCATCATCTTCTCTATAGTACAAGTGTCATACTGGACCCACTTACAGTAGCAAAAATATGTCCTTGAGACAGGTATACACCTCTTGGGGGGACTCTTCAGCAGGCGTCTCATGATAGCAGATCTGTGATGGTATCTCTATTAAACTCATATTTTCTCAACACAGCGATCCTCAACAGGTCATGGTCCTTCATATCTGCTGGGTTCATGGCAGGAAAAGCATTTCTTCCCTTTCCTGTCAACACGGAAATTAGATGGACAGCCAAATCTTGTCGTGAATTTTGTAAACTTCTCAACGTTTTCCAATATGGTCAGAATCTTTTGGATTGACTCAGAACAGCAAGTAGCATGTCCAGTAGCCATTTCTAACATTGTTTTAGGATGCATTTTTACTTTAAATATATATTTTGGATGAAATAACCTTAATAGTTAAAGGCCCACTGTGCAATATAATGTTCACTGTTTACTGTCAAGGATGATTCAGGTCTCTACAGTTTCAACCAATGGTTGCATAAAAGATGGGAAATTAGCCAAATACTGTATTTTAGTGTGCTTTGGTAAAACGTATTCATTTTTTGCAAAGGAATCAAACATCGCACTTAAATAATGTATGTATGAGTCATCCTTCACAACATCAGTTAAAGCCAGTGTATCCTTGAGCCTTTTATTCTAAGATTAGATCGTGACTAAAATTAGGCTCTAGCAGGAAAGAAGGATGCAAGAAATATTTTGGACTCCACCACCTAACACATTTAACATTTTTGAAACTGAAACACTGACTAACACACTTTAAGTAGCAGATTTTCTCTCACCATTATATGTGTGTCTGTGGTGCCTTCTGTGTTTTCCACTGACCTCTCTCTCTCTCTCTGCTGTGTCACCATCTGTGTCCCAAAATGACTCCTCTCTCCCAAACAGCACCCGTCGGTTCCTCCTCCGCCCTGCCAAGGCCCAAAACAGCACGGAGCTGGAACAAATCATGTTGACACCGGTGGGTGTGTCACAACGCTGGGACGATGGAGTGATGATAGTTGGATTTACGTCATCATCACGGAATGACTGACACTGCTGATTAAATGTTACCATTTTTAAGTGAAGTTGTTGTAAGTGAGACAGACTGACATGTTTTCTTGTAAGGAAATCTATATATACACATAATCTAATGAGCATTAAGTCATGATTATGCTGAAGGGAAGAACTGATTATTTTTAAAGGAAATGATCACATCCTCTGTGTTAGTAAATTACTTTTTAAAATTTTTTCTCAACATGTGATTTGCAGAGCAGATATGTATGCTGTAGCAGACAAAGATATGCAATTTAATTTCAGGTGGTGTCTACTGTAATATTTGTAAATTGCCTGCAGTTTATCAACCTAATTGGGCTTTGGTGCCTTATATAGAAGAGATCAATGTTTCATTTGAGCAAAAAGGCCAAATCAATGGGGTAGTGATGATGATGGGATAATTTATTGTATTGCATTGTTTTCTTCAAGATGGGTCCATTTCTAAAGATTCCCTCCAGACCTGTTTTAAGATGTATATAAAATACTTTGAATAATAATTTGTCTCTAATATGGTTTTTCCACAAAAAAAGTTCAGTTACCTTGTTAATTTTTAATCCATAAAATGACCTCTACCCCTTCTCCCTCATTAAAAATCTCAGAATCTATGAATATATAAATATTGCTCATTTCAAAGGTTTAACTGATGGACACAAGATGTCTCCTACTTCACTGTAAAGTCCATTCTCAGTGTTTGTGCACTGGAGGCTTCAAGTTTCAACATCACACTTGTGTAAGTTGAATACTGGACTTTGATTGGCTCCAAACTAGTTGTGATGTCACAAATCATGTTTGTATGTCCGCGCCTTAAAATCTGATTTTCGGTGCACACGGAGAAACTTTCCACTTTCAGCAGATGAAGGTGAAAACAGCCTCATGCATCATTCAACATGATGAAGCTAAAACATCCAACTGAAGGAACAAGAAGCAAAACACATTTTTGAGTGGAGGGGGACTTTAAGTTTTTCTCAATAATATGAAACTAGAAAAACACTCACAAAATTTAGAACTGTGTGGCTTAATCAGATTTGATTGACAGTGGCCCGGTAACAAGCAAGTATCATCAGATTTTCATTTAAATGTTCAAATATTCTGATTGGTGCTCAAAAGACACAGACAAAAACACAAACATAGACATCTGTCATGTGAAATAACCACAATTGTTCCAACTTTGGAAGAAAATAGTGTGTTCATGTAATCACTCATAGCTGCTGTGTAGTAGATTAGGGGCTGATTGTGAAAATATGTTTTCAGGGCCTTTAAAAGCTTGCCAGCGACAGCTTTGAAAAGAAATGCAGCATCTTTAGGAATTGCTAAGAAATAAATTTTGAAGTATTTTTTTTTTGCATTTAGCAAAATAAACATGCAAACTGATGTTCTTGGCATCAGTTCACAGGAGCCTGTAAAGCTTTTTGGGGTGGCAGCGCTGACTCCTGATGTGCCTGTTCCAGTGGATATTTTTACATGTGGATCAGTACAGAAGGATAACACATTATTATAATAAAAGAGTACTAATACTGTATATATTTTACAGTTCATTGTCAATGGTGTAGGACATATCACAGATTAGGGGGTTAACTATGTTATTAACCATGATTAAAACATGGTCACAGCTGTGTTTTAACCATGTATCTTGTTTTAAACATGGATGATTGGGTGGGATAATCATGGCTGGATGTACTTCATTTTTTATGTTGCTGTCACTGAAGTATTATATGAGCTTGTGTGGGGTTTTTTGTTGTCTTACCAGGTTACAAATTTGCCCTCGGGAACAATAAAGTTCAAGTTGAAGAATATAATAAAAAAGAAAAAAACAACAACTCGTGACTAATACAGAAAATGTACTGTAGATGTAAAGAAATCACAGGATATACACTTTTGTTCACCATTTATTGTCTATAGTTACATGCATACTTGCTTACAGTTGGTTTTTAGTGTGCAATACACAGTTTTATTTTGTTTCATTGTCTAGGTTATATTACCCCAAATGTATTTTACTTTACAGGCTGCCTTACCAAAAGTCTATACAACATGACTCATTTCTCACATTTTCAACACATAATAAAGTATTCATACAAGCCAGTAGCCATAGATACACAAGGTATGGTTGATTTGAAATCTCGGCCTTTGGTGCTGAGATTATATAAGACTTTGTCTCATAATTTTGGGGATTGTGAATAAGCATTTTTATTATAGAATTTTTGACAGGACCAGTGTTTTACCGGCAAATCCAACAAGACAGAAAGACTCTGGTTTTACAGTCACAGCTTTACATTCTAGGACTCTGAAAGGTCATGAAGTTGTTTGGATTGGATGTGCTTTTTTTTTTGCTTCAATAATAATGTCCACAAATGCAGGTCTTGCCATAGTCTCTTCTGTACCAAACAATCAGGGAGGACGATCAAGAACCAATCTATTCCTTTGTCTGGTTGTAACAGAGAGCAGCTATTGAGTGAGCCGTTTCCTAGTGTGGTATTTACATACAAACAATAAAATAACTACTTCTGAGCCCTATCCTTTTCAAAATCTTGGGTTTTCTAATAAAAACCATTACCGTAAAAGCCCTGGTGGATCTGTGTAACAACTATACAGTCTCAAATTCATGACAAAGACCTACTCTCTTCTTAGTTTAGTTGTTTTGGTGATTTACAGGTCCAAAGACGTCCAGGTGTCTTGGCAAAAATTGGGCTAAACTTGGTTAAAAATGTGATACTTTGATATTTAGACAGATACGTTACATGTAACTTGTTTCACAAGCATTTTAATGTCTACATTTTCATTTGAACTAAACACTGAAATGTAGTCTGTTTCTTCTTCTTAATATTCACCTTACAATGGATGAAAACATGGATAATGTCAATCTCAGTTTAATATATTCTGTATAACAGTGGTACTTAATCTTTTAGTGCGATAGGAAATGTATAAATGCAGCATTGAAATGCCGTTTGAATCTTGTTTCCTTATGTGATTTTTAGGAGGTGCTTTGGCTCAAGAGTAGATTAAA
This sequence comes from Scomberomorus guttatus, assembly GCA_038419695.1. Taxonomy (NCBI): domain Eukaryota; kingdom Metazoa; phylum Chordata; class Actinopteri; order Scombriformes; family Scombridae; genus Scomberomorus; species Scomberomorus guttatus. The sequence continues at coordinate 18,434,671 of CM076467.1, forward strand.
AACCAAAAAAAGAAATCAACCTTTAACCTGTTTCTCTGACACAAGCTCAACAGTTTTATCTGGTACTGTACCTCAACCCTGGCCTCGAAAGTAGAAAATCCTAAATTAAATCAAAGTGAACAACTCACTGCAGCACATTTTAAAAAGAAAACCACATTATAAAAACACTACAGTCCAATCAGCTCATACTGAGGATTAGCCAAACCTATATTGAAAAGAGATAGATAATATATTGTATATTACTGTTGCAAGTCTCTTACACTTATGTATTTATAGTCCAGGGGCTGCGTTCACAAAGCCTCCACAGACAGCAGTGCTGGTCCAGGGTCGCTAAAAGCGAGAAAAGGTCATATATGTAGGAGTGGACGTGACCTTTGACCCTGGCTCAGGATGGCAAGCTTTGTGAGAGCGGCTCCGGTGTGGTTAAGTGTGGAAGCGTTTATATACGACCAATACCACAGCACACAGTCACTGGCTGAAATGTTAGGCTTCAAGTTATGAATGACTAGAAAAGACCAAAAAAAGAAAACATACCAAAATAATGGCATAAGCTCGCTCGCTTGATTCTTCAATGCTGTAATATGGAGGCTGTATGATGAGTAATTACTAAACTCTGACAAGGCTGGTGGGGCTTATTCTCCCAAAGCAGCGTAAACCTGGGTGGGTGGCGTCACAGTTTCAGCTTTCAGTATATCCCAATGTATCAGTTAAAGATATGAGTTCACGCTCTACACCGACTTTGTGGGAGTTTTCCCTCCTGCTCACTGTACTCAATTTGTTACAACAGAACTGACACCTCATTTGTCTCTGTGGATACTTTTGTCTGGTGTACTTGCAAAAAGCATGAACAGTATTAATCAGACGAAAGCAGTATAGTAAACAAAACTTACAAACTGAAAACACACGATTGGAACCGGCTATCAAACAAACTGACGAGATATCTTATGAAAAAAGGTAAACAACTAAATCATGTTTTCTGACATCATTATATCAGTAACGATTGGTAAAAAGGCAGGAAAACAGGCCTGTATTCTGAATTTTGATAATTTCAGAAACACAAACGTATACTTAACATATGTGGTCAAAAAAAAATACAGATTGGGCCTTTAAGCAACTGTAGAGAAGAGCATTACCCAGCAAACCAAACTGTGGCATTGGTTTTTATTCTGTGGCTTGTAAACTAATTTCTTAAAACAGAATCTTAATTATTATAAAATAAAAATCCATTACAAATCAAAATAGCCACGAGCTAATTTAGCTACGTTGCTCACCTTCTGTTTTAGCAACAACTCACGCTAGAAATCTACCAACAGGACAACCTCCAATTTTAAGTATCTTCAAAGAGGCTCAAACTTTAATCTCTCATTGTATCTACCTTTTGACAATAACCAGTAAGTTCAGACATGTGACATTAAAATTAAGCTAAGTAACGACGCAATTAGCGCCAGCTACAGTTAGCCAACATGCTACACATTAAGCTGTTAGCATGCACACCAGCCAGAATTCATTACACAGAGTTCATTTAAGGGTTGATTCTATCGTTGCATGTTGGTTAATGGGAAACTTTGCTATTTTTCAAGCTGGACCCTATTTTTGGTCATCATCATTTTGTGTCTAAGTGGAGACAACAATTTTTGAAATTGGTCCAGTATTGAGCGAGAGGGCTTCAGCCGGCAGCCACGAAACCGGCTGCAATGTAAACCGATGGTGCAATAGCTCCCCATCAATGTACATCTACTAAAAGTGCTTGTTTTTGCCACTGACAGGCTCAGATTGTTATTATAAGTGTCTGACAACATTATGGAAAGGACCATACAGACCTTTCACTTGATCCGGTCTGTTTGTTATTGTGTCCAACTACGTCTCGCTCAAGGAGAAGTCTCGATTTGAAATCTCACAAGTTGAGTTGTTGTCGTAATCAGTTAAATATTCAGCCATGACTTGGAAAATCTTTTAGATGAGACTAAGCTACGCTTTCTGTACTCCAACACAACAAACTCCTCCCGGCAGGCTGTCATGGTTGAATATTTAGCTGATTTGGATAACAAGAACAAGACTTCTCCTTGAGCGAGACTTGGTTAGACACAATAACAAACAGACCGGATCAAGCAAAAGGTAAAGAAAAGTGTTTTATTTCTCTGTATGGTCCTTTCCATAATGTTGTCAGACACTTATAATAACAATCTGAGCCTGTCAGTGGCAAAAACAAGCACTCTTAGTGGATGTACATTGATGGGGAGCTATTGCCCCATCAGATTACATTGCAGCCTGTTTTGTAGCTGCTGGCTGAAGCGCTCTCGCTCAATCCTGGACCAGTTTCAAAAATTGTTGTCCCCATTAGTCACTTAGACACAAAAAGACGGGAAATTAGGGTCCAGCTTGAAAAAACCAAAGTTTCCCTTTAAGGTGACCAATGGGCAAAACTCCCAAAAGCTAAGTGTAGTTCTTCAAGGTTAGGTGCACTTGTTTCTTAAACAGGCACAACCCGGCAGAGCGGAGTAATCCTCTAAGGAGCTATTGTTTTCCCTGATTTTCCTGACTTGTTTTCATAAATTCTTTCTCACCATTTGGCAGATAAATTAAGATTGCACTATAATTAGTTTTTCTTGTGCTATACCATGTGTTTTGTAAACACATTACCCCGTACTCACAAGGGGCCCACCTACCTACAGATTGAGAGCCTGTAATATTGCTCGCAAATACCACTCAAAGCTGTAGGGAGGGAGGACTTGGCGCTTTTGTTTTTCCACCGCTGAGTGTTAAAAATGAGCGGACGGGGGCGGCAGGGTGTTGAAACAGTGTGAATGCGAGTGTGCGTGTGCGCGCGTGTGTGTGTTGTGGCAAACACCCTGGATGGTTAGACACACACATCTCTAGGGTTTCAAGAATAGGCGTCGTCAGGGGCAACCAAGCAAGGTAAAATTACCGACCTGTTGCTGTAGAAGTGCTCAATGTTCAGAAAGGCTGCAACAGGGGATCTGTAATAAGTGAATGTATGATTGAATTTTATTGATTGTTTTTTTGTTAAAATGTTAATGATGAATATTAAAACTAACCAAACCCCTTCATTTCCACTTCAATGTCACAATGTTTCTCCCCCTCGCATTCCCCCCGTCATCACCACCCACGAAGCCCCCGTCTTTATCTCATTCTTTTTTTATGAACATTTTTTAGTCAGACCACTCGTTTTCGTCGAGCTCAGAGTCGTCGTCTGACTCGCTGTACTCCACAGCGATACGGCGCGACAGGATAGTGGCCACGTCGTTGCCGACGGGCTCCCTCTTCGCCTCCTGCTCCCTCTGCTCCTGCACCTTCCTCAGCTGGATACCTGTTGGGGAGGAAGGGAGGATGTAGGGGGTGGGGGGGGGTGGTAGAAGGAGTGAGCAGTGGCATGACTAGCAATTCAAGGGCCCCTGATGACAGCTCAACACCAGCAGTCAGGTAATGTAGTAAGTAAGTGTGGTTAATGTTTGGTTTTAATGATGCAACTGCTGGAATTAGCTCTTTTCAGACATGAAATACATAACATTGCCGGCGTCATCGATCCGTTAAAGTGATGGCTTTTGCCATTCAGACCTAGGTGTCTTTTACATTAATGTTCCTTATGGTTTCAGTCAGACATGACAGGACATTTAAGGAAAGAGCCACAAAAAGGAGCTGTGGCCACGTTAAAATATGAAGGCAGAGTTCTTTGTTCTCTCACAGGCTGCATCAGTAACTTATTTTGTCATTAAGGCCTTAATTAATGGCAATCATGAGCGTGAGGGATACTCACTCCGTATTCTATCAGTGAATCATAACTAATAACTTTAATGAGCACTAATGGTTTGAAGTAATTTTATAATATCTGACAGTGCACAAGTGTAGAATGACAAGACATATTCATACATTCATTCATTCATTTATTCATCCATGCCACTGGTTTGAATTAAAAATATAAGGAAGGAGAAAGCTGGTCTGATTATTACTTTTGATACTTTCATCTTTTTTTTCCCCAATGTTTTGTCAAGTCAAGTTAATTTTACTTGTATAGCGCCAAATCACAACAGAAGTTATCTCAGGGCACTTTTCACATAGACCGTACTCTTTATTTTACAGAGACCCAACATTCCCCAATGAGTAAGCAGTTGGCGGCAGCGGCAAGGAAAAACTCCCCTTTAACAGGAAAAAACCTCGAGCAGAAGCAGGCTCTAGGTGGGCGGCCATCTGCCTTTGTGGCTTATTAAAGCAATTTTATTCTTTTTGTGCATTAGAAATTATAATTAAGTGGTGCCTTTATTAAAGTGCTCTTAATAAGGCGAACAAGATGAGCATTTAATTTCTCTCCGTGCATAGTTAACCTTGTGATGCTGCAGCCTTTACATTAATCTTACATAATTCAATTCATTTTTGTGCTGTTTTGAAAGTATTACAGAAATCTTACTAGGTCCAGATTTCTACAAGACTTGGACGCTTCTTCAGACATGAGACCAACATAAAATTGTCACCGCATTTATGTAACGACGTACATGACTGACACTAATATATAGGCTAAGTTATAATAAGGATTTTAAACTATTATATTGTGACAGGCAGGCAGGTAGTTTAGTATTTTAAAGTAGAAAACACATCATGTATAACTTGTTCATACTTCATTCAATACTTACATTTTGAGCTTTGACCTTTTAAAACATACTGACTCACTCTCTGTCACACACACACACACACACTTACCTCTACGTATGGCAGCCAGCAGGTCGGAGCGGGCGTCGCTCATCGGGATCATCCCCAGCATGGTGGACTTCCTCGCCTGAGGCTGGGCGTCCACAGCCGACTGGCCGACCGCAGCGTGCGGCGGGGATGGGTGGGCCTGGTGACCCACAGAGCCTCCAGGCGGAGGAGGTGGGGGGGCGGCCGGGGGTGCACCTGAAGGGGGGTGGGAGGGAGAGGGCACGTAGTTGGCCGGGGGAGGAGGAGGGGAGGGGGAGTAGGGACGGGAGAGGGCAGAGGAAGTGGGGGGGACAGCAGAGGCGGCGCCAGAGGGCGGGGCTGTGGTGGAGTCGAAGGCGGTCTGGGCAGAGGGGATGGTAGGGGGAGGAGGGGGAGGGGCAGGTGGGATATAGTACTCTGGGATGGTGGAGGGCTGGCTGCTGGTGCGGGAGAAGGAGAGAAAAGAAGAACTTAGAGTTAAATTAGATTTTGATTAGTTTATTCAGTGGCAGTGAAGTCAACAAGCCATAACTTTGGTCCTTTAGCATGGTATGCAAACCTAAAAGCAACAAATCTTTAAATCTTTAAAAGAAAAGTTTGCTAAAGAGTAACACAACTGCCAGTGATACCCACCATCATTTAAATAAATAGTTTCAGCTGCTCCCTTTAAAGAAATAGTCTGGCATTTTGATAAGTACACTACCTAGCCTCGCTCTGTCCAAAGGTCAAAAAACATCCGCCTACCAGCACCTCTAAAGCTGGTGGAAGCATTAGCAATAAAATTACTTAATTTACACTCCAGTTTTGTACCAGCAATGCAGCGCTGCAGGGCCGCCACTGTCTTATTGATTTTCCTACTTGTTATTTATTAGTTTTACTCTTTTTGTCTTTACTAATTGCTTTACTTATTTTACTTTGCTACTGTGTATAACTACATTTCTAATAGACTTATTTTCTTTTGTTCACCTTTTTTGATGTACTTGTACATAATAGTAAAAGGGAAAACGTGTGATTTCATTAGTCTAACATCGTTGGTTTTTACAGATGTCAGGTCAAGGAAAAGTCATGGAGACAAATTTTCAAAAGGTGAGAATTTCATTTTAACATTCAAAGCAGCAGTTGGTTGACATTAGCCTTAAGCCTAATTAAGCCTTCATGATTTAAATATCATGTTTGACATTTTAGTCATTTAGCTTCTGGAGCAAGAAGGGTCTTTAATATCTTAAGGTCTCCTCAGCCAACATGATAACTGGGATTATTCCAAATCAGAGCAGATGATCAGCTTTGTCTGCAGACAGGACATGCTACAGACTAATACAAACTAAACTTTAATTATGAAATGGTAATGGAAAGCTGAAATCTTTACTGTTTTTTGTTCAGTTTTTGGACATTTTAAGGGAATCCTTAAATTAGAAATCCTCTAAACTCAGTTATTAATACATCAAAACACCAGTAGCTCCTTTGCTCATCCAAAGGCAAACAGGGATTCACTCTCTATATTTTTAGTCAAACAAACAGTAGAAATAAAATACAAACACCACCAAAATTAAATAAATCTACAAATTAATACATTCAGTAAAACCTGGTCCACAGTGACCAAACATACCCATGCCCGGCCCTGTAGTCCTTAACCGACTGCTGCCTCGGCCCGTTAACCGTTGGATCTCCGCCAGCCTGGACTCCGTGTCCTGATGGGGTCCTGCCCAGGGAGGCTGCATGTCGCCCCGCCGCTGCAGCCCCTGCAGGTCCTGGGGGCTGGTTGGCTGGCCTGAGGCCCCGGTCCAGTGACTGGGTCTGGGCTGCCGCGCTGAGGTGGTCCCTGGCGTGGTGGTCGGTAGGTTGGGCTGTGCTGGGTGGCTGGGTGGAGGGGTGGTTGGGGCTGGCTGGGTAGGAGTCAGACGCCATTGACCTGATGGAGGGAATGTGAGTGTGCGGTCAGTTGAAAGGCACGAGGATAAAAAAGGTTTACAGATAGTGGAGATTAAATACAATACAAGGAAAAAGAAACCAAATGTTAAAATCCTGCAGTAAACCCTGGATTCTCGTAATTTTGGGGATTAAAATGGCAAAATATAGAAACATAAAAAATGGGCACAATGGCAAAAAAGCTGAAAAATAACTGGGTTAATATTTACTTTCTTCCACTGCAGTATATTTTGGTTTTGTATTCGCTGCTGAATCCTGTTCTGCTGCTGCAGTGATCCAATGTCCCCTCACAGTTTGAGCTCATCTTTTCTTATAGACGTGTGGATGTGCAACTGTAAATGTAATATATTATAATATACAATATAAAATCATGTGCTTTGAATTGCCTTCTCCAGAAGAGGGCAGCATAGACCACAAACTGAAGACAAGTGCTGCTTAAGTCTCTATCTCAGTTTACAGGTTTGTTGATAAATGTGTTTAATCGTGACTGTGAGTGATTATGTACACACGCATCCAGCAGTATGTGCACAAATCACACTACAGTATACAGGAGTACTACTATTTATAGTCTTTTTAAGACTAAGGAGGAAACACTGAAAGTCAGTTTGATTTAAGTTTCATCCGAATGCAGAAAACCTCATCCTCAACATTAATGCTAATAATCTGACCCATGAGTGTGTGTTTGTCTCCTTGATTGGGCGTATTCCCAGTGAACCACTCATCAAATCTGGTTATCTGGGAGACAACTAACATATAAACACTGATGTGTGTGTTGTGAGGCGAGACTGTGACAAGGCAACAGGACCTTTGAGGAAAACCTCAGACAGTGTACTTGTATTATTCATATTGTGGGGACATAAGTCTGTTTACAGAGTGACATTGTGGGGACTCGCCTCCCTTTTGGGGACAAAAATCAAGTCCCCATAATGTAAATCACTAAATTCTACGGTGAAGACTTGGAGATTAAAGGTAAGGGTTAGGCAGGTAGTGGTTATGTTTAGGGTAAGTCTCCAGGAAATTAATGTAAAAGTGAAGTGATCTGAAGTGATGAAAACACAACTGTGGGTTTGTGTGCGTTTGCGTGTTTACCTGCTATCAGGGGACAGGGAGCCTTCTGAGGACATGCCGTGGTACGGGGAGGGGGTGAGCCTGGCGTCCGGTCTGAACTCTTTGTCGTAGGCCAGGACGTTCCACTCCTGACGCCGGTTACGAGCCTTACGCACCTTCAGGGTAAAACAGCAGAGGCGTACTTTTTCACTGCAGTCATAAATACCATAACAATACCTGTGTCTGCAATTTTAGGACCCTTAGGACCCCGCCATACACCTAAAAACAAAACTCAGAGAGGGGGCCACCTTCAAACTGACACAATAATATCAGTCATACATATTTTATGGCCTAAAATCATGTTATGGGCCACAAATGGTTTTAAAAGGATATTACACTATACGGCCAAAATAACAGACACTGTCTGCATACTTTTGCATCAGAGGCCGACATCACTAATGATCTAGTAGCTGAATGGGAGCAAATCCCTGTTGCAAGGTTTCAAATGTAGTGTAGTTTGTAAAGTAATGCTAGTGGCTGGTTTACATTTAAAAAGTGTTGGAACGACATTATTACACGTTTAGTAATGTCAGAAGAAAATCTACAAATGGTGTGGAAAAATGAAATAGTAATCATGTATTTGTGTAAATCCTTACTGACCTTCTTCACCTCTCTGCCCGGGTCCTCAACCTGCCTCTGCTGCTCCTGGAAGAGAAACAAAGACAGACAGAGAGACAGATAGACAGAGGAGTGGACAGAAACTTCAGTCATTGATTATTGATTTCTTTGGTGCAGAGGGAAAGAACAGGACCCCATCACCAGCTCCTTCACCATGGGGCAAATTCACATCGAACCAACGACACACATACACACACACGCACACACACACACAATAGTCAACTCACCACATACACTAGTAAACGATGGACAAGAGAACCAAAACGTCTAGGAACACAGGAACCAAACCAAACACAGACGGTTAGAGGGAGGGTGAGGTGGCAAGCGAACGTAACGTGAAACACACGGACACAAACAGAAGGGAGTGTGTGTGTGTGTGTGTGTGTGTGTCTTTTACCAGTACTGAAATACAACCACTGACTTGTTGAATATTTGTGTTTCTCTATCAATTTGTCTGCTTACCTGGTGTTCATACATCTTTTATGACAGGTGAGTGTGTGATATGTGAGTGTGCGTGTTAGTGGGGTGTACAGAGGTATAGTGGGGGGGGTGGGGGGGGCAGAAGAGGGCAGGTTAGGGGTCGGGGTTGTCTTACAGAGATGGACAGGGGGCTCCTGGGTGGGGCCTGTCTGGAGTGGGGCCTGTCAGGGTGGGCCGGACAGCCCTATGGAAACATGGGAGAAAGACAAGCTGGTGCGTTAGACTGAGCAGAGGAGGAGGAGTAGGAAGGGTGGGGTGTGTGTCTTGGAAGGCCAGGTGACTCTACTGATAAATTAGAGAAAGGAATGAGGAAGAAGAGGAGGAAGAAAGGGCGGTAAAGCATGAGCCATCCTCCTGCAGCTGAGCTTCCTCGGGGATTCAAACCTGTCAATTTTTCAAGAGTGAAAACTGTTTTTTTTTCTGAAGGGATATTTCAAGGTTGAAGGGAGGGAACAGAAAAATGTGAGCAGCATTAAACTGAACAGAAATATTGACAAAGTGCAGCAAACACATACAGCAGCAGTTGTTCAGGGGTTTGACAAGTGTTTTGTGGAGCGAGCTGGAAGAGTTAAGCGCAGCATTTTGAAGTGATTTTGCATCAGAGGGGAATAGCACTGAGATCCCAGTCTGAAGCAGTTAATCCTGTAGGCCAGTTATGTTGATCTAAGTGAACATTTAGGGGCTGTTCAAAAGAGCCTTACACAGAATTAACTGGACAAGACAAAACTGTTAGTAACTGTTAGTTTACCCCCCTTGGATTGAATAAATACCCATGGCTAGATTAACTGAGAAGGAGGCAGAATAATTCCCTTCTGATCAACTATTCCTACCAAGTGCAACGCCACCGATTGCCACTAGATGGTGACTCCAACTGACTCCAATTCAAAAAGCATCAACTTCTCTCTAGAAATACTAAGTCAATCATATTTTTCAACAAGTAATTATGGTCTCAATCACAAAATTTGGGCCCTCTAATAAGTGTGCTGGTGGTCATTTTGGAAATTATTGCTCTGTTAATAAGATTTATAGTAGCTGCCGTGTGGGTGTTGATTGACAGCTGTGATTGACAGTTCGATCACCTGCTGCTCTCCCCGGCTCTGAGACTCACACTGAGTCAGATTATTGACGTAATATTTCACTAAGTTTGATGTTACTTGATTATGATGCCTGCCCTGTTAGCACAATTTAGCTAAAGTAGCTACAATTAGCTCAAGTGCAGCGCTCGGTGGGCCCAGTAAGCTAGCATTAGCTTCAGTTTGAGGTAACGGGACGTGTTTCCAGGGCATGAAAGGCAACACCCTGTACTCCCTATTAGGAAGGTCCTTGCTACAAACTAAAAGATAGCGCCAACCATAAGCAGCAATTCTGGGCTTCAAACCGGCTCCAATGCGAACCAGTGGGTGACGTCACACCTCGCTACATCCATCTTCATATACAGTCTATGGTCCTTCTCTTTGGAATCCACTGAATTCAGTGTCTAATATATTTACATAAAGGTTTGTGGCTCGTTTCACTGACGTGAATGTGACTCAACACACAAAATGTTAAAAAGTTGTTCTCCCCTTTGGCCATCACTTCGTCTCCAGATAATGAGCCTGCCCAACTGCTGCTGTATCAATAACCAATTACACAGCAAAGCGAAGCTAAATGGCGAGTACAGTCAGATATACAGGCTGAATGCAGGAAATGATACAAATAACAGCATAAAAAAAAGACACAACTCGGCTGGAGAAAACTGACTAGCAAATTAAAGCAGAGGATGATTTTTTTTTTTTTAAATAGTTCTTTTGCACTCTTGCAGACACGCTTCACACGCATTCAACCCCACAGTATATGTCAAGCCCCCCAACTTGCACTCACAAATATACATTCACATACTGTACACTCCACCAGAACACACAACCATACCTTCTGCCGTCTCTTCTCCTTGCGTTTGTCCTCTGTGGCCTGCAGCATCTTCTCCTTCCACAGGTTAAAGAAGTACGAGGGGTCAGTGTAGAACTTCAATGCGTCCTTCTTGTCATCCCTGCACGGAAGAAAAGAGGAGCGGGTGAAAGAGAAGAAAGCATAAACATGGAAAAGTGGGTTTGATTAGAAGCAGGGAGGTAGAAAGGGTGGGAAGGATGTTGGGCAAATAGGATTTGAATGGTACAACTCAGTGCCAGCTGAGTATACCAATTTAAAGTCCCCCTCGACTCAAAAAGATGTTCTTCTTATCGTTACGTCACTGAATAATGTATGTGCAGTGAGTTTGACACTAGAAGGCTGCTTTCACATTCATCTGCTGAAAAAGGAACGTTTTTCTGCGTTCGCCTTGAAATTTGAGACATGTACATCCAGTATGAGATGATTTTGTGACATCTGTGACATGGTCCAGTCCATTTTGAGAATTTTTTACAAGAAAACTGATTTTTTTTGTGGAAAAAAATGGTTATATCAAGCAGAGTATTTTTGTCTGGAGGGGATCATTATAAAATACAATTTTGTACCCCCACCTGATTCAGAATGCTATATTATAGGTGATTGGTTTGTCATTATTTAAGAAAGAAGGACCTAAAATGTGAAAAAAGGTGAAAGTAGTTGTTACCCTTTCCTAACTATCCTCTAGTTATTATACTATACTGTACAACTACTACTGTACTGGCAGTAAAATCTGAACACGTCATCAATTTATTATTTATTAACTAAATGGTTTGATGTTAAAATGGTAACTACTGTTAACTAGTTATGAAATATCTGCTTGGAAAGTAAGAAATACACACTGATCTAAAATATTTTGTAGTTAATCAATAAAAAGAAGCATCAGTATGAAATGCTTATGCTTTTTCAAAGGTTTTCTCTTCATTTTACTGATGCGAATAATCACAGTAAACTACCTGCTGTTGCTGTTCTTTTCTGCCAAAACCAACCCAGAGGCTCCCAATGTAAAGTTCAGCACTTTAGTTTTGGAAGAGGCTGCTAACTCGGTCAGCAAGTGCAGGTCTAAGGCTTAAAACTTCATATGTACCACCTTAAATCATTAAAAGGAGTGCATTAAAAGTTATTAGGACTCCACAACACAAACAGATCAGGCTGAATTACTGACCTATAGGGGCTGAGAATGTTGAGCGGTGGAGGTTTGTCACAGCGATGGTACATCTCCACCACAGGGTTGGGGACGGAGGTCCTCGACACCACCTGCTGGTCCTGGATGGTACTGCTCTTAAAGGCCTTCCTCATGTTGATATCCTGCAGGGAGACTGGAGGAAGAAAGCGAGAAGTTGGAGGAGTTTTAAATGAGGATTCAACACCAGAACATAATGTTCTGACAGTAAACAACTTGACAGGTAGAAGAAAATATGTGTGCAACATAATCCCTAAAGACAACAGTTTTAACTCTTCAAGTGTCGCATTAGCAGCTGAAACCTGGAGGTGCAGCGCCGTCCTCTGGTGCTCGTACAGTAACTGACACGACGCTATTAATCAGCCAGGGTGCAGCTATTTAACTAGAAGGTTTTACACCACCAAAGTCAGCTTCAATCTTGATTAAATAGTTCTTTATC